>OW121741.1:108683984-109033984 GCA_933228675.1 Stomorhina lunata
GCAATCAATAGATGTAAAAAAAACATGAAACACGTATTTGGTACTTTTTTGATTTTGGAGCCAAAATGGGTAAAAAAGGGATAAAATGATAACTTAACATCTCCAAATTAATATGAATAGGAACATTATACATTATGTTAAATGCGTTTTAAAAAAATGTACCGAATTCAATTGGCACCAAAAAAGTACCAAATATACATATGGAACTTTTAGAAATTAGGGAATAAAAAGGGGGAAAAATTAGTATTATTTTAAACAAATGAATGTTTGTCTGTATGTATGTTCTTTATAGAATAGTAAACTGTGAATTTGATTGTGTTATGCTCTTTAGCAAAGATGGTGCGGATAAGCCGGCGAAGGTTTTAAAGTTGATAAGAATAATTTCCGATAGATGGCGCCACTGAAAATTACTAAAAATTGATTAAAACCTAAACTGTACATTTGATCATGCTATGATCTTTAGCAAAGTTGTAGCGCATGAGCCGACGAAGGCTTTTTAGTTGGTATGAATAATTTCCGACAGGTGGCGCTACAGAAACTTACTCAAAGTCAATTTAATCGTAATCTGTACATTTAATCATGCTACAATCTTTAGCAAAGTTGTTGCACATGAGCATGACGAAGGTTTCTTAGTTGGTATTAAGAAATTTCGACAGGTGCGCTACTGAAATTTACTCAAAGTCAATTTAATCGTATGCTGTACATTTAATCATGCTATAATCTTCAGCAAAGTTGTTACGGATAAGCCGAAGAAGGTTTATGAATTGGAATGAGCAAAGTCCGACAGGTGGCGCCACAGAAAATTACTCAAAGTGAATTAAATCGTAAACTGTGCATTTGATCATGTTATAATCATAAGCAAAGTTGTTACGAATAACAAAAGTTGTTTGAACAACTTTAGGTGGCGCCACTGCAAACTACTCAAAATGAATTAAATCGTAAACTGTGCATTTGATCAGACTACAATCTGTAGCAAAGTTGTTGCGCATGAGTCGACGGATGTTTCTGTTGGTATGAATAATTTCCAAAATTATTCAAAATGAGTTAAACTGTAAACTATGCAAACTATGTGTTGGTCGGACAAAATAAATCAAATAATTCAAAATTAACTGAATATTTCTACAATGTCTTTCCTCTAAATTTATTTTAGCACTTTATAATATAAAATATATAAAAACTTTAAAATTTTCCTCAAAATGCTTATCATAAAGCTCCGAGCAAGGCTCGGTCTACCAGGTACTTAAGTATTAAGCTCAACGAAAAGTATTTAACAACTTCTTGATGTAAACCATACCCGGTTACGATAACGAATTTTCTTCAAAGTAAATACTAGGGAAAGCATTTACATACTTTTGAATGTTGAACTATAAAGCTACTGCAACCGAAGTTACACCAAATATTTTACCGACAATACCAATTTGGTCCACGTTTTGAATTTACTGCACCCTTGTAGGAATATGGGATATGTTTCTAAATTTAGCACAACTTGATGGTGGGTGTATAAGATTCGGCACTGCCAAATTTAAATATATACATATATTTCCATAACTACAGTAGCTACGGCTACCGTGAGAAGTTACCCATCGGAAATCATAAACAAAATCTTAAGTCTTTAAGAACAAAAAAGCTGCCTTGATGAAGCTTTTAATTTAATACTGACAGACATGCAATTTTTTTATTCAAAAAGAAATACCAATACGCCACCGCAATTCTTTTTTTTAGTCCGATAATTATCCTTATAATCAAAAAAATTTCTCACTCATTAAAATTTATAACAAAAAAAGTTAAAAAAAAATCCTAATATAAAAACCTGACTACCTTCAAATCATAAATCATATTTAAAATTCTCTCACGCATAAACTTTTGTGCTTTTTATAAAGACAACAAAAACTAAAACATTCAAACAAATAATCAAAACTTTCATAATCATATCAAAATTCCTGATGCCTCGAGCCTTAAACAAATCAAGGCGATATTTTTTCTTTCTTTTCATGAAAGTCCATTTCAAGATTTCTTTGTTTCTAAATTCATAATTGTGGGTTTAGCATAACTTTTAGTTTTGAAATGAAAACTTTTTTTTCAAAATTTTGTCTGATGATTTTTGAGATCTGTTAAAATGTTGAATTTCATATTTAGGAAATAATTGGATTTGAAAAAATTAAATATATTTTAAATGACCCACGCATTCGTTTGGTTAATTGTGGGGGAGTTGAACATTTCATTAGTAGAAATAACTGTTTTAAAAATCCTAAAATTTTAGATGCTCTGGACTAACGGTTTGGAGATTTAGGAATTTCAAATAATTGGCTTAAATTATATAAAAGGATATCGAAAGAAAGTTAAATATTTTGTAAGTGTTCAATTTATTAGTCTGCGTGAGGTTGAGTTATTTGTATTATTAAAGCAAAATCGGACTAAATCAAAATTTTTTTAACAAAATTTTTCAAGAGATGCAATAATGTTTTTATAGGAAAAATTTTTTAACGAAAATTTTTCTATGGAAAAAATTTTTTAACGAAAATTTTTCTATGGAAAAAATTTTTTAACGAAAATTTTTCTATAGAAAACATTTTTTAAGGGAAATTTTTCTTTCGAAAAAAAATTTTAACGAAAATTTTCCTTTCGAAAAAAATTTTTAACGAAAATTTTTCTTTCGAAAAAAATTTTGAACGAAAATTTTTCTATAGAAAAAAATTTTTAACGAAAATTTTTCTATAGAAAAAATGTTTGAACGAAAATTTTTCTATAGCAAAAATTTTTTAACGAAAATTTTTCTATAGCTAAAATTTTTTAACGAAAATTTTTCTATAGAAAAAATTTTTTAACGAAAATTTTTCTGTAGAAAAAATTTTTTAACAAAAATGTTTCTATAGAAAAAATTTTTTAACGAAAATTTTTGTATAGAAAAAATTTTTTAACGAAAATTTTTCTATAGAAAAAAATTGTTAACGAAAATGTTTCTATAGAAACAATTTTTTAATGAAAATTTTTCTGTAGAAAAAATTTTTTAACGAAAATTTTTCTGTAGAAAAAATTTTTTAACGAAAATTTTTCTATAGAAAAAATTTTTTAACGAAAATTTTTCTATAGAAAAAATTTTTTAACGAAAATTTTTCTATAGAAAAAATTTTTTAACGAAAATTTTTCTATAGAAAAAATTTTTTAACGAAAATTTTTCTATAGAAAAAATTTTTTAACGAAAATTTTTCTATAGAAAAAATTTTTTAACGAAAATATCTCTATAGAAAAAATTTTTTAACAAAAATTTTTCGATAGAAAAAATTTTTTAACGAACATTTTTCTATAGAAAAATTTTTTTAACGAAAATGTTTCTATAGAAACAATTTTTTAACGAAAATTTTTCTGTAGAAAAAATTTTTTAACGACAAAAATTTTTTACAGAAAAAAATTTTTTAACGAAAATTTTTCTATAGAAAAATTTTTTTAACGAAAATTTTTCTATAGAAAAATTTTCGTTAAAAAATTTTTTCTACAGAAAAATTTTCGTTAAAAAATTGTTTCTATAGAAACATTTTTTTAACGAAAATTTTTCTATAGAAAAAATTTTTTAACGAAAATTTTTCTATAGAAAAAATTTTTTAACGAAAATTTTTCTATAGAAAAATTTTTTTAACGAAAATTTTTCTATAGAAAAATTTTTTTAACAAAAATTTTTCTATAGAAAACATTTTTTAACTAAAATTTTTCTATAGAAAAAATTTTTTAACAAAAATTTTTCTATAGATAAAATTTTTTAACGAAAATATCTCTATAGAAAAAGTATTTTATCGAAAATTTTTCGATAGAAATAATTTTTTAACGAAATTTTTTTTATAGAAAAAATTTTTTAACGAAAATTTTTTTATAGAAAAAATTTTTTAACGAAAATTTTTTTATAGAAAAAATTTTTTAACGAAAATTTTTTTATAGAAAAAATTTTTTAACGAAAATTTTTCTATACAAAAAATTTTTGAAAGAAAATTTTTCTATAGAAAAAATTTTTTAACGAAAATTTTTCGATAGAAATAATTTTTTAACGAAAATTTTTTTATAGAAAAAATTTTTTAACGAAAATTTTTTTATAGAAAAAATGTTTTAACGAAAATTTTTCTATAGCAAACATTTTTTAACGAAAATTTTTCTATAGAAAAAATTTTTTTAACGAAAATGTTTCTATAGAAACAATTTTTTAACGAAAATTTTTGTATAGAAACAATTTTTTAACGAAAATTTTTGTATAGAAAAAATTTTTTAACGAAAATTTTTGTATAGAAAAAATTTTTTAACGAAAATTTTTCTATAGAAAAAAATGTTTAACGAAAATTTTTCTATAGAAAAAATTTTTTAACGAAAATTTTTCTATAGAAAAAATTTTTTAACGAAAATTTTTCTATAGAAAAAATTTTTTAACGAAAATTTTTCTATAGAAAAAATTTTTTAACGAAAATTTTTCTGTAGAAAAAAATTTTTAACGAAAATTTTTCTATAGAAAAAATTTTTTAACGAAAATTTTTCTATAGAAAAAATTTTTTAACGAAAATTTTTCTATAGAAAAAATTTTTTAACGAAAATTTTTCTATAGAAAAAATTTTTTAACGAAAATTTTTTTATAGAAAAAATTTTTTAACGAAAATTTTTCTATAGAAAAAATTTTTTAACGAAAATTTTTCTATAGAAAAAATTTTTTAACGAAAATTTTTCTATAGAAAAAATTTTTTAACGAACATTTTTCTATAGAAAAAATTTTTTAACGAAAATTTTTCTGTAGAAAAAATTTTTAACGAAAATGTTTTTATAGAAAAATTTTTTAACGAAAATTTTTCGATAGAAATAATTTTTTAACGAAAATTTTTTTATAGAAACAATTTTTTAACGAAAATTTTTTATAGAAAAAATTTTTTAACGAAAATTTTTTTATATACAAAATTTTTGAACGAAAATTTTTCTATAGAAAAAATTTTTGAACGAAAATTTTTCTATAGAAAAAATTTCTGAACGAAAATTTTTCTCTAGAAAAAATTTTTTAACGAAAATTTTTCTATAGAAAAAATTTTTTAACGAAAATTTTTCTATAGAAAAAATTGTTTAACGAAAATTTTTCTATAGAAAAAATTGTTTAACGAAAATTTTTCTATAGAAAAAATTGTTTAACGAAAATTTTTCTATAGAAAAAATTTTTTAACGAAAATTTTTCTATAGAAAAAATTTTTTAACGAAAATTTTTCTATAGAAAAAATTTTTTAACGAAAATTTTTCTATAGAAAAAATTTTTTAACGAAAATTTTTCTATAGAAAAAATTGTTTAACGAAAATTTTTCTATAGAAAAAATTTTTTAACGAAAATTTTTCTATAGAAAAATTTTTTTTACGAAAATTTTTCTATAGAAAAAATTTTTGAACGAAAATTTTTCTATAGAAAAAATTTTTTAACGAAAATTTTTCTATAGAAAAAATTTTTTAACGAAAATTTTTCTATAGAAAAAATTTTTTAACGAAAATTTTTCGATAGAAATAATTTTTTAACGAAAATTTTTTTATAGAAAAAATTTTTTAACGAAAATTTTTTATAGAAAAAATTTTTTAACGAAAATTTTTTTATATAAAAAATTTTTGATCGAAAATTTTTCTATAGAAAAAATTTTTGAACGAAAATTTTTCTATAGAAAAAATTTCTGAACGAAAATTTTTCTATAGAAATAATTTTTTAACGAAAATTTTTTTATAGAAAAAATTTTTTAACGAAAATTTTTTCATAGAAAAAATTTTTTAAAGAAAATTGTTCTATAGAAAAAATTTTTGAACGAAAATTTTTCTATAGAAAAAATTTTTGAACGAAAATTTTTCTATAGAAAAAATTTTTTAACGAAATTTTTTCTATAGAAAAAAATTTTGAACGAAATATTTTCTATAGAAAAATTTTCATTATAAAATTTTTTCTATAGAAAAATTTTCATTATAAAATTTTTTCTATAGAAAAAATTTCATTATAAAATTTTTTGTATAGAAAAAATTTCGTTATAAAATTTTTTCTATAGAAAATTTTAAAATGAAAATTTTTCAATAGAAAAAATTTCATAATAAAAATTTTTCTATTGAAAAAATTTCTTAATGAAAATTTTTGTTTTATTTTTCCATAGAAAAATTTTCATTATGAAATTTTTTTATAGAAAAAATTTCATTATGAAATTTTTCTATAGAACAATTTTCATTATGAAATTTTTTTATAGAAAAAATTTCATTATAAAAAATTTTCTATAGAAAATTTTTCATTATAAAATTTTTCTATAGAAGAGTTTTCATTATAAAATTATAAATTTTTTTAAAAATAAAGTTTTTATTAAAAAATTTTGTAACAGAAAAATTGTTATTAAATTTTTTTTTTTAATTTTCAGTTTTAAATTTTGTTTACAAATTTTTTAATTAGAATTTATTTATAGGTTTTTTTTTATTTTTCTTACGATAATAGTTTTATAATAACTTTAACAAAGCTGTGAACAGTTTTACACAATTTTTATATTTATCAGTCCATAAATTATTCGTTTTTAATCGGACTATAACTCAAATCGGTATCTGTAATTAAATTTCCATAAAAATGAATTTAAAATTAGATAAAAAAAAATTTTTTAAGCGAAAAACTATTTGCATTCTCCTTTCGATATAAAACTATGAAATTTATGCTTAAAATTTTTTCCTTGATCTTTTCACTAATTGAATCAACAAATCATCACACTCACTTAAGCTTCGATTGTGATTGCGATTTTCAGGAAAAATATTGCATTAAAAAACTGAAAACTAAAACATAAGAAAATGCGAATATTCCAGCATAAAAATAACAGCGAATACTACAAAATAATAACGATAACGACGACGACAACAACGACAACAACATTCTCATGGCCACTGTAATAAATATTCTTATTGTCATTTAAACGTCTTATTAAATGTCATTTTAAATTCAGTTTCTCCAATATTGGCGCCAAGTGTCATTTTACGCATCAACATTTATCGACATGTTGTTGTTGTTGTTTCTGTTGCTGATTCTTTCGTTACCAATTGATTGTTGCTGTAACTGCTGCTGACTTTATTCGTGGTTCGTAAATAAGCGAATGGTGAAAATTCGTACAAAATACGTCTAAAACAATGCGTGAAAACAACGCGAGACGACAACGCTTCTTTCTCTGCTTATTATTTTTTGCGTTACGCTTCTTTGAATCGTAAGACTTTGAAGTGAAACATGCAATGAACAATGTTCCCTGTTTTTTTTTAGCGATTTTTTTTTTGTCTTAGCAAATTTTATGCATAATTTTTTAAATGTAATAATTTGTTTAGGAAAATATTTGTTCAATGGATTTATTTGCAATAAAAGGCCTTGACTTTGCGGACTCCTTTTATAAACCGAAAAGCTTAATTATTTTAGAAAAACTCGTTCTTTATAGAAAAACTTTAGTTCGTTATTTTTTTTAGCGAAAAATTTTCGTTTTGAAATTTTTTCTACAGAAACATTTTCGTTAAAAACTATTTCTAAGGAAACATTTTTTTTTATAAAATTTTTTCTATAAAAATATTTTGTAATACATTTTTTCTTTTAAAAAATTTTAAAACAAAATTTTTTATGAAAAAAAAAAATTGTCATGCAAATTTTTCTAAAAAAAAAAAATGTATCACCAACATTTTTCCATGAAAAAAACTTTATTATGAAAATAAAAATATTTTTGCAGAAGAAATTTCGTAACGAATATTTTCCTAAAGGAAAAATTTTATAATAATATTTTTTTTATAGAAAAAATTTAACGATGACAAATTTCCTGTAGAAAAAAAATTTGTATGAAAAATTGTATAATGAAAATTTTCCTATAGAAAATATTATATAATGAAAAATTTCTTGTAGACAAAAATTTTATAATAAACATTTTTCTATAGAAAAAATTGTATAATAAACATTTTTCTATAGACAAATTCTATAATGAAAATTTTTCTATAGAATTTTTGCAGAAGAAATTTCGTAACGAATATTTTCCTAAAGGAAAAATTTTATAATAAAATTTTTTTTATAGAAAAAATTTAACGATGACAAATTTCCTGTAGAAAAAAAATTTGTATGAAAAATTGTATAATGAAAATTTTCCTATAGAAAATATTATATAATGAAAAATTTCTTGTAGACAAAAATTTTATAATAAACATTTTTCTATAGAAAAAATTGTATAATAAACATTTTTCTATAGACAAATTCTATAATGAAAATTTTTCTATAGAATTTTTGCAGAAGAAATTTCGTAACGAATATTTTCCTAAAGGAAAAATTTTATAATAAAATTTTTTTTATAGAAAAAATTTAACGATGACAAATTTCCTGTAGAAAAAAAATTTGTATGAAAAATTGTATAATGAAAATTTTCCTATAGAAAATATTATATAATGAAAAATTTCTTGTAGACAAAAATTTTATAATAAACATTTTTCTATAGAAAAAATTGTATAATAAACATTTTTCTATAGACAAATTCTATAATGAAAATTTTTCTATAGAATAAATTTTATAATGAAAATTTTTGTATAGAAAAAATTTTATAATGAAAATTTTTCTACAGAAAAAAATTTTATAATGAAAATTTTTCTATAGAAAAATTTTATAATGAAAATTTTTCCATAGAAAAATTTTTAAAATTAAAATTTTTCTATAGAAAAAATTGTATTATGAAAATTTTTTATAGAAAAAGTTTTATAATGAAAATTTTTCTATAGAAAAAATTTCAAAATGAAAATTATTCTTTAGAATAACTTTATTTACGAAAATATCTACAACGAAAGTTTTGGTCTAGAAAAAACTTTATAATGAAAATTTTTCTATAGAAAGAGTTTTGTAATGAAAATTTTTCCATAGAAAAAATTTTACAATAAAAATTTTTCTATGGAAAAACTTTAAATACGAAAATAATTTTTTTTGTGGAAGAAATTATATAGCGAAATTTTTTTTGTATAGAAAATTTTTATAGAAAAAATTTCATAAAGAGAATCTTTCTATAGAAAAAATTTCAAAATTAAAATTTTTCTATTGAAACAATTTTAAAATAAAAATTTTTCTATAGAAAACAATTTTATAATGAAGATTTTTTTCTAGAAAAAAAAATTACAATGAAAATTTTTTATTAGAAAAAATTTATAACAAAATTTTTCTATAGAAAAAAATTTATTACAAAAATAAAATTTTTTTGTTGAAGAAATTTTGTAACGAAAATTTTTTCTAGAGAAAAAAAAATTTAGAACGAAAATTTTGCTATAAATAGAAACAATTTTATAATCAAAATTTTTCTATAGAAAAAGTTTTAAAATTAAAATTTTTCTGTAGCAAAAATTTTATATTGAAAATGTTTCTATGGAAAAAATTGTGTAATACAAAGTTTTAAGAAAATACATTTTTTTTTGTATATAGAAAAAATTTTGTAACGAAGTTTTGTCAATAAAAAAAAAAAAAAAATTTGATAACAAAATTTTTTTTATTTTTGTATTAAAAAATATTTGTTTGTATAGAACAAATTTGATTACAAAATTTTTATTATAAAATCTTTTCTGTACAAAATTGTTCGTTATAAATTTTTTTCTTTAGGAAAATAATAAAATTTTCTTTATACAAAATTTTTCGTTATAAACTTTTTCCTATAGAAAAATTTTGATTATGCAATTTTTTCTTAGAAAAATTTTAATTATGAAATTTTTTCTATAGAAAAATTTTCGTTACAAAAATTGTTTATTTTCGTCACAAAGATTTTTTTTAGAAAAATTTTCGTTACAAAAATTTTTTCTATCGAAAAATTTTCGTTAAAAAATGTTTTCTATAGAAAAATTTTCGTTAAAAATTTTTTTCAATAGAAAAATTGTCGTTACAAAATTTTTTCTATAGAAACATTTTCGTAAAAAAATTTTTACTATAGAAAAATTTTCGCTAAAAAATTTTTACTATAGAAAAATTTTCGTTAAAAAATGTTTTCTATAGAAAAATGTTCGTTAAGAAATATTTTCTATAGAAACATTTTCGTTAAGAAATTTTTTCTATAGAAAAATTTTCGTTAAGAAATTTTTTGTATAGAAAAATTTTTGTTAAAAAATTTTTTCTATAGAAAAATTTTCGTTAAAAAATGTTTTCTATAGAAAAATTTTCGTTAAAAAATGTTTTCTATAGAAAAATTTTCGTTAAGAAATTTTTTCTATAGAAAAATTTTCGTTAAGAAATTTTTTCTATAGAAAAATTTTCGTTAAGAAATTTTTTCTATAGAAAAATTTTCGTTAAGAAATTTTTTCTATAGAAAAATTTTCGTTGAAAAATTTTTTCTATAGAAAAATTTTCGTTGAAAAATTTTTTCTATAGAAAAATTTTCGTTATGAAATTTTTTCTATAGAAAAATTTTCGTTACAGAATTGTTTCGGTAGAAAAATTTTCGTTAAAAATTTTTTCTATAGAAAAATTTTCGTTAAAAAATTTTTTTTATAGAAAAATTTTTAATAAAAAATTTTTTCTATAGAAAAATTTTCGTAGAAAAATTTTTTCTATAGAAAAATTTTCGTTGAAAAATTTTTTCTATAGAAAAATTTTCGTTAAAAATTTTTTCTATAGAAAAATTTTCGTTAAAAATTTTTTCTATAGAAAAATTTTCGTTAAAAAATTTTTTGTATAGAAAAATTTTCGTTAAAAAATTTTTTCTATAGAAAAATTTTCGTTAAAAAATTTTTTCTATAGAAAAATTTTCGTTAAAAATTTTTTCTATAGAAAAATTTTCGTTAAAAAATTTTTTCTATAGAAAAATTTTCGTTAAAAAATTTTTTCTATAGAAAAATTTTCGTTAAAAAATTTTTTCTATAGAAAAATTTTCGTTAAAAAATTTTTTCTATAGAAAAATTTTCGTTAAAAAATTTTTTCTATACAAAATTTTTCGTTAAAAAATTTTTTCTATACAAAATTTTTCGTTAAAAAATTTTTTCTATACAAAAATTAGGATGCTCCTAATAAGGCCCTTTTTTTGCCGATTTTCATGACTTAAATTTTCCGAACGTTCCCATTTGTATTTTATTAATGATCGTTTCAGAAGCCTGATGCGTTATTGTCTTAGTACAAGCCCATGCTCACGCACCCTTTTAGTATATTCATTTGGCTGCAATTTAACAACGAATAACTTCGAAAATTATTTGTATTGAATTGTTTTATCAAATCATCTTCATCAGTGTCGTCGTAGTTGAATGTGTCAATTTAAATTCTTGCCATCAATTATTTGTTTATTGCATTTACAGATCAAAACATTTAATAACAAAATATTTTTGTTATTACACTCTTTCGTATACAGACAGACATTTACTTATGTATGTGCCTAGAAATGATCATGTGTGAAGAAAAACCTTTCGAAGTGATAGAAAAATAATATTTTTGTAATATTTTACAGATACGCATATAATAAAGAGATGATCATGAACAAGTAAATTTTGATATTTAATAGGAAGAGTAGTCGATTTTCGTATGTTTGCCTGTTGGGTGTCGTGTACGTGTATCGGCAGAATTTATTTGCCTATAACTACTTATAACAAATGAAATGTTTGCCCTTGGCTGGATTAAAGTCTTTAGTATATTTTTGAGTTTAAATGTTAGGGCTTACATCAATAATCTAACAAAATTTAAAAAAAATTTTTACAGCGGTCCTATATGGGAGATAGTGTACCGATTTTCACAAAATTTCAAAATCATTCCAGTCAGCCAGACATCGTTTAATCGACTTAGAAATAGAATCTAAGTCATGGTATGCTTGAAGGTGGGTATCAGACTAAAATCGGAACAAGCAAGTGGTATAGATTTATTAAAAATAGCCCTAATTTGTTTAATTCGAGATTAATTTTGGAAATAAGATTTTAATATTATTGAAACGAACAAATAAGAGTGTTATATTCGGCTGTGCCGAATCTTATATACCCACCATCAAGTTGTGTTATAGATGTGAAAAAAATAATGAATACGTATTTGGTACTTTTTTGATTTCGGGGGCCAATATGGGTTAAAAAGGGATAAAATGATATCTTAATACCGCATGAAGTAATATGAATAGGAACAATATGTTAACTGCTTTCTTATAAAATGTACCGAATTTAAATGGTCTAAAGAAATAGCAAATATGCATATGGAACTTTTTTAAAATAAGGGATACAAAAGGGGGCAGAGTAATGTATAACTTTTAAACAAATGAATGTTTGCCTCTCTATATGTTCTTTATAGAATAGTAAACTATATTGTATTTAATCATGTTATGCTATTCAGCGAAAATATTGCGGATAAGCCGGAGGAGGTTTTTAAGTTGGTAAGACTAATTTCCGACAGGTGGCGCCACTGAACATTACACAAAATTAATGAAATCGTAAACCGTGAATTTGATCATCCTATTATCTTTAGCAAAGTTGTAGCGCATGAGACGGAGAAGGTTTCTTAAATGGTGCGAACAATTTTCGACAGATGGCGCCACAGAAAATTACTCAAAGTGAGTTAAATCGTAAACTGTGTATTTGATCATGCTATGATCTTTAGCGAAATTGGTATGAATAATTTCCAACATGTGGCACCACTGAAAACTACTTAAAATTAACTAAATCGTAAACTGTGCATTTTATAAGGCTATAATCTTTAGCAAAGTTGTTGCGCATAAGTCGACAGATGTTTCTAAGTTGGTGTGACCAATTTCCAAAATTATTCAAAATGAGTTAAACTGCAAACTATGCATTGATCGTACAAAATAAATAAAATAATTCAAAATTAACCGAATATTTGTAATATCTTTCCTCTAAATTTATTTTAGTACTTTATAAAATTAAATATATAAAAACTTTTAAATTTGCCTAGATATGTAGTTATCATAAAGCTTCGAGCAAGGTCAATCAGGTACTATAAAGCTTATTTGTGCAAAATTTTCTTTGCTTTTAGCTTATAACAGGCGTTTGTGGCATTTTAGTGGTTTCCGGAAGTGGTTTTTATATGATGATGCTATGGTCAAATATGCACAGATTCCTATTAGATTTGATATACTCAGCAATAGTTGCATAAGACTTCTCTGTTCTAAATTATGTCTTCATAGCTATTACATTTGTGTTTAATTTATCAAAGGTAATGTAATTCCCGGGGTGGTGTTATATGGGAGCTGTAACTAAGTGTACCGCGATTTCGTCCATTTTCAATATACAACTTTTTAAAGATGTCAAAAATACTTTTGTAGAATTTTGTCCCTCTAGCTCTTTTCGTTAAGGCGCTATCCTGCTTTTATCTGACGGACAGACGGACATAAACCCCCTTTTCTTTTTGTATATTTGTCTAATGATGGCCGATTGTAACAAAATTTGACACGCTGGCTGATATGCACATAAGACTTTCTTGTGCTTAATTTAGTGACCATAGCTAGTACAGTTTATCATTTACTGTAATTAAGGTATATTTAAGGTGGAATTTAGGCTGTTTGCATAAGTGTTTTGTATGAGAGCTATGGTTAAATGTGAACCGATTTATATGAAATTTTATATGCTGCCACTTATATATTTAGTCCTTTAATTCCTTGTGGAACATAGGGCCTCAACAAATGTTTTCCATGTGTGTTTATTTGTAGTCAAGACTTTCATCTCGTTCCACGATACTCCGAACTCTGGAAACTCGTTCTCAGTTTGCCGCCTCCACGTGTTAGCAGGTCTACCAGACCTCCCGGAACATTGAGGATTATATTCTATGGCTTGACGATTTATATCAGTAGCTGGCTTTCTAAGTGTATGTCCTAGCCAACCATATTTCCGAGTACGAATAGTAGTTTGTAATGGTTCTTGATTAGTGCGCAACCATAAATCTTGGTTTGAAATTGTAAAGGGCCAGAAAATTCTTAGAATGCGTCTGAGGTATCGATTATATATATGATGCCTTGTACTTATGTAAAACTTGTATACACCAATTTTTATTCATTATTATTATTTCATCAAAGCTGTTATAATTTGTCATTTATTAGCAAATAATCGATTAGCCTAGACGAGGTTATACTGTAGCTATGGTCAAATGTGAACCGATTTTTCCCAATTCCAATACCAAAAGTTTTTCGCAAATGAAGAATATTTTCGCAAAGTTTCAGTGACCTAACTTCTTTCGTTCAGGCGTTATCGTGCTTTCAACAGTCGGACGCTTAGAATTTTACAAGGATTCAGAATATATATCCCTTTTGGTTTTTGAGCCAATATTAAGGAAATTACAAACGGATTGACAATCTCAATATACTCCCCATTCTTTTTGATGGTCGGTATAAAAACAACTCAAAACTGACTGCCTCCATTTTAGCAACAACAACAATATGATACTAAAACGCATCTTAATACAACAAATCGAATTGTATTGAATATTGAATTATATCGATTCGAAAAGTGTCGTCTACTCGTACAATGTCTACGATCGTGTAGTTATCATAATAAACGAAAACGTGCTATACATCAAAATATTTAAAGAAATTCTTAAGACACACATTTAAACCAATTCCTAGATATATACACATACATATATTCCAACACAAACGATACACGTAAAAAAATCAACTTTAAACCAAAAACATAAAAACATGCGATACGTACTCGTACAGGTTGGAAGAGGGGAAAAAATCAAAAAAAAAAAATCATTGCAAATTATCTATAATTACGTGATAATTTACGTTTAATACGTTTAAATGTACATTTTTATTTTTGTTTTTGTTGTAATTTCATAAGTGACAGTGGAAAGAGGCTCAACGTTTGTTTATAAATGTTTAATAGGAGGAGTATAAAATCGTATGTGAATATTATGTGGACTGAGACTGAGGTGCTTTTTAGCTGCTTACGAGTGAGTACTCGTAGTTATAACATTTATTCATTTATTTGTGTGTGATAATAATATTAAACGTTTCTAGATTTTTTAATTAGCCAAAGAGGGAGTAGTTCTGCCTTTTGCTGTTTGTTTTTTGCCTGTGACTGTAATTGTCTATTTAATTTTTATTATTTTGATTTATTAAATAGGATATGATTATGTGGTGTTGATAATATTCATTTTTATTTTTATTCGTTGTAGTTGTAGTCGTTGTCATAGTCATCGTCTTTGTACATGTTGTGTATTATTAGCTTTAATGTTAATTTTAATGATTATTTATTATTATTTGTATTATCTACATAAGTATTACTTGTTATTACTCGTTTTAGAATTACTTAAAATGCTGGTGTTAATATTCACTGAAATATACATATTGAAAACTTTTTCCAGGAAGTGTTTTGTTTTGTGGTTAAGACTGGACTTTGGACTTATAGCAAGGACATAGAAAATATCATGAGTGTTTTCTTAGCTTCTAATCTGCGGTACGTGCGAAATCTATAAATTGATGGATAAATTAACACTTTTTTGAACTTTGGTATATAGAGACTATACTGTATTGCTACTAATACTTCCAGGAAATAGCTCGAAAAAGCATCATTCTAAAATATTTAGTCCCAGTTATCCAATGGTTTTCTTTTAATAGTGCAAGACATGATTAACTCCATCTGATTCACTATTTTTATTATATACCACTTATATTCGACTTTATATAGAATTCAAAGCCCGTGTCGAAGAGACTGAATTATATCATAAAGTCTATAGAGGAAGTATTAGTATAAGAGTTTTTCTACAGAAAAAGTATTGATATAACAGTTTTTCTAGAGAAAAAGTGTTAGTATAACAGTTTTTCTAGAGAAAAAGTGTTAGTATAACTGTTTTTCTAGAGAAACAGTGTTGGTATAACTGTTTTTCTGAAGAAAAAGTGTTAGTATAAAAGTTTTTCTATAAAAGAAGTGTTAGTATAACTGTTTTTCTAGAGAAAAAGTTCTTTTTATAGAAAAAGCGTAAGTATAACAGTTTTTCTATAGAAAAAGTGTTATGATAATACTTTCTCTATAGAAAAGGTGTTAGTATAACAGTTTTTCTATAGAAAAAGTGTTAGTATAACAGTTTTTCTATAGAAAAAGTCTAAGTATAACAGCTTTTTTCTATATAAACAGTGTTAGTATAACAGTTTTTTCTGCATAAAAAGTTTTAGTATAACAGTTTTTCTATAGAAAAATGTTGGTATAACAGTTCTTCTATAGAAAAAGTGTTAGTATAACAGTTTTCCTATAGAAAAAATTTTAGTATAACAGTTTTTCTATAGAAAAAGTGTTATTATAACAGTTTTTCAATAAAAAAAGTGTTAGTATAACAGTTTGTCTAAAGAAAAAGTGTTAGTGTAACAGTTTTTCTATAGAAAAAGTGTTAGTATAAAAGTTTTTCTATAGAAAAAGTGTTAGTATAACAGTTTTTCTATAGAAAAAGTGTTAGTTTAACGGTTTTTTCTATAGAAAAAGTGTTAGTATAACAGTTTTTCTATAGAAAAAGTGTTAGTATAACAGTTTTCTATAGAAAAAGTGTTAGTATAACAGTTTTCTATAGAAAAAGTGTTAGTTTAACGGTTTTTCTATAGAAAAAGTGTTAGTATAATAGTTTTTCTAGAGAAAAAGTGTTAGTATAAAAGTTTTTCTATAGAAAAAGTGTTAGTATAACAGTTTTTCTATAGAAAAAGTGTTAGTTTAACGGTTTTTCTATGGAAAAAGTGTTAGTATAACAGTTTTTCTATAGAAAAAGTGTTAGTATAACAGTTTTCTATAGAAAAAGTGTTAGTATAACAGTTTTTCTATAGAAAAAGTGTTAGTATATCAGTTTTTCTATAGAAAAAGTATTAGTATAACAGTAGCCGCCGTGGTATAGCAGGTAAGTCATCCGCCTAGCATACCAGAGGCCCAAGTTCGATCCCTGGCCAGAGTCACTTGAAAAAATAAAAATTTTCAAAAAAAGCGGCGGTTCACCTCATAACTCAGCTAGCCACTGGTTATTGAGTATTAGGCTATGTAAAACTTCTCTACCTAATGCATTTTGCCGTTCGGAGCCGGCTTTAAAATGTAGGTCCCTTTCAGTGAGTCTAAAAATAGAATCGGATGCAGCTCATTGTCTGAGAGAAGTACCCCTTGTTCCAATTGGAATGTTGTCGGGGAATTATATATATATAACAGTTTTTCTATAGAAAGAGTGTTAGTATAACAGTTTTTCTATAGAAAAAGTGTTAGTATAACAGTTTTTCTATAGAAAAAGTGTTAGTATAACAGTTTTTCTACAGAAAAAGTGTTAGTATAACAGTTTTTCTATAGAAAAAGTGTTAGTATAACAGTTTTTCTATAGAAAAAGTGTTAGTATAACAGTTTTTCTATAGAAAAAGTGTTAGTATAACAGTTTTTTAATAGAAAAAGTGTTAGTATAACAGTTTTTCTATAGAAAAAGTGTTAGTATAACAGTTTTTCTATAGAAAAAGTGTTAGTGTGACAGATTTTCTATAGAAAAAGTGTTAGTGTGACAGATTTTCTATAGAAAAAGTGTTAGTATAAAAGTTTTTCTATAGATTTAGAAATCTGAAGACGCAAACGGAAAAACCTTAGCAGCTCCAGATGACCCAGTATTGTAAGATGACACGACAATTCGAGATAACTCAGCATTTTAAGATAACTCAGTTATTCGGGATAAATCAGCATTTTAAGATGATTCAGCTATTCGAGATGACTCAGCATTATTAGATGACTCAGTTGTTCGAGATTAATCAGCATTTTATGATGACTCAACATTTTAAGATGTCTCAGCACTTCAAGATGACTCAGCCATTTAAAATGAATCAGCATTTTAAGATGACTCAGCTATTCGTGATGAATCTACATTTTAAGAAGACTCAGTTACTTGAGATGAATCAATTATTTAAAATAACTCAGCTATTTAAGATGACTCATCATTTTAAGATGACTCCGCATTTCAAAAAAAAAGAAATCCAGCGCCATTTAATCACACAAACGAGGAGGCCAACTGTTTAAACTAAAGTTAACTGATGACAACATTTGCCAATTCGGGTCACAAAAAATCTGTTATCATGGTTTGTTAGCTTAAAAAATTCATGGTGACGCTATTTCCTCTTTTCTTATTTTATTTCTTGATCTATTAATCTTTAAAAGTAATGATAATGAATTTTCGAGGAATTATTTTAAATATTTTTAGACTGGTTTAAAAAAACTAAAGCTGTTTCTTTCATTCACAAAATTCTATTTCAAATTTCTATTAATTTATTTAACTATAACTTCTAACAAACTTGAATTCCCTAATGACTATTAGATTAATTAGAATTGCTTTAAACCTAACCGACCTTTCAACAAATCGTCTTCTAAAATGTTAACCATTTATTAGTCTTCCATATATCAATTATTTCAACTGTGATTTAGCTTTTATCACTCTCCTCCCTCTTCGTTCATTGGCTTCAATTATTCTCATTACAATCGCAAACTTAAACTTAACTTTATTTTAAATTGGTCTATAAATCACTTAAGCAACAAATAACATGTAATTACTCGATATTTTAGATATATCTGTGATAAAGTGTAGGTACAAATGTTTGTTGTCGTGAAAGAAAGGGCATAGGAATGAGTAAAAACTTGTAAACGTGCACAGTGGGTTGTATTTCAATAATATCAAAAAAGTCGTTTATCAATGCACAACGATACAAACACTTTTATAACGAATATTTTTCGATAGAAAATTATTCTGCAGGAAATTGTAAAAAAAATGTTTTAAAAATTTTTTGATATTTTTTATGAAAATATTTTCGATCTGAAGTTTTCTATAAAAAATTTTATATCGATATCATAATTTTTCTAGAGAAAAATTTTAGATTCAGTTTTCTATAGAAAATTGTATATCTAAAATTTTTCTAGAAAAAATGTTTCTAAAGAAAATGTTAGGTTTAATATTCTTCTATGGAAAAATTTAGATCTAAAATTTGTCTATTAAAAATTGTAAATGGCAAATGTTGCTATAGATAAATTTTGATCTTAATATTTCATAGAAAATTTTTTATAGAAAAATTTGAATTCAAAATTTTTCAATAGAAATATTTTGAAAGCAAATAAAAAAATTTCAATTTGAAAAATTTAATTAAATTTATTAAAAAAAAATCCAATATTAACTTTTTTCTGTACAAAAATTTCCACACTAAGTTTTTTTGTATAAAACAATTTCCGTATAAAATTTGTTTAATTGTTTGTTAAAATTTTTTTCTGTATAGAAAATTTTCAATATAAAATCTTTAATATTTTTTTAAATTTCGATATATATTTTTTATAGAAAAAAATTTTATATAGGAAAAATGTACAATTTTTCCTATAAACAAATTTCAGTATAATTTTTCTATAAAAAAAATTTCAATATAATTTTTCTTTAAAAAAATATCGATATAAAATTTTTTCTATTGAAAAAAAAATCTATAGAAAAATTTTATATAAGATTTTTTCTATAGAAAAATTTACATATAAATATTTTTTTTATTAAAAAAATTTCCATATACAATTTTTTCTATAGAAAAATGTTCATATAAAATTTTTTCTATAGAAAAATTTTCATATAAAATTTTTTCTATAGATAAAATTTCCTTATAAAATTGTTTCTATAGAAAAATTTCAATATACAATTTTTTCCATATAAAATTTTTCTATAGAAAAATGTCCATATAAAATTTTTTCTATAGAAAAATGTCCATATAAAATTTTTTCTATAGAAAAATTTCCATATAAAATTTTTCTATAGAAAAATTTCAATATAAAATTTTTTCTATAGAAAAATTTCCATATAAAATTTTTTCTATAGAAAAATTTCCATATAATATTTTTCTATAGAAAAATTTCCATATAAAATTTTTTCTATAAAAAAATTTCCATATAAAATTTTTTCTATAGAAAAATTTCCATATAAAATTTTTTCTATAGAAAAATTTCCATATAAAATTTTTTCTATGGAAAAATTTCCATATAAAATTTTTTCTATAAAAAATTTTCATATAAAATTTTTTCTATAAAAAAATTTCGATGTAAAATTTTTTTCTATTGAAAAAATTTCTATAGAAAAATGTCATATAAAATTGTTTCTATAGAAAAATTTCCATATAAAATTTTTTCGATAGAATAATTTCCATATAAAATTTTTTCCATAGAAAAAATTTTCCATTTAAAATTTTATCCATTAAAAAATTTCCATATAAAAATTTATCTATAGAAAAATTCCATATAAAATTTTTTCTATAGAAAATTTCCATATAAAAACTTCATATACAATTTTTTCCGTAAAAAAATTCATATACAATTTTGTCTGTAAAAATTTAAATAAAATTTTTCCTATAAAAATATTTCGATAAAAAATTTTTAGATAAATCTTTTTTTTGTGATTTAGTAAAATTTTGATATAATATTTTTTCTATACAGAAATTTTACATCGAGAAATTTTTTCTATAGACAAATTTCGATACTAAATTCTTTTTATAGAAAATTTTTGATATAAATTTTTTCCAGAGATTAAATTTTTTCTATAAAAAAATTTTTATAGAAAAATTTTTCTATAGAAAGTTTTAATAAAAAATTCCGATACAAAATTTTTTCTATCGAAAACTTTCAATACAAATTTTTTTCTATATAAAAGAATTCCGATTTAAAATTTATTCTATATTGAAAAACTTCGATATAATATTTTTTTATATAAAAAATTTCGATATAGAATTTTTTTTTATAGAAAAATTTTGATATTACATTTTTTCTATAAAATTATTTTGATGTTAAATTTTTTTCTATAGAAAAATTTTGATATAAAATTTTACTATGGAAAAATTTCGATACAAAAATTTGTGTATAAAATTTTTCTATTTTTTGTATAGAAAAATTTCGATATCAGAAAAAAATTTTTCTATACAAAAATATACATAAAAAATTTTTTCTATAAAAAAGTTTCCGATGTAGAATTTTTTCTTTAGAAAATTTTGATATAAAATTTTTTTTCTATAGAAAAAAATGTTGTTTTTTAAATTTTTTCATACAAAAAATTTTCATCATCATTTTTTATCGTTTTTTTTTTTTCTATTTCCCCATAGTACTTTGCCAACATCTGCATTTAACTATCAATAGAGCAAAGAATGAAAAATTAAAGCGAAAAACATCAAACGATGAGTAGACAAGACGGACCACCATCCTTGTCAAAATAAGCTGCTTTACATTACAACAACACCTGAAACTGTCCAGGGGATACGAAAGACTAACAAGTGGAACACGGTAATGAATCAAGCAGACACACGAGGAGGGGGAGGAGGAGTAGGAGGAGAAAATAACACATCAAATATTGTCAACACCGTGTAAGGTACTGGAGTTTTCCAGATATCTCCTCGTAAATTAAAGAAATAGAGTTTGAACGCCTGCAAACTACAAGAGCTCAAACAAGGGCAACAATGTTTACAAGAGGACATTCATACCTTCAAACCAGTTGCAAACATTCGCCAGTACATTAAGGTAACGATTGATGTTACAACACTATGGCGCCACATTTAACATTTTGCAACAATTTATGCTGAAAGACTTCTTTGACTAAGCCAAAAGCGTAGAAAAAGAAAATACAATAAATCCCAAAAATAAGTAAATGATGTTGAAGAAGAGGACTAGAGTAGAGCACACACACCTTAAAGTGTTCATGCTATCAATTTGGGTTATAAAGATTTGCACATACCAAGAATTGTGTGGCAGGAATCTGGGGATATGAGTATTTGTGTAGTTATGGATTAAATGCTAATGGTTAAGAGCTTCACTCACACAAATCACATAAATAATTGAAGAAGGTGCAGAAATATATAGAGTAGTTTGGCATTGTCGTGGCTGTGGGCAGAGCGTTAGAGGTACTGGTGGATGCTTTCGGTTTTTACTTAATTGAAGTTAAAACCAAACTGTTGGTCAAATAGTGTCGAATAAACCATTATGTAATGCTGTGAAGTAAGAACTAAGGCACGCGTGTTTATATTTTTTTAAAATTTAATTACTGAATTTGGTTATTTGTAACCTTTTGCTATAATTGCTCTGTATTAAAATTAATCATACGTCTAAGTGTCTACAGCCGTGAGCTCAATGGTAATTGATATTAATTAAATGTTAATCATACGTTTAGGTGTTATGGCACTACATTCAAAGTAAATTAATAGATAAGTAATGAAATTAATTAAATTTTTTTGTTCTTAGCATATATTTCAGCATGTTACATATTAGATGAACATAGAAAAATGAATAGTTAAAGTATATAATTTTGCTTAAACTGATTATCGTAAGTTATGTCTCTAATAATCGGTGGAAACCTATATGGCTATTACCCAGGACATATTTAGTCTAAGACTAGAAGTAATGACCTGCTTGGACTATAGACGAATTGTTTCTAGATACCCCCATATTAATGTCAATCAGAAACTTTCCTCCTTATGTGCACCTTGAGGTCCTTTGAGCTCCTATGCTTCTTTAGGAATATCAGAAGAAGAAGAATGTGCATCTTTTAAAAAATCCCAATGTTCCAATATGAGGTTCTTAGTGTGTGTACCTTAACAGAAGCATTATTTATACACTTACAATCTTTCGAAGCAGTGAACCAATCAATCCATGATGAGAAGTATCTACCAACGGGGGAATGGAATTAGACATAAGCTCCAGAGACAACAAATCTTGTTGCCGATATGGCAATGTAACAGAATCAGCCGACTTTAGAAATTAAGAATTTTGATTGATGCCACTGTCAAGTCCATCATTCTGTATGGTTTTAATATTACGGATTTTATGCCTACAAAAATCCATAAATTTAAGAAGCTCGAATACGTTAACGATAATACAATGACAATGAATCGGACACATTCTGTTTTGAAACGATGAAATTGTGGCCAAGCAGGCCCTTAAATGAAATTTATTTAATAGCGATGGTAGAAGTATTAGAGTCCCTCTTAATTTGGCGCAGACCAACAAAATATCAATCCAAATTTTGGTCAATAATATGGTCTACAGTCTAGTCCATCATTTACATAATTCATGTTATAGTATACAGAATTTGATTGATGGGTAATGTTGGTTTTAAGTAACTTTAGAAAATCCCGACAGTCAACTGAGGTCGCCGTCGACTAAACATGACCAATACCATTCTCAGAATGTGTGAATCGATGACGCTGACTCAGATAGAACGCCCACATTGATTCATCAATTTTATTATTTGCATATATTGCTAAATGCTATATCGTCTCATATAATTAACGGCCTAAAATCTGGTAAATCTTCAGGGCCTGACAGAAACCAGCCGAATAATTTAAAGCTAATACAATTCTTTCCACAAAGCTTTTAAAGTATTTATTAATAATATGTTGGTTGGGCGAAGGTTCAGAAGGTCAAACTATAAAGATTCCAAAAAAAGTTATACCTCTAAAACTGGAGGGGTATCACTCTTCTTAACATTGTCAATAAAAACATAGCCCATATTGTGCTCAGTTAAACCACAGGCGCAAAAAAGCAGGCTTTAGACCAAAAATAATCTACCACATTAGAATTCTGCGCTATTTGGGAAGCTTTAAGGTGCAAAGAGTCCCCAAGAAGATTACACGAATCATTAAAGTGCTTTACAATAACGCTATATTCATCATGAAGTTTTAAAGAGCAATACTGTAAAGGTAGGAGTTCGTCAAGGATGTATATTGTAACCACTGCTATATAGTTCTTGATGTTGAGTTGAGTCACTCGACATTAGGACAACGTGGTAAATTTTTGAAAAATTTCCGATAAAAAGTAAATTCTTAAAAAATTTCCTATAAAAAGTAAATTTTTGAATAATTTCCTATAAAAAGTAAATTTTTGAAAAATTTCTAATAAATGGGAACACTTTGGTGTCTGATGAAAGTGGATAAGCTAATTTATTAGCTGACCACTTCTCAGAGGTACATCAAAGTGGACAAGAAACTGACACTGACTCCTTTCCTGAGACTGTTAGGGACAGAGTTAACGGATTGCATGATGAAACAATAACAGCATTTGGTCAGTCAATATTAGCTGATGGTGTCAATGCAAGCAGTCTTGGCTTTGTACGGGCAGAATTAGTTGGGGCTGCCATTAAAAGAAGGCCAAACAAGAGATCGAGTGGGATTGATAAAATTCCAGACATCGTTCTCAAACGAACTCGAAGTGAGACCTGGCTTTTTCTGGCAGTCTTATTTAACCACTGCATCAATATTGGCTACTTTCCAAAGAATTGGAAAAAAGCCTTGGTAGTACCAATTTCAAAGCCAAGAACAGATCAAAAGCAATGCAGCAATTATAGGCCCATTTCCTTGTTGTCGGCCTTTGGAAAGCTTTTGGAATCTTTTATCTTAGGTAGAATAAATGACACGATCGAGGAGGGGAATGTCCTTGCTGACTCTCAATTTGGATTTAGGCGTGGTCACTCAACTTCACATGCACTGATGGTCTTTGGTGACTATGTAGCTAGGGCTCTCAATAAGAGATACCCTACTATAGCAGTCAGCTTAGATATTTCCAAAGCTTTTGACACGGTCTGGCGGAATGGGATCATATTCAAGATGATGAATCTTGGATTTGATAGACATCTTTGCCGGATTGCGTTAAACTTTTTGCTTGAAAGAAAGTTCATTGTGAGGGTGGGTGATTGCCGCTCGAATGAAAAATTGGTGACAGCGGGGGTACCTCATGGTTATTATATATTTGTACATGATATCCCTAAGCCTCCAGAGGGTGACCTTCTTCTTACATATGCAGATGATACTTTAATTGCCTCATCAGGTCCACGGGCAAGAAGTGTTGACCAAAAAGTTAATACATACCTGTCAAAGTTGGCGGAATACTTCGAGAAGTGGAGGTTACGCCTGAATATTCAGAAATCGACGGCTATTATTATTAAAGGCAGACGAAAATATCTATATCCAAACAGTAGGGGGTATATTCCCTCTCTAACGATTGGTGGTGAGCTTTTTACTGTTTCAGATAGGATAAAATATTTGGGCGTAATCTTCCACGAAAACTTTGAGTTTTACCGCCACATTGACTTCGTATTGGAGCGCACAAAACGCACTTTTGCCACTTATCGAGGCATTCTTGGACGACAGGGGTGCTTGGATAAGAAAGTGGGTCTGCTACTCTACAGACAGATTATCCGTCCTCTTATATCCTATGCCTTTCTGGTTTGGTTCAGAATTTCTTCTGCCCAGATGGAAAGGCTTAGGGTATGGGAGAGGAAAATCTTGGTAGCCTGTTTGTCCTTAAAACGCAAACAGGGACCTGATGGAATATACCGCAGACCATCTAATAGGTTAGTTTACACTGGGATCAATTTTGATCGCATTGATGGCTTCATGATCAGGTCGGGCATAACATTCCTTGAAAGGGCACGTTCTCTTGAGAATGACCTTGTTCGGGAGTGTTTTGATCGACCTGTTAATGAAACAATCCACTTAAAGCGGTATCTGTCCCCGATAGATCTTCTTACACTGAGAGACGCTGACCTTCTCTACCAGGGTGCAAGCCCCATGTTTTATCACAGAAGAATTGGAACACTTAATATTAATAATGCCGTGTACAACACTGCTCAATAGGGCTTTTGTGCAATTTTATTATATCCTTCTAAAACTATTGTAAATATTTTTTTCACCTATCCTGTCTCTTTTGTAAATATTTCTTCTTAGTATTAAGCTAGTTTTTAAAGTACTTATAAAATTATATTTAATCGCATCCCTTTTTTCCATTTTTGGGGAACATGTATGAAATTAATTATAAAACATATTTGTGAATCCAATGTAATACACGTAATCTTATCTTATCGTATCGTATATTCTTAAACGAGCAATAATTGTATATATATATATATATATATGTATAGAATGGCTATCTCGAAAACGGCTCTAACGATTTTGATAAAATTTGGACAGTGGGTATCTTTTTTGATGTATAGGTCGAAGAAGAAGGAACTTTTACCTCTAAGAGGGTAAAAACGGGTAAAAAGGGGAAAAAATCGAAAACGCTATGTCTCCTAAAGTAATAGGTATAGAAACAAAATTAAAATTACGTTTTAAACAGCTTTGAAAATAAGCGGATAGGTGTTTGATACTTTTTTGAAACTATGTCCGATAGGGGGTAAAAAAGGGTGAAAATAGTTTTTTTGGCACCTTTTTAACCCACTCTTATATTTTAAACTAAAGAATATAGAAAGAAACTTGGTACTGCAATCAATAGATGTAAAAAAAACATGAAACACGTATTTGGTACTTTTTTGATTTTGGAGCCAAAATGGGTAAAAAAGGGATAAAATGATAACTTAACATCTCCAAAGTAATATTAATAGGAACATTATACATTATGTTAAATGCGTTTTAAAAAATGTACCCAATTCAATTGGCACCAAAAAAGTACCAAATATACATATGGAACTTTTAGAAATTAGGGAATAAAAAGGGGGAAAAATTAGTATTATTTTAAACAAATGAATGTTTGTCTGTATGTATGTTCTTTATAGAATAGTAAACTGTGAATTTGATTGTGTTATGCTCTTTAGCGAAGATGTTGCGGATAAGCCGGCGAAGGTTTTAAAGTTGATAAGACTAATTTCCGACAGATGGCGCCACTGAAAATTACTAAAAATTAATTAAATCGTAAACTGTACATTTGATCATGCTATGATCTTTAGCAAAGTTGTAGCGCATAAGCCGACGAAGGCTTTTTAGTTGGTATGAATAATTTCCGACAGGTGGCGCTACAGAAACTTACTCAAAGTCAATTTAATCGTAATCTGTACATTTAATTATGCTACAATCTTTAGCAAAGTTGTTGCACATGAGCCGACGAAGGTTTCTTAGTTGGTATGAAGAAATTTTGACAGGTGGCGCTACTGAAATTTACTCAAAGTCAATTTAATCGTATGCTGTACATTTAATCATGCTATAATCTTCAGGAAAGTTGTTACGGATAAGCCGAAGAAGGTTTATGAATTGGAATAAGCAAAGTCCGACAGGTGGCGCCACAGAAAACTACTCAAAATGAATTAAATCGTAAACTGTGCATTTGATCAGACTATAATCTTTAGCAAAGTTGTTGCGCATGAGTCGACAGAGGTTTCTGTTGATTGAATAATTTCCAAAATTATTCAAAATGAGTTAAACTGTAAACTATGCAAACTATATGTTGGTCGGACAAAATAAATCAAATAATTCAAAATTAACTGAATATTTCTACAATGTCTTTCCTCTAAATTTATTTTAGCACTTTATAATATAAAATATATAAAAACTTTAAAATTTTCCTCAAAATGCTTATCATAAAGCTCCGAGCAAGGCTCGGTCTACCAGGTACTATATATATATATATATATATATATATATAGAATGGCTATCTCGAAAACGGCTCTAACGATTTTGATAAGATTTGGACAGTGGGTATCTTTTTTAATGTATAGGTCGAAGAAGAAGGGACTTTTGGAACTTTTACCTCTAAGAGGGTAAAAACGGGTAAAAAGGGGAAAAAATCGAAAACGCTATGTCTCCTAAACTAATAGGTATAGAAACAAAATTAAAATTACGTTTTAAACAGCTTTGAAAATAAGCGGACAGGTGTTTGGTACTTTTTTGAAACTATGTCCGATAGGGGGTAAAAAAGGGTGAAAATAGTTCTTTTGGCACCTTTTTAACCCACTCTTATATTTTAAACTAAAGAATATAGAAAGAAACTTGGTACTGCAATCAATAGATGTAAAAAAAAACATGCAACACGTATTTGGTACTTTTTTGATTTTGGAGCCAAAATGGGTAAAAAAGGGATAAAATGATAACTTAGCATCTCCAAAGTAATATGAATAGGAACATTATACATTATGTTAAATGCGTTTTAAAAAAATGTACCGAATTCAATTGTCACCAAAAAAGTACCAAATATACATATGGAACTTTTAGAAATTAGGGAATAAAAAGGGGGAAAAATTAGTATTATTTTAAACAAATGAATGTTTGTCTGTATGTATGTTCTTTATAGAACAGTAAACTGTGAATTTGATTGTGTTATGCTCTTTAGCGAAGATGTTGCGGATAAGCCGGCGAAGGTTTTAAAGTTGATAAGACTAATTTCCGACAGATGGCGCCACTAAAAATTAATTAAATTGTAAACTGTACATTTGATCATGCTATGATCTTTAGCAAAGTTGTAGCGCATAAGCCGACGAAGGGTTTTTAGTTGGTATGAATAATTTCCGACAGTTGGCGCTACAGAAACTTACTCAAAGTCAATTTAATCGTAATCTGTACATTTAATCATGCTACAATCTTTAGCAAAGTTGTTGCACATGAGCCGACGAAGGTTTCTTAGTTGGTATGAAGAAATTTCGACAGGTGGCGCTACTGAAATTTACTCAAAGTCAATTTAATCGTATGCTGTACATTTAATCATGCTATAATCTTCAGCAAAGTTGTTACGGATAAGCCGAAGAAGGTTTATGAATTGGAATAAGCAAAGTCCGACAGGTGGCGCCACAGAAAACTACTCAAAATGAATTAAATCGTAAACTGTGCATTTGATCAGACTATAATCTTTAGCAAAGTTGTTGCGCATGAGTCGACAGAGGTTTCTGTTGATATGAATAATTTCCAAAATTATTCAAAATGAGTTAAACTGCAAACTATGCAAACTATGTGTTGGTCGGACAAAATAAATCAAATAATTCAAAATTAACTGAATAATTCTACAATGTCTTTCCTCTAAATTTATTTTAGCACTTTATAATATAAAATATATAAAAACTTTAAAATTTTCCTCAAAATGCTTATCATAAAGCTCCGAGCAAGGCTCGGTCTACCAGGTACTGTGATATGATATGTATATAAATATATAAATTGTTTAGTCCTAGAAAAATACCTCATGTATGTTTGGAAATGTATATATTATTAAAATAGAATAAGAAAACATGTATTAAAAGAAATTTTTTGGAAATAAACTTGAAAACTTGAAACTTGAAATTCCTAATAAAAGTAAATTTTTGAAAAATTTCCTATAAAGAGTAAATTTTTGAAAAATTTCCTATAAAGAGTAAATTTTTGAAAAATTTCCTATAAAAAGTGAATTTTTGAAAAAATTCCTATAAAAAGTAAATTTTTGAAAAATTTACTATAAAAAGTAAATTTTTGAAAAATTTCCTATAAAAAGTGAATTTTGAAAAAATTCCTATAAAAAGTAAATTTTTGAAAAATTTACTATAAAAAGTAAATTTTTGAAAAATTTACTATAAAAAGTAAATTTTTGAAAAATTTCCTATAAAAAGTAAATTTTTGAAAAATTTCCTATAAAAAGTAAATTTTTGAAAAATTTCCTATAAAAAGTAAATTTTTGAAAAATTTCCTATAAAAAGTAAATTTTTGAAAAATTTCCTATAAAACGTAAATTTTTGAAAAATTTCCTATAAAACGTAAATTTTTGAAAAATTTCCTATAAAACGTAAATTTTTGAAAAATTTCCTATAAAAAGAAAATTTTTGAAATTTTCTATGTATTACAGACATCAGCACAAACCCAATATATCCTTTTCACATATGGTAGTGAAGTTCATAAACAATACTAAGAATATGTTTTATTATGTACTATTGCATAGACTTTAGTCTGGACCAGTAAAGGGCACTAATCCATCCAGTCTAAAACGAAGTGTAGACAACGTCTAGACTAGTTCATAGTAAAATGTACTATACTATAGACTAATAGTATAGTACATTTTCTTGTTCCATAGACATGTTTGTAGTCTAGTCCATATTTTAGTTTATTGTCTAGTCCGTTGATTAGTCCATAGTTTGAGCAACAGTTCCATAGTCTGGTAAATAGTTTAGTCCATAACTATAAACACATTCCATTTGACTGATCTTGTCATAATCAGGCCCTTATATCTCTATTAGTTTTGATATCTCTGCCCTAGTGATAATCTATTTAGAAAAATAGAAGCATCTTCTTAATACTCTAGCACAAAAAACACAGCACAATGCAAAAAGCCTCAAATCCACCTACATGAGGCTATTTCCCTTTTGCTTTTTCAGATGTTCACAACCCACAAAAAAATAAGCGACCATGCACTAACACCTAACGATACTGCTGGCCCAGCCAAAGCTGAGAATGTTCAAGTACCCACACTATCGGTTTAAATAGACACAGCAGCAGCAGTCGCAGGAACTGCTACAACAAAAGTATGAAAAAGTCGTGCCTCCATTCTGATGGTTATCAGTGTTCAGCATAATTTACACAATTGCTGCCAGCTGTGGTTGAATGGTTTGTGTTTGAATTGGGATTTTTTTGTGAATTTTTTTTTTTTAATTCCTCCCGACCAAACATGAATTGTGTTAAACTTCACGTTTAGCCGAATATAAAGCTTAGGAGCGATATATTTGTGTTGGTTTCTTTTTTTTAACTATGAAAAGGGAAAAAAGTCGTGGCTTCTACTTATAATCCTTGTTGTTGTTTTATGCATATATTTCCTATATTGTATAAATATTGTTAGCCCCTTTGCCTACTCTAATTCAATGGAAACTTAAATAAATGAACAAAAATATTTTCTCATCTCTAGGTGCTATTTTTTTAAGTTTTTTCCACTGCGTGTTGTTAAATATCCATGGTTTTCACTTTTTTTTGTGCCAACCTCATGATCATGTTCCTTCATACCCACAAACATGATAATGATGGTGGCGATGTTGCTGATGATGATAATGTCGTGGTGTTGGTGACACAACAATCCATGGAAGTTGCATTTTCACTTAAAATGATACTTGTTCTCCTACAGTTGCTATTTATTTACCAATTGGCGCCTGGCGTCATTATGTCCAACTTTGTTTCGGTCGTCGGTACTTGTTATATCCGTCTATGAGATTTGTGTTTTTGTTGCTGTTTGCTTATATATTGTTGCCAGGGTTTAACTCTGTTTGCCTCATTTGCCCTTTTGCTTTTTTGCACTTTGCTACAAAATTTGAAATCAACGTTTGGTTTGATACCCTACATATAGGTCGTTACGTTTATAAAGCAACAGTGAATAATTTTTTGAAATTTCGAGATAATCAACATTCTTTTTTAAATTTCTTATTTTTATAGAAAATTTGTAACTTTTATAAGAAATTTTTCAGAAACTTCTTATTTTTATATGAAATTTTTCAACAATCTCTTGTTTTAATAGGAAATTTTTAAAAAATTTCTTATTCTTATAGGAAATTTTTCAAAAATTTCTTATTTTTATAGGAAATTTTTCAAAATTTTATTATTTTTATAGGAAATTTTTCAAAAATTTCTTTTTTTAAAGGAAATTTTTCAAAAATTTCTTATTTTTATAGGAAATTTTTCAAAAATTTCTTATTTTGATAGGAAATTTTTCAAAAACTTCTTATTTTTAAAGGAAATTTTTCAAAAATTTCTAATTTTTATAGGAAATTTTTCAAAAATTTCTCATTTTTATAGGAAACTTTTCAAAAATTTCTTATTTTTATACGAAATTTTTCAAAAATTTCTTATTTTTATAGAAAATTTTTCAAAAATTTCTTATTTTTCATAAGAAATTTTTCAAAGATTTCTTATTTTTATATGAAATTTTTCAAAAATTTCTTATTTTTTAAGATATTTTTCAAAACTTTTTTATTTTTATAGGAAATTTTTCAAACATTTCTTATTTTCATAAGAAATTTTTCAAACATTTCTTATTTTCATAAGAAATTTTTAAAAAATTTCTTATTTTTATACAAAATTTTTCAAAAATTTCTTATTTTTATAGGAATTTTTTCAAAAATTTCTTATTTTTATAGGAAATTTTTCAAAAATTTCTTATATTTATAGGAAATTTTTTAAAAATTTCTTATTTTTATAGGAAATTTTTCAAAAATTTCTTATTTTTATAGGAAATTTTTCAAAAATTTCTTATTTTTATAAAAAATTTTTCAATAATTTCTTATTTTTATAGGATTTTTTTTTTAATTTCTTAATTTTATAGGAAATTTTTCAAAAATTTCTTATTTTGATAGGAAATTTTTGAAAAATTTCCTATCAAAAAATTTCTTATTTTTATAGGAAGTTTTTAAAAAATTTCTTATTTTCATAGGAAATTTTTCAAAACTTTCTTAATTTTATAGGAAATTTTTCAAAAATTTTTTTTTGTATAGTAAACTTTTCAAAAATTTCTTATTTTTATAGGAAATTTTGCAAAAATATCTTATTTTTATAGAAAGTTTTTCAAAAATTTCTTACTTTTATAGGAAATTTTTCAAAAATTTCTTATTTTTATAGGAAATTTCTAAAAAAAAATTCTTATTTCTATAGGAAATTTTTTAAAAATTTCTTTTTTTATAGGAAATTTTTTAAAAATTTCTTTTTTTATAGGAATTTTTTTAAAAATTTCTTTTTTATAGGAAATTTTTCAAAAATTTCTTAATTTCATAGGAAATTTTTTAAAAATTTTCTTATTTATATAGAAAGTTTTTCAAAAATTTCTTATTTTTATAGGAAATTTTTCAAGAATTTCTTATTTTTATAGGAAGTTTTTCAAAAATTTCTTATATTTATAGGAAATTTTTTAAAAATTTCTATTTTTATAGGAAATTTTTCGAAAGTTTCTTGTCTTTATAGGAAATTTTAAAAAAATTTCTTATTTTTATAAACAAATTTCAAGAATATCATATTTTTATAGGAAATTTTTCGAAAATTTCTTATTTTTATAGGAAATTTTTCAAAAGTTTCTTATTTTTATAGGACATTTTTAAAAATTTCTTATTTTTGTAGGAATTTTTTTCAAAAATCTCGTATTTTTATAGGAAATAGTCTACGAAACTTTTCGTCTAATATGGGGAATTAGTAGTTGATTTCCGTTATATATATATATATATAATATATAATTCCCCGACAACATTCCAATTGGAACAAGGGGTACTTCTCTCAGACAATGAGCTGCATCCGATTCTATTTTTAAACTCATTGAAAGGGACCTACGTTTTAACGCCGGCTCCGAACGGCGAATGCATTAGTTAGAGAAGTTTTTCATAGCCTAATACTCAATAACCAGTGGCTAGCTGAGTTATGAGGTGAACCGCCGCTTTTTTGAAAATTTATTTTTTTCAAGTGAATCTGGCCGGGGATTGAACTTGGGCCTCTGGTATGCTAGGCGGATGTCTTACCTGCTATACCACGGCGGTTCACAATTCCGTTATATAGGGTTTAAAATAATGCGGCCTTACCGACTCAAACATTTTCTTACTTATTAAAGTTCTGAATTCTCTAGCTTTTTTCCAATTGTTTGTTTTCAGTTTGTACTTGTTTCGTTTTTTTTAGATTTTTTTGTTTGTTCCCAACTTTTGGCATTATCAGATTTATGGTAATAGTTTCCTGCGAATTGCCAACACTATTTTAAAATTATGATTTTATATTTGCATTGGAGGGCATTTTCTGTGCTCTTAAGTGGGTTGTGTTTAATTGAATAAATTCTTTTTGATTTGTTGGGGAGATCAAAAAGGTCCAAAGATTAGATTTGATTAAAATAGTTAAAGCTTTTGTCTAAAATAATGCAAATTTTTTTATTATAATTTACAAGTGTTTGCAATTAAACAAAAGTAAATAAAATTTAGCCAATATTATCAAAAGTCTAGAAGTCTCAATACTAATATTATGAAGCTTTAAACATACATATCAATATCATTTAAAATTATGTTTCAAACATTTCAATCAATGACTTAAAAATGATTAATACTTGCTCTAAAAACATCGGATCGATAATTTTTCTTTTTTAATTTTTTTGCTGTTAAAAACGTTTTTTCATAATTACAAATCTGTCGAGAATAGTTTGCTACTCAATCTATTAATTATTGATCTTAAATTAATAATTTACTTACCAGTTCTTAAAACATGCGTTAAATTCTCGTTATTCTAACTAACTATGACTAGAATTACAAATAACTTTTGTATAGATATTTACTTTTAAAATAAATAAAAGAGATTGTATTTCAATTTCATCGACCAGTTTAATGGCTATACAATGTTGCTACTAATTTGACATTTACATGAATAATGAAGTTTGCCTATTATGTCCACTTCGAATCTAAATGCAAGTGTCGAATCTATACAATTAAAAAAAAACCTCCATATACTCATTACAGACAACCGGTGACGCACTTTCAAATGTTAAAATAAAATACAGTGGAGTTTAAGAACAACAGAGTTTAAATTGACTGGGGACTAGAATATAATGTTAACTACTAGAATAATGCTAACTTGCGTATCCTGCGGTCGACACAATCGACCGTCATCTAGTTCATTGTGAATACAAATTTCCCTTGCTGTGGCTTAGTTGGTTAGCACGTAATATCACATTGAGCCTGAGTTCGATCCCCGGTCTCGGCAACAACAATTTCTGTAATTATTAATTTCTATTAAATTTAAGGCCCTATGCTCCACTGGGAGTCAATGATAACAGAATTAAAATTAATAATTACCATAGCATCTTCCGTCGGCAGTAAGACTACAGCAATAACACGCCGCCTACGAAAAATAAATAAAATTGGCTGTAAAACAAAAAAAAATGCGTCTAAATAACAACAAATGGCGCAACTTCACTGTTCTAAAAATAGATATACCTTTCTTTTTTCTACCATCCTCTTTCCAAATAAGGTTACCCAATTCGTATATACTCCATATGCAATTGTATAGGCAGTATTTGCCTGAGTGCTACTTCTCTATAAAAAGAAAACTCATACAATCAGAGCTTTAAGTCAAAAATGACAGTGTCGATGTAGCAAGTTTTTAAAATTGCTCGGGCTAAACGGATATGTGGAGAAATTGATCTCATTGATTTCTATGTCACTCCATACAACAGAGCGTCGCACTATGGTATTTCTGCTGCAAAAAAGGCATTTTTTGACTATCACTTTTCAAATGAAAAATCTATATTGAAAAATCTATATTTTTTTCCTAAGATATATATACATATATATAGAAAAAATCGGTTGAAGTCAGCTAAGTGTTGTGAAACAAAAATTTATGGTAAAATTATTGAAATTTAAAGGCTTATGTATCGAAGATATTTCAAGTGGCAAAATGTAGGTGTGAATTTTATTGAAGTCTGAGATCTTCTGTTTATTTTAAAGAAAAAAAAAAGTTTACTGCATACATAGTTTGGGAGATATGAGCGCATCAAGATTGTCCTATAAAATTTAGCATTGGCAGTTTTCGTTGGAGAAAAAGTCAGTTGGCTCGGTTTACCTCCGTGCTCTTAGTATAATGAAATGAAAGACAAAAGGCTTTTCTTTCGAATTAGCTAAAAAAATTTAGCAACTTTTGTCAAACTTTTGAAAAAATCAAAATTTAGTAAAAAAAAGTCAGGAATATTGCTTATAATAAAAAACCATTGCATACCTTCAGGCTTAAGTTTTTAATCAAATTGCAGTTATTAATCCTAACATATGCTCTTTTATAACAACAATTTATTAATAATTTATTGACAGCTATTTGGAAAAAGTGCATAAGAAATTAAAAAAAAAAACAAAACCATATGTTTTAATAAGAAAATTTATGTAAAAACAAATAAAATTAAAAAAAATAAAATTGTTCACATAAATAAATCTTGTTATAAAATTTAAAATATAATTATTAAAATGATGTAGTTAAGGAAATGATAATTAATGAATAAAATATTTAAATATTGGCTTTAACCGGATTTCAACCGAAATTGGTAGAACTCTTTTTTAGATCAGAAAGTAAAAGTGTGCCGAATTTTATCAAATTGTGGGTTATACATTGAAATGTGAAAAAATGGGGGTCCAAGGGAGGTACCTCAAGGAGTCGTCGGATTTCAACCAAAATTAGTAGGGCTTTTTTTCAGGATAAAAAAATATAAGTGTGCCAAATTTTATCAAATTCTATTGAAAATTGGGGTTTATACATTGAGAAGAAAAATAAGTGAAAAAATGGGGGTCCAAGGGAGGTACCTCAAGGATTCGTCGGATTTCAAACAAAATTAGTAGGGCTCTTTTCTGGATCAAAAAATAGAAGTATGCCAAATTTGATCAAATTCTATTGAAAATTAGGGTTTATACATTGAGAAGAAAAATAAGTGCAAAAATTGGGGTCCAAGGGAGGTACCTCAAAGAGTCGACGGATTTCAACCAAAATTAGTAAGGCTTTTTTCTGGATAAAAAAATAGAAGTATGCCAAATTTTATCAAATTGTGGGTTATACATTGAAATGTGAAAAAATGGGGGTCCAAGGGAGGTACCTCAAGGAGTCGTCGGATTTCAAACAAAATTAGTAGGGCTTTTTTCAGGATAAAAAATATAAGTGTGCCAAATTTTATCAAATTCTATTGAAAATTGGGGTTTATACATTGAGAAGAAAAATAAGTGAAAAAATGGGGGTCCAAGGGAGGTACCTCAAGGATTCGTCGGATTTCAAACAAAATTAGTAGGGCTCTTTTCTGGATCAAAAAATAGAAGTATGCCAAATTTGATCAAATTCTATTGAAAATTCGGGCTTATACATTGAGAAGAAAAATAAGTGAAAAAATGGGGATCCAAGGGCGGTACCTTAAGGAGTCGTCGGATTTCAACCAAAACTAGTGGAGCTCTTTTCTTGGTCAAATAATAGAGTTATGCCGATTTTCATGAAATTCTGTTGAAAATTGCGGGTTATACATTGAGAAGAAAAATAAGTAAAAAAATGGGGGTCCAAGGGAGGTACCTCAAGGAGTCGTCGGATTTCAAAGTTATTTTGAATTTTTCTTTTATCTATATAAAACTAAATAAGTGTGCCAAATTTCATCGTTGTAGGATAACTCCTTCTATTTTTTGCAGTTAGATGTATGAAGAAATCTCACTGTGCGTCGTATTGGCCAAATTGGCAAAACTATAATTCAAAATTGTGTAGCTCTCGAAGAGTTTACTGATTCAAGATATTCCATAATGAACCGTTTTTGTATCTTCAGAAGTGAATGAGAAAGAAAAAGTGTTAGATTTAGTAGCTCTTATCAAAACATCTTGCGTTATCGATGTCAAAATGCTCTGTGAAGTGATGAACAGATAAACTTGTAAGCGTTAGTAACGGACTGACAAAAATGATAGAGAAATCAAGGTCTTATTTAACTTTTTAACAAAGATCCTAATATTTAAAATGTATTATCATTTTACTGCATAATTAACCGCGAGAACCACGATATACTTGGGATCTGTAAAAGCTTACAGTTTTAAACTATTCCAGTCGCAATGCAAGATTTGCCTTTTAATATTTATTCCTGATATTATAGCATTTTCTAAACATTAATCAGTCTTAATGAACTCATGCGTGCCCTTAACTCCAATATTTTTTAATTTCTTAACACAATATTTATTCATCAATCACTCGAAGATTTTATCCCAATAAACCAACCCAAAAAACAAAATTCCATAAAAATTTAACTTCAAATAATTCAAATTTGAAAGGTTTAAATTTTAAGCACTTTTTTGTCAAATCTTCCAAAATATTAATTTTGTCTTTCACTCCCTCACCACAAATAATAAAAACAATACCAATAATTTTTGTTGCTATTATTTTACAAAACAAAATCATTTATTTTATTGTAATAAAATACTCTTTTTTTGTCTTTGGCTACCACTATCTCCCCACAAATATACTCTTTTATTCTCATCACTCACCAAAAATAATAAAAACAAAAGAAAACATGTTTGCATACAATTTCTTTTGTTTGATTCTTAATGTGAGTTTTCTTTATTGTGTTAGTAAGATTTTTAAATACCAAACCGATTTTTTAAAACTGAACCGATTTTAATAAAATATAGATTCGTCTGATCTACGAAAAAATACCTTTCAAATGGTATAAAATTTTCCAGAAATGAGTGTATAATTAAAGCGTAAAAGGGGACAATAAATGGGTGCTTGCGTATTAATATTATAGATACTAATACTAATACACTAAACTTGAAAAGAAGACTTCAGATTTCAACTAAAACTTATGACTTTACAGTTCGTTATAACTAAGGTGTACTGTAAAACATGGGCGACAGACGTTAGAAAAATATTCCATCTAACTGCCGTATAATTGAATAATTATGGTCTAGAGTATTCAACGTATCTTCAGTAGAAATCTTTATCACACTGAAATATTAGGAGGTTGTTGGAGTGCAGGCTATAAAATAGTTGGCAGATAATTTATGTTAAATTAACTTTTAAGCTTTAATTTAAAATTTTCCTATACAGTGTGATAAATTATAAACCAAAGACATTGTAAGCTATGTCCTTGGTCTATATCAAATATTTGTACCATGTTAAGAAATTGTTAGTGCTGTATTCCAAGCTCGTAAATTATAGTTTTAAAAATAGCGGGGACTTAGTCATAGATTAAATTAAGTCGCCAGACTACAGAATTATCAATATGATAGAGAGTAGATTGTGTTCGCATACTACATACATAGATACCAGAAAACTAAACGTTTTTATATGTATGTATTGAATATCTCTAGCACTTGTTTGAATTTATATTTGAAACTATGTCATTACTAGGTATGCCTTCGTTTAATATTCTGTGTTGGGAAAATTAATTCAATTAAAAGGCAACACGCGACTTTTAGCACCTGTGCGGAAAATAAGCGACATAACATTGACTCTTTAAAACTACAAACTAACTAACAATTAAAGTTAACAGGCGAAAACATCTAGTTTTTACGTGTAACATGGAAGATAACAATATTCGTAACATGTAAGTCATGTTGTGTCTAAGTAGAAGTATGTATGTCAGTTTGTGTTGAAACTTTATGAGAATTTATGTTATAAAGAAGAGAATAATTTTTATTAGCGACATAGAACGTAAATGGGAATATTGTGCAAATTTGTGTGACATTTGCAAGTTGATCATCATAATTTTAGCGTAATTGCTTCAAGGACGTTGTATTTATGTGTTTTGTTAACATTTAGAATAACATGAACGACAACTTGCATATATTTATAATATATACATTAGATTAAGTTTAATAAAGTGTATATACATACTTATAATAAAAATTACAAAGTATGAAGTGGAATTTTCACTTTTAAATGAAAAGCTTGATTTTGATTTAATACTCATAACTGCTTGTCCAAACTTTCTTAGAATTAGACGTGGTTAACAGGTTTGACCACCGCCTGATCAAGAAAAAATTTATAACATTCCAATGTATATGTTTATGTACTTACATAGTAAGAGAACAATATAACTTTTAAAATATGAGAGATGTTACAAAGATTGAAAAGCTTCCTCCATCAGTCTTCCTCTATCAGTTTTTTCTATTTAAAATATGCCCCATTGTGCTTAAAAATAAACTAATGTTTTATTTTCTTAACTAAAAAATACAATTTTATTAACAAAATAGAAACCAAATTGACATTAGATATCAAATCAGTATTTTAAAATTTAACACCATTCTCCAAGATTTCCATCAATATCGGGCGACAAGCTGCTATTTAAAAGCTCAACTAAATATTTATCAGGTTATGGCATCAAACTTTTAAATGAATTATTTGTAATTAAACTAAAAACATTTAAACAAGCGTGTGGAGAAAACATATGGCCAAAAACACTGTGCATGAAAAAAATTTTGAATTGTTTTTGCTTTCAAATGAAGTCTAAATACTCAATATTGCCAATAACACACAGTGGTTTACGGACGCTTTTTTTTGGAAATAATTCTGTAACTTTTGAACGACTGGAGATATTTGAATGAAATTTGACATGGTGGTAGTCAAGGAGTATTTGAGTTGGTTTTTAAAAGCACTGGTCCATGAGGGGTCGGGAGAGTGATTGATGGACCTTCAAAGTTGGTCACCTCGGGTGTTCGATTTTTTTAAAAATTCGCCAAAAATCCATTTATGTATGGATTGAAAAGAAATTTTAAACTTAAGTTGTCCTTGAGAAGATCTACAAAAAATATGCTTAAATGTGTAGGTTATCTCCTTTGGATTTCGAGATATTTGGGTAAAAAGGAATTTTTAGGTTGATTTTTTACCTCTTTTTTTAAGCTTTTTTTTATCTGGTGGACGCATCTGAGGACCAAAAATTTTTTAAGAATATTCTTTAAATTTGTAATAAAATTCTGAATAATTTTTGTGCAAGTTAGTTATAGAAATCTTCTTTTGTTTAAAAGTTAAAAATATTCAAAGTTGAAACTTACAAAAAATTTCGCTTTTTTTTTTAGTTTTTCCCCAAAAGATAGCTATATTTTTTCACTAATAAAAAAATATTTTCTTAAGAAACATAAAAAGATTTTTAAAGTTTTTAAAAGAAAACATAATGAGAATGCGTATAAAACAAATTTCTTGCTAATTGGACTTTTGGTCCTCGCACATGTCCTCTCCAAAAAATGGCAATTTGTAAAAAAAAAAATTAGTTTAAACAAAAATTTCTCAAAAGGCAAAGCACCGATTTGAAAAAAATTATAATGTTCATATTTTCCAATATATCTGTTATTGATTAGAAAAGTTTTTTCTGAAACGCGCTGCAAATAGAGACAGTGTTGCCATATTTGTAAAAAAACTCATTTTTTGAAACACCTTTTTCCCCAGTTGGGAATTGGGGAATTTTTAAGTTAAAATTGGGAATTTTTTTTAGTCTATTGCTTTTACATCTTATTGGTCTACATTACTACAAAATTTCATTGTAATATCTTTATCCATGTCATTTCCACAGAATATCAAAGATTAAAAATATTTTCCTTAAAAAAGCAGAAAAACAATTTTTTGTTGTTTTACGATACAAAGTGTAAAAAAAGTAACGCACTTAAAAAAAACTTTTACTTAGTGCTAATCTCCTAGTCTTTCCCGATCTAATGATACTAAACATGTATATAAAGCATTAATACCGAGTCTTAAAAAACTCTGAAAACTTTGGCCCCCGTAGCATTTTTACACTGTTTATTTAAATATAAGTGATGAATTTGTGCATATAAAGTTAATTATCATACTCAAATATTTCACTATTTTTAAGATGACAATGATCCTTCGCTAATAAACAAATATTTTCTTCAAAAAGATATAAATAGTTTTTTATTTTTTTAAAGAAAACATTATAAGAATGACTTAAAAAAATTTTATTCGATTTTGCCTTTTGTTCCAAGCTAAAAAATAAAATTTTAGTAAAAGATTCTAAATAAGTAAGTACGAGTAAGGCACCGATTTTGATAACAGTGTAAAGGTAATATATCCATAATTTGTAGCAAAAGTTTAATTAGAAGAGTACTTTTATAGTAACAGTGTGACAATTTATTTAAAATAAGATTTAAAGGCATTTTTCCGGTATTTAAAATTGGTGTATTTGAAAAAATTGCAAAATTATGTTAAGGTTATAAAATGTTTTTTAATGTGAAAGTTAATGCAATAGGTAAAAATTGTTACAACTTGGGTTTTTCATAATGGTCAGAAAGGATATGGTTACTCACCTCCATACAGGTAGGTTTTACGAGACGCACATATTGGTTGAGTTATATATGCACCTATTTTTAGAGGTAAAAAATACATTAATTCATTGATTTCTTTATTATTCTTTGGATACAGGTATATATAAAAAATGTTTTTTTTTAATATAAAAAAGAAAGTTTTAAATGTAACTGCTATTAACAGTTAAAACATCATGGCTATAACATTGGAATTTAAAGTGTTGTGCGATATTCTTTTTGAACAACCAAGCAGTTCGAGAGCAGAAAAAATTAAAATAATCATGCGATATGCTAAAAGTCAAACTAACTCCATGATTCTCAATAGTGAGGAAGACAAAGTCGTAAAATTTGTAAAGTTATTTGAACTTAAAATTAAGTCGGTTAATTACTGTTTAAAAAGATTTGAATCTAAATTTAAAGACTGGCTGAAGGACTCAATTGAGCTTAAAACTTCTGGTGCTGGAGCCCCTCTAAAAAACTATGATGATCTCGGAGAAAGATCTAAAAAGATGCGATTATCCGAAGTTCTTTCTACTCATTCGGATACTGAAATCAAAGATTCCTTTAAGGAAGTGCTCAAACGAAATAATCAACCAGCTGAAGCTAAACAAATAGCAGATATTCTCCCAGAGGCTTCTCCTAAACGTCTTAAGCGAATTATTAAGAGTATACCAACTCCTTCTTCTCAATCAGAATTTTCGGAGGAAGAAGCACTTGCTCTTATGCTCGAGTTGAAATTGAGTAAAAATAAATATATTAAACTCTGTAAGGCATTACGAGACAAAGGACACTCAATTTTACCAGGATATAATGCGTTATTAAAAACCAAAAAAAACTTAATACCAACAAACGTGATAGGAGACGAAAGTGCATCTGTGGATTTATCAAAATTATTGGAAAATACGGCATCAAGGCTGATATCTACTACATTGTCTGAAGAAGAAGCCAAGAAACTTGACAACAAGGACTTAACTTTAATATGTAAATGGGGATGTGACGGTTTATCTGGATTACCGGAATACAAACAATCAACATCTCATCAGAACACAAATGACTACAGAAGCGTTTTTATGGCATCCCTAGTACCACTAAGATTAAGAAAGAATCGTTCTGAACCATCCACATCAAAAGAGCGTACTGAATATGTGTGGGTTAACACATCTCCAGGATCAAAGGCATTTTGCAGACCGATCAGATTCGAATATTTAAAAGAAAATGCAGCAAGCACAAAAAATTGGGTTGATGATATCAAATATTCAATAGACAATTTGAGTCCAGTCTGCATAGACATACATGGATATTTGATTAATGTAAATTTTGAGCTTCAATTGACAATGATAGATGGAAAAGTAAGCAACGCTATAACGGAAACCCATTCAACTTGGAAATGCTCATTATGCGGAAAGAAGAAATCGGAATTTCTACAAACTTCAGAAGATGCATCAGCTAGTACTGCAATTAATCAAGAGGTTCTGGAATTTGGTATATCGCCCCTACATGCACGTATCCGATTTTTAGAATTTATGCTACATATAGCATATGATCTGAAATATAGGAATATACCTGATAATCAGCTAAAATCCGTGAGAAATAATAAGGAACTGATTGAAATGAGATCCATTGAAAAAAAAAGGATTCAGGAAGAATTCAAAACTATGACGGGTCTAAACATAGACAAACCACTTGTAGGATATGGCAGTACAAACGATGGTAATACGGCCAGGCGATTCTTTGAAAATTATGAAACAACTTCAAAGATTACTGGAATTGATGAGGAAGTTCTTCGTAAATGTTACGTAATATTATCGGCAATAAATAGCAAATATCAAATAAATGCTGAAAAATTTCATTGCTATGCCCTCAACGCGTTAACTCGTATACGACATTTGTATCACTGGAAAGAAATTACACCAACAGTTCATAAAGTCCTTCAACATGGTCGTGAAATAATTGAATCAAATCTTCTCCCACTTGGTGAACTGACAGAAGAGGCCCAGGAAGCGCGGAATTCAGATTTCAAGTATATCCAACTATTTAATACCAGAAAATGCTCAAGAAAATCGCAAAATCAGGATCTAATAAATTATCTCTTGTTGTCTTCTGATCCTGCTCTATCAACGATAAGAAAGAAATGGTGGAGCAGTTATACAAAAACTTCTGAAAACGAACACCTGGAAGAGGTTCTTGATATAATAGATTGTACTGATTATTTTACTGAAAATAAAAATTAAGTAAATAACTACTTTTATATAAATATGTAATAAAAACTGTAAGTTTAAACTTTAACTACAAATACTTCAATAAAATGTATTTCACCTTTTAATATAAGTACAAATTATTTACATTTTGATATTTCATAAATCCTCATGATATTTTCTTTAAAAAAATGAAAAAATATTTGTTTGTTATTGAAGGATCATTGTCATCTTATAGTGAAATATTTGAGTATGATTATTAATTTTATATGCACAAATTCATCACTTATATTTAAATAAACAGTGTAAAAATGCTACGGGGGCCAAAGTTTTCAGAGTTTTTTAAGACTCGGTATTAATGCTTTATATACATGTTTAGTATCATTAGATCGGGAAAGACTAGGAGATTAGCACTAAGTAAAAGTTTTTTTTAAGTGCGTTACTTTTTTTACACTTTGTATCGTAAAACAAAAAAAAATTGTTTTTCTGCTTTTTTAAGGAAAATATTTTTAATCTTTGATATTCTGTGGAAATGACATGGATAAAGATATTACAATGAAATTTTGTAGTAATGTAGACCAATAAGATGTAAAAGCAATAGACTAAAAAAAATTCCCAATTTTAACTTAAAAATTCCCCAATTCCCAACTGGGGAAAAAGGTGTTTCAAAAAATGAGTTTTTTTACAAATATGGCAACACTGTCTCTATTTGCAGCGCGTTTCAGAAAAAACTTTTCTAATCAATAACAGATATATTGGAAAATATGAACATTATAATTTTTTTCAAATCGGTGCTTTGCCTTTTGAGAAATTTTTGTTTAAACTAATTTTTTTTTTTACAAATTGCCATTTTTTGGAGAGGACATGTGCGAGGACCAAAAGTCCAATTAGCAAGAAATTTGTTTTATACGCATTCTCATTATGTTTTCTTTTAAAAACTTTAAAAATCTTTTTATGTTTCTTAAGAAAATATTTTTTTATTAGTGAAAAAATATAGCTATCTTTTAGGGAAAAACTCAAAAAAAAGCGAAATTTTTTTTAAGTTTCAACTTTGAATATTTTTAACTTTTAAACGAAAGAAGATATCTATAACCAACTTGCACAAAAATTATTTAGAATTTTGTTACAATTTTAACGAATATTCTTAAAAAATTTTTGATCTTCAGATGCGCCCACCAGATCAAAAAAAGCTTAAAAAAATAGGTAAAAAATCAACCCAAAAATTCCTTTTTATCCAAATATCTCGAAACCCAAAGGAGATAACCTACACATGTAAGCGTATTTTTAGTAGACCTTCTGAAGGAGAACTTAAGTTTAAAATTTCTTTTCAATCCATTCATAAATGGATTTTTGGCGAATTTTTAAAAAAGTCGAACACCCGAGGTGACCAACTTTGAAGGTACATCAGTCACTCTCCCGACCCCTCATGGGCCAGTGCTTTTGAAAACCAACTTGAATACTCCTAAACTATCGCCATGCCAAATTTCATTCAAATATCTTTAGTAGTTCAAAAGTTACAGAATTATTTCCAAAAAAAAGCGTCCGTAAACCACTGTGTAACACCAGAAAAAGAAATCTATTTTTACTATATATAGGAAATTTTTCGAAAATCTAGTATTTCTAAAGCTACGGTCACATTGATTAAACATTTAATCGAAATTATCAAATATTTGATCCTCGTAGTCTGACCACAAAATATTTTTGAGGTTCAAACAAGAAACATGTTGATTTGAACAAATCAAAATCATTTGCCAGCAAATGAAAATTTTCCTAATGTGACCACGCAAGAGCAAATATTTTTTTAAATTTTGATCAAATAATTATTTAATCTTACAAAATTTTTGTAACATCAAACAGGGGCAAATAATAATGAGCATTTCTATTGTTTACTATTCAAACAGAAACAACAACATCAAATTTGAGAAACAACAACATCAAATTTGAGAAACAACAACTCAAATATGAGAAAATAATTGCTAGATACACAATTTTGTTTATTTATTTGAAAACTGTCAAAGAAAATACCAGGCCTTGGTTTACTTCTACCATCAAAAATTTAATTAAGAAAAGAGATGTTGCGCATTCACGGTGGAAACGCTTTAAAATCCCCCCTTTATATGAAGAATTTCGTAAAATTAGAGGTGAAGTTAATCGGGTAATAAAACAAGCAAAAATGCATTATTATGCCGATCGATTTAAAACTGCTATCGACAGCAAAAAAAAGTGGAAAACTATACGCGATATTGGTATTGGTAAGAAAAACAGAAATATTGAGAGTGATTTATCAGCTGATGAGCACAACATAATTTTTTCTTCAGTTCCCTCATCTAATGATAACTCACACACTAGTAATTACATTAGTTCTTTACAAACAATTGAAATAAATAGCGAATTTAATTTTCGTTGCGTCAATAACTATGAAGTCTTCACTTGTCTGAAATCCGTAAAATCAAATGCAATTGGCTATGATAACATTGACCCAAGGTTCGTAAAATTACTCTTACCAAGATTATTAGCTATTTTAACACACATATTTAACACAATATTTACCACCAACGTATATCCGAGTACCTGGAAACATTCCAAGATTATTCCTGTTCCCAAAAACAACTCTGAGTTTAGGCCTATTGCGATTCTCCCATATTTTTCAAAAATAATGGAAAAACTTATGTATTTACAAATAAATGAATACATCGAAAGACATAATTTACTCACGCCTCATCAGTCTGGTTTTCGCGCTAAGCACAGCTGCATCACAGCTTTAGTAAATCTCAGTGAGGACATCCGACAAAACATCGATGTAGGGAAAGTAAATATTCTGGTACTTTTAGATCACTCGAAAGCTTTCGATACAATAGATCATTCGATGCTGTACCTTAAACTTCAAAAGCTGTTTGGCTTCGCAGGCACATCAAACAATTTACTTAAATCTTACCTGAGTGATCGCTATCAATCAGTATATGTTAACGGCAATTACTCATCTGCTGTCCCTGTAACCAAGGGTGTTCCCCAAGGATCAATATTGGGACCTCTTTTGTTTTCGCTGTATGTTAACGATCTTCCTCAAATTTTAAAATACACTAAGTTACAATTGTATGCCGATGATGTACAAATTCATATTGGCAGTTCTGTAGAAGATGTTGAAGAAAGTGTTGTAAAATTAAATAAGGATTTGGATAGTGTATATAAATGGGCTACAGCAAATCGACTTCTAATAAACCCTCAAAAATCTAAATGCATAATTATACACAGGAAAACAATACGTCTAAATGTAAATGTTGATATTATTCTTAACAATCAAAAAATTGAATGTGTGCTTTCAGCAAAAAATTTAGGAATTATCTTCAATAACAATTTGGACTGGTCTAACCATATTAGTAAAACGGCGTCTAACGTTTACTTAATGTTACGGGAACTGTGGCCTACCCAGTATTTTACTCCCTTGAAAATTAGAATAATAGTTGCAAAAACTTATCTAATGCCACGACTTCTATATGGCTGTGAGTTATTCGCAAACTGTGATTCTCGGAGCAAAAACATATTGCAAAAAACTTTTAACAATATCATAAGATACGTTTTTGGGTTACGGAAACACGATAGACTTTCCCATTTTTCGAATAAACTTTACGGCATGACACTGAAGAACCTAATGGATATGAAAGTCCTACAAATGTTGCACAAAATAATATTTATAAAAATTCCACCATATTTATACAACAGATTAATGTTTGCAAGGTCTAATAGAGGGAACAAATTAATTTCATTCTCACACCGCAGCTTGGTGTCTGAATATCAATTTTTTATTTATTCTGTACGCCTTTGGAACCTACTTCCCAACAATGCACAAACAAACAGCAATGTTAACACGTTTAAAAAATTCTTACTTAATTATTTCGCAAGCTAAAATATTTAGTAGTTACCTTTTATAATATCTTGCCAGCAAAGGCACTTTTTTTTTTTAATCATTTAAGCTAATTATGTAATTTTAATTTTAGTTTTTTCTTTGTTTTTTTTTATTTATCAAATTTTGTAAAAATTTTTACTACTTTTATTTTTACTTTTTTTTTTTTCTTTTTGTTTTTTAATTGTCCTTATATATGTTTTAAACAAATGTAATTCCTTCACTATAACTATAAGATTTATATCTTGTTGTGTAGGATAGTCGAATAAATAAATAAATAAATAAATAAACAATTTTGTTTTGAAAAAATTTGATCAAATATTTTTTGGGAAAATATTTAATCTTCAGTGCGACCATAAATAAAACCTGTTGTTTTGTTTACACTTTGAACGTATTTTTTCTGTATTTTATCAAATAAAAATCGTCAAATAAATGTGCAAGTGTGACCACAAATTTTTTGTTATATTGTTTTGACAATATTTTACTCAAAATATTTGATTTAAATGTTTAATGAGTCTGACCGTACCTTAAGAAATTTCTCGAAAATTGAATATTTATAGGAAATTTCTTGAAAATTTACTATTTATAGAAAATTTTTCGAAATTGACTATTTTTAAGAAATTATTTGAAAATTGACTATTTAAAGGACATTTTTCGAAAATTGACTATTTATAGGAAATTTTTGGAAAATTGACTATTTATAGGAAATTTTTCGAAAATTGACTATTTATAGGAAATTTTTCGAAAATTGACTATTTATAGGAAATTTTTCGAAAATTTACTATTTATAGGAAATTTTTCGAAAATTGACTTTTTATATGAAATTTTTCGAAAATTGACTTTTTACAGGAAATTTTTCGAAAATTGACTATTTATAGGAAATTTTTCGAAAATTGACTTTTTAAAGGAAATTATTCGAAAATTGACTATTTATAGGAAATTTTTCGAAAATTGACTAATTATAGGAAATTTTTCGAAAATTGACTATTTATAGGAAATTTTTCGAAAATTGACTATTTATAGGAAAGTTTTCGAAAATTGACTATTTATAGGAAAGTTTTCGAAAATTGACTATTCATTGGAAATTTTTCGAAAATTGACTTTTTAAAGGAAATTATTCGAAAATTGACTATTTATAGGAAATTTTTCGAAAATTGACTATTTATAGGAAATTTTTCGAAAATTGACTTTTTAAAGGAAATTATTCGAAAATTGACTATTTATAGGAAATTTTTCGAAAATTGACTAATTATAGGAAATTTTTCGAAAATTGACTATTTATAGGAAATTTTTCGAAAATTGACTATTTATAGGAAATTTTTCGAAAATTGACTATTTATAGGAAAGTTTTCGAAAATTGACTATTCATTGGAAATTTTTCGAAAATTGACTTTTTAAAGGAAATTATTCGAAAATTGACTATTTATAGGAAATTTTTCGAAAATTGACTATTTATAGGAAATTTTTCGAAAATTGACTTTTTAAAGGAAATTATTCGAAAATTGACTATTTATAGGAAATTTTTCGAAAATTGACTATTTATAGGAAATTTTTCGAAAATTTACTATTTATAGGAAATTTTTCGAAAATTGACTTTTTATAGGAAATTTTTCGAAAATTGACTATTTATAGGAAATTTTTCGAAAATTGACTATTTATAGGAAATTTTTCGAAAATTGACTATTTATAGGAAAGTTTTCGAAAATTGACTATTCATTGGAAATTTTTCAAAAATTTAATATTAATAGGAAATTTTTCGAAAATTTAATATCTATAGGAAAATTTTCGAAAATTGTCTAATAGAAAATTTTTCGAAAATTTACTATTTATGGAAAATTTTTCAAAAATTTACTAATTATAGGAAATTTTTCGAAAATTGACTATTTAAAAGAAATTTTTCGAAAATTTACTATTAAGGAAATTTTTTGAAAATTGAATACACATAGGAAATTTTTCGAGGAGTAACTTTTTAAAGGAAATTTTTCAAAACTGAATATTTATAGCAAATTTTTCAAAATTGACTTTTTATAGGAATTTTTTTAAAAATTGGCTATTTATAAAAATTTTTCAAAAATTGACTCTTTATAGGAAACATTCCGAAAATTGACAATTTATAGAACATTTTTCGAAAATTGACTATTTATAGGAAATTTTTCAAAAATTTAATTTATTTTCGAAAATTTACTATTTACATGAAATTTTTCGAAAAGTGACTATTTTTGTATACCGCCGTGGTCTAGCTGGTTAGTAATCCTCCTAGCATACCAGAGGTTCTAAGCTCTATAACCGGCCAGGCTCACTTGAAAAATTTTTGTAAAATTTTCTATAAATAGTCAATTTTCGAAAAATTTCCTATAAATAGTCAATTTTCGAAAAATTTCCTATAAATAGTAAATTTTCGAAAAATTTCCTATAAATAGTCAATTTTCGAAAAATTTCCTATAAATAGTCAATTTTCAAAAAACTTCCTATAAATAGTCAATTTTCGAAAAATTTCCTATAAATAGTCAATTTTCGAAAAATTTCCTATAAATAGTCAATTTTCGATAAATTTTCTATAAATAGTCAATTTTCGAAAAATTTCCTATAAATAGTCAATTTTCGAAAAATTTCCTATAAATAGTCAATTTTCGAAAAATTTCCTATAAATAGTCAATTTTCGAAAAATTTCCTATAAGTAGTCAATTTTCGAAAAATTTCCTATATATAGTCAATTTTCGAAAAATTTCCTATAAATAGTCAATTTTCGAAAAATTTCCTATAAATAGTCAATTTTCAAAAAATTTCCTATAAATAGTCAATTTTCGAAAAATTTCCTATAAATAGTCAATTTTCGAAAAATTACCTATAAATAGTAAATTTTCGAAAAACTTCCTATAAATAGTCAATTTTCAAAAAATTTCTTATAAATATTCAATTTTCGAAAAATTTCCTATAAATAGTCAATTTTCGAAAAATTTCCTATAAATAGTCAATTTTCGAAAAACTTCCTATAAATAGTCAATTTTCGAAAAACTTCCTATAAATAGTCAATTTTCGAAAAACTTCCTATAAATAGTCAATTTTCGAAAAATTTCCTATAAACAGTCAATTTTTGAAAAATTTCCTATAAATAGTCAATTTTTGAAATATTTCCTATAAATAGTCAATTTTCGAAAAATTTCCTATAAATAGTCAATTTTTGTAAAATTTCCTATAAATAGTCAATTTTCGAAAAATTTCCTGTTAATAGTCAATTTAGGAAAAATTTTCTGTAAATAGTAAATTTTTGAGAAATTTCAAAATTAAAAAAAAACTTTAAAATCTATAAATATAAAATTTTAGCTAAATTTTGAGTTAGCAAAGTGTAATTGGTATTACAAAATTTGTCACGTACCACAAATAGTTCTTAAATATTCAATAAAATAATTAAATTTTTCAAATTTATTTTGTAGTAAAATTGTAAAAAATTTTCCATAAAATAAAATTATTAATAGTAAAACGATTTAATATGATGCAATTTGTTGTTAGGATTACAATTATTATTTTTGATTTGGAATTACATGTTTATTTATAATTTTTTTTGAGATAAATTATTCATAAATTCATTCATTTCCAAGAAAACAGATGGTGTTGGCATGAGTCTTGGCACTAGAAGCAACAGCTGTTGCTATTTTGTTCTCAAGCTGCTGCAAAAGTCGAGCGGTAAAAACTTAAGTTTAAAATTAATTGGTGGCTACAAAATTGTTTAGATTTTTTTTTTTAATAATCTTATGATGCAGTTCAAATGGAATACAGAAAAAATTTGTATTTAATTGATTGATTTAATGCGTGTCACAAGCAAGACTAGAAGTGCATTATAATGGAGACAGAGGAACAGATAGATACTAATTAAATTTACATTTTAAAATATTTAGTTAAGCATTTTGCTATTAAATACAATAAATTTTAATAAAAATAAGCCACAGCTTGAAAAACACGAATAAAGCAATTAGCCTTTGAAAAGGGAAAGAGGAATTAAATTGTGTTTTCCCCTGTCAAAGAGCAAATATAAAATGACAGGTGACATTAATAGCTTAAATGAAACAGACAGCAAATTTACATTTTTTTCTGTTAAAAAAAAGTAAATTAACCAAAGGCCTTTTGTTTTGATCAAAATCTATAGACTGAGAAAAATGCGTTTTAAATGCAACAAAAGGTCATTTATAGTTAAATTTATAAAAATAAAAAATCAAGTAAAACTCTTTTTTTTCAATTTTCTTTCATTGATTTCAAAAACATTCCACATGACCATTGTTGTATAGACGTTTGTTTTAAAATCCTTTGAGATATCAAAAAATTTTTAACATGAAACATTACTTCATTTTACCATGTGACCATTTTTGGTTAGAATATTTTTAAAACTTAAAAATTCCATACTCCTCCCCACAGACTTCAAAAGCAAACGAAACCACCAGTCAGCCAGCCTTACCACCTCCTTACCAGTTAACCAACTCGATGACTGTTGCAGTTGGCCAGCTATAAACATACTCGTATCAGCAGTTACAGCAAACGCATGTTTGCCATTCGACAGTTAAGTCAGTTATTGAAGTCATACGAATAATATGGGTTTATTTAACAAGTACATTCTTTTCCTCCTTAGATATAATTAATGTAATTAAATTTTTGTTTTTATTTATTTAAGTTTTTTTCTTATCTTATATTATTAAACAAGCAATAATTGTATATATATATATATATATATATATATATATATATATATATATATATATATATATATATATATATATATATATATATACATATATATATATATATATATATATATATATATATATATATATAGAATGACTGAAAACGGCTCTAACGATTTTGATAAAATTTGGGCAGTGGGTAGCTTTGTTGATCTATAGGTCGAAGAAGAAGGGACTTTTGGAACCTTTGCCTCTAAAAACGGTTAAAAAGAGGAAAAAATCGAAAACGCTATATCTCCTAAAGTAGTAGGTAGAGGTAGAAACAAAATTAAAGTTACGTTTTAAACAGCTATGAAAATAAGCGGACAGGTGTTTCGTACTTTTTTGAAACTATGTCCGATAGGGGGTAAAAAAGGGTGAAAATCGTTTTTTTTGGTACTTTTTTAACCCACTCTTATCTCTTAAACTAAATAATATAGAAAGAAACTTTTTACTGCAATCAAAAGATGTGTAAGAAACATTAAACACGTATTTGGTACTTTTTTGATTTTGGGGCCAAAATGGGTAAAAAAAGGGATAAAATTATAACTTAACATCTCAAAATGTAATATGAATAGTAATATTATGTTAACTGCGTTTTAATAAAATGTACCAAATTCAATTGGTACCAAAGAAATACCAAATATGCATATGGAACTTTTTGAAATTAGGGCATAAAAATGGTAAAAAATTAGTAATGTTATATCTTTTAAACAAATGAATATTTGTCTGTATGTATGTTCTTTATAGAACAGTAAACTGTGAATTTTATCATGTTATGCTTTTTAGCGAAGATGTTGCGGATAAGCCGGCGAAGGTTTTTAAGTTGATAAGACTAATTTCCGACAGATGGCGCCACTGAAAATGACTAAAAATTAATTAAATCGTAAGCTGTACATTTGATCATGCTATGATCTTTAGCAAAGTTGTAGCGCATGAGCCGGCGAAGCCTTTTTACTTGGTATGAATAATTTCCGACAGGTGGCGCTACTGAAACTTACTAAAAGTCCAATTAATCGTAAGCTGTGCATTTAATCACGCCTCAATCTATTGCACATGAGCCGACGAAGGTTTCTTAGTTGGTAGGAAAAAATTTCGACAGGTGGCGCCAATGAAATTTACTCGAAGTCAATTTAATCGTAAGCTGTACATTTAATCATGCTATAATCTTCATTAAAGTTGTTGCGGATAAGCCGACAAAGGTTTATGAATGGAATTGAGCAAAGACAGGTGGCGCCACAGAAAATTACTCAAAGTGAATTAAATCGTAAAGTGTGCATTTTATCATGTTATAATCATAAGCAAAGTTGTTACGCATAAGCAGACAAAGGTTTCTTAGTTGGTATGAACTACTTCAGGTGGCGCCACTGAAAACCACTCAAAATGAATTAAATCCTAAACTATGCATTTGATCAGACTATAATCTTCAGCAAAGTTGTTGCGCATGAGTCGACGGAGGTTTCTGTTGGTATGTATTAAAATGAGTTAAACTGTAAACTGTGCAATTTATATGTTGGTCGGACAAAATAAATAAAGTAATTCAAAATAAACTAAATATTTGTACAATATCTTTCCTCTAAATATATTGTAGAACTTTATAAAATAAAATATATGAAAACTTTAAAATTTGCCTCCGAGCAAGGCTCGGTCAACCAGGTACTACATTTCTTAAAGCTTTATGGTTTTCCAATGTAAGAGCAGTTGCAGGTATACAAAGAAAAAAGCAATGTTGTGATTATGAAACATTTTTGTAATGAAAAATTAATACATTTTCAAATTCTATATAGTTTTTCATTTTTCTAAACATATTATGATCAGTACAATTAAAACATTTGCTTAGACTCAACCAGAATATGATCTTAGAGAATATTAATGTGATAACAGCGAATCATGGTATAATTACACCAATTCTAAAATAATTTAATAAACATTGTTAAACTAAACATACATATTTCTTAATTGAGAAGCTATTAACTAAATACGAATTATATGCTATGATATGGATGATGTAGGGGATGTTGGATACCAAGCAACGGTTCTGATTGCTCTTAACTTTTTTTTTTTTTTTGTATTAAAAGAGAAGTAACACTCATGCAAATACTGCCTATACAATTGTATATAGAGTATAAAATACGAATTGGGTTACCTTTCTTTTGGAAAGGGGATAGTATAGAGGCAAAAGGAGGTGAAAGTAAGAGATAAAGCTTTATATTATTCAACACTGTAACTGCACGTCATATATATTTTTAGAACAGTGAAGTTGCGCTAGTTGTTGTTATTTGGACGCATTGCTTAAGCTTTTTGTTCTAAGGCCAATTTTATTTATTTTTCATCGACGGCGTATTATTGCAGTAGGCTTACCGCCGACGGAAGATGCTGTGGGAATCAATAATTTTAATAGAAATTAATAATTAAAGAAATTGATGTTGCCTAGACCGGAGATTGAACCCAGGCTCAATATAATGTTGTGCTTAGTAGTCGATGTGCTAACCAACTAAGCTGCCTCGTGGTAACACCCAGAGATAGTGATCTATCTTGTGCCATGAGTTCTCCCATAAAAAATATGGGTTAGGACATCGGGCTAGTAACCCACTAATTAAAAAAAATAATAACTATAAAAAAGCTAAAATTAGAACAAAATTCCCCTGTAATGTTAAAAGAGGACATTCGAAACTTTGATGGAAAGGTCAAGTAGAGAAAAATCTTTCAAAGCTTGGCCTACGAAATTGGAGAATATGCCTACGCCATCGAATGAGGTTCTAGATTGTTACGTCCACTTGAAATTATAAAAATTTTTCTGACCAATGTTAATCCCAAAGCAATCATCAGTTAATCGTCAACTAATCATCAAACATTAAAAAAACAATCGTCAAACAGTTATCTAACAATAGTCAAACAATCTTTAAACAGTAGTTAAAAAAATTCTCAGAAGTCTTCAAATAATCGCCAAACAATCATCAACCAATCGTCAGACAATCGCTAGTCAATCGTAAACAGTTATCCAACAATCTTATTTGGTGCAATTTTAAAGAAAAGGAGAAAATCAATCCCGTTTTTCGGTCCCCAAGCCAAAGAAAGCTAAATTGAGTTTCTGATTTCAATTAAAAAATTAGAATTTTGTAGTGTACAAGAGCATTTACAATTTTTCAAAATCTTTAGAATCTAAAACAATTTCGATTGGAATGGTTTTAATGCCGAACGCAATTAAATACATTTTTATATAAATTTACCCTTGCGTACCCATATGTAAAGATTGGGAACTTTTAAGAGCCCATGGGTACGCAAAGGTTAATTTGTATAAAAAAATTTCAAGGAGCCTTGAACGATTTTTTGAATTTTCATTGAAATATAACAAAAAAAACCTAGAACTCTTTTGAAAAATTAAATATTTTTAAAATTTTACTTTAGGGACATCCGATTTCAACTAAATTTCTAATATGTAGTTATGGCTAAGCCGTTAGAGATAACGATTTAATTTCTTTGAGGAAATCTGCGAGATGTTCTTACCAACACTCCATGATACAAAGAAAACAAGATAACTCATTGCTCTTGTATTTTATATTTGTATATGCAATAGTGACGTTACACATTTAAAATTGCCATATCATCCCGCACTTGAAAGTGGAAACATAGAATGAAAATAAGTTCATAACTTCTAAACCGTTGCACGTGTGTTGCGTAGAACATGCTAGGTGGACAAAATTTATGTTATAATTTCCAATTTTTTTTTTTTTTGCAAAACATAAACAACACTTCCAAACCCCGAATTCCGTTGTTTCTCAAATTCGGAATAGATGAGTAAAATCGGTCAGAAGTCATATTTTTAATGCAACTTTTTCAAACACTCAATTTGAATTTAGTGACTTAGTACCAAATTGTAGTAGCATCGTGTAATATTTTAAACATTTTTATGATGGATATTAATTATGAGGGTAAGTACTATTTTTTAATGTATTGTTTTTATTAAAAATCTATTAAGTTAAATTTTTAGCATTATTTTAAATATCCTATATATTTAAGCGTATTTTTTTTTTTAATATGTAAAAATTCACCTCTGTCCGGGATAGTTTTTTGACATTACGCAGAAATATCTTTATTGTCTGTAAAAATATACATATTGTTTAACAGACTTCAGTAAAGAGTGTTCTAAAAAAATATGCATTTACTATTTTAGACAAAATTTATCCATAGTGCAAGAAATAATTTATTTTTTGATCAAGTTAGTTTCTATAGATATGTCAGATACTATTATTTTAGAAATTATTAATTTTCAATAGTTATTTCAATCAAAATGAACTGCGAAAAAAAAAGTTCATGAAAATATAATTAAAACTTTTCAAAAAAATCCGTCATGGACTTTTAAAAAAATAGCTAAAAATTTGAAAGTTGATCCTCGAACGGTTTCTAATGCCATCAGACGGTATAAGGAAAACCTGAGCATTGAAAGAAAACCTGGATCAGGGAGGAAAAAAGGTCCTACAGATATTGGTAAGGCAAAAGAAGTCGAGCGACTCTTTCGAAGAGCGCCTAACACTTCTTTAAGAAAAGCAGCTCGTACGGTGAAATGTTCTACGAATTTTGCACATAGAGTCAAAGCTTATGCTGGACTAAAGACATACAAAGTCCAAAAGGTTCCAGATCGCAATGCTATAGAACTTAGAAGCAAAAAAAACGAGCGAAAAAATTGAAGTCTGATTTTATAAAAAATACACCTGTTGTGTGATGGATGATGAAACATACGTACTGGCAGACTTTTCTCAACTTCCTGGTCAAGATTTTTATGTTGCTGATGTTCGGCAAGAGTTTCGCACAAAAAAACAAACAAAATTCCCTAAGAAGTTTCTCGTGTGGCAAGCTATTTGCAGTTGTGGCAAAAGAAGTAAAGTATTTGTGGCATCTGGCACAATAAACACGGAAATTTATATAAAGGAGTGCCTACAAAAACGGTTGTTACCCTTTTTAAGAGAGCACAGAGTGACTACATTTTTTTGGCCCGATTTGGCATCATGCCATCATGGAAAAAAGGCACTTGAGTGGTACTCAAAGAATAATGTCATTTTTGTACCACGAGAGGCAAATCCACCTAACTGTCCAGAACTTCGGCCTGTGGAAAGGTATTGGGCTCTGGTAAAAAAGGAATTGAAGAACACAGGAAAGATTTCCAAGAACATGTCCGATCTTAAGCGCAGGTGGAACACATGCTCCAAAAAGGTATCAGAAGCAACTGTAAAATCTTTAAGGGGAGGGTTTTCGAAAAAAGTCGATAATTTTGCAAAACCCGAGTACTAAGTAAACATTTTAATGCTAAATGATTTTGTATAATATGTCATTATATTTGCGTATTTTGTAGAGTTTTTATATTAAAAGGTTTGATTTTTATTTAAGAAAATCCAACTACAAATTTTATTTAGAGCACTCTTTAGAACATATATTTTTTTTTTTTTTTTTTTTTCAGAACACTATTTCAAGGATAGCCTTTTTTATGAAGTGGTTAAAAAACACGAAGAATGAAAAAAAAAACTCGCGTGTATACGACTACAACTTTTCACAAGACTCCGATGATAGTAATTAAGTTAGGCAACTATTTTTACCTTGATATGTAAATACTTCCCCATCAATTAAAACGGATTTCAGTATATGCATGTATGTATTTTAGTCTTTGAAATATATTTATCTAATTTGAACAAAATAACCCACATATAAAAGTAACCAAAAACTGTCATTAATAACTCAATACGACTACCTCTATGTATCTTATATTCTTAAACGAGGAATAATTATATGTATATATATATATATATATATATATATATATATATATATATATATAGAATGGCTATCTCGAAAACGGCTCAAACGATTTTGATAAAATTTGGACAGTATCTTTTTTGATGTATAGGTCGAAGAAGAAAGGACTTTTGGACCTTTTACATCTAAGAGGGTAAAAAGGGGAAAAATCGAAAAAAATATCTCCTAAAGTAATAGGCATAGAAACAAAATCTAAATTATGTTTTAAATAGCTATGAAAATAAGCGGACATGTGTTTGGTACTTTTTTGAAACTATATCCGATAGGGGGTAAAAAAAGGTGAAAATTGTTTTTTTGGTACTTTTTTAACCCACTCTTATTTTTTAAACCAAAGAATATTGAAAGAAACTTTGTACTGTAGTCAATAGATGTGAAAGAAATATTGAACACGTATTTGTTACTTTTTTGATTTTGGGCCAAAATGGGTAAAAAAGGGATAACATGATAACTTAACATCTCAAAAAGTAATATGAATAAGAATTATGTTAACTGCGTTTTAAAAATATGTACCGAATTCAATTTGTACCAAAGAAGTATCAAATATGCATACGGAGCTTTTTGAAATTAGGGGATAAAAAGGGGAAAAATGAGTAATGTTATAACTTTTAAACAAATGAATGTTTGTCTTTATGTATGTTCTTAATAGAATAGTAAACTGTGAATTGGATCATGTTATGGTCTTTAGCGAAGATGTTGCGAGTAAGCCGGCGAAGGTTTTTAAGTTGGTAGTACTAATTTCCGTTAGGTGGCGCCACTGAAAATTACTAAAAATTAATTAAATCGTAAACTGTAGATTTGATCATGCTATGAACTTTAGCAAAGTTGTAGCGCATGAGCCGGCGAAGGCTTTTTATTTGTTGTAAATAATTTCCGACAGGTGGCGCTACTGAAAATTACTCAAAATCAATTTAATCGTAAGCTGTACATCAATTAGCACAGTTGTTGCGGATAAGCCAACGAAGTTTTATTAATGGGAATGACCAAAGTCCGATAGGTGGCGCCACTGAAAATTACTCAAAATTAATTAAATCGTAAACTGTGCATTTGATCATGTTATAATCATAAGCAAAGTTGTTACGCATAAACAGACGAAGGTTTCATAGTTGGTATGAACAACTTCAGGTGGCGCCACTGAAAACTACTCAAAATGAATTAAATCGTAAACTGTGCATTTGATCAAGCTATAATCTTTAGCAAAGTTGTTGCGCATGAGTCGACGGAGGTTTCTGTTGGTATGACAAATTTCCAAAATTTTTAAAATGAGTTAAACTGTAAACTATGCAAACTATGTGTTGATCGGACAAAATAAATAAAATAATTCAAAATTAACTAAATATTTGTGCAATGTATTTCCTCTAAATTTATTTTACTACTTTATAAAATAAAATATATATAAAAATGCTTATCAAATGCTTATCCGAGCAAGGCTCGGTCAACCAGGTACTAATCATCTTTACATAACATAAAATAATTTTGTCCACCTAGCATGTTCTACGCGACACACTGTGCGTCGATGTAAAATAAATAAATAACCCCCTTTGTTTCCTAATTGTATACTCCCTCAAGTATAGTATTAGCAATATCTCTAAATGAACCTTAGGGAGAGGTTCCCCTACCAACAAATCTCTTAAGATTGGACCTTAATTAAACCTCAGATGTCTCTTTGTAGGAGGATAAATACAAGCTTTGTAATACTAATGTTTACTTGATGATTAGTTATAAATTAAACTCAAATTTTCTATAACTAAATAGCTGTATTTATGTTATTAGATCTTCCTTTATTATCTGAAAAAGCTACAGCCTAATAAACCTTTATTTAATTAGTTTCAGCAATGCCGTCAGAAGAAACGAAGATAAGCTGATGGATATGCAATTTATCGGTCTCATATGATAAGGTAAGCCCACTTTGGGTACACACAAGATTTGTAGCTTTCTGAGTCATCGAATCCAGAGTACCTACCACCATGTTCAGAATGAGTGACTTAAAAAGTTTAAAGCTCTAATAGCCCATGAATTTCCAAATTATTACAATAGTTGCCAGAAATATAAGTATTCTTAAGTCTCGCAGCTTTGCAGGTGTCTTTAACATTACTACAGAATTAATCCTTATAACAGACTTTCATCAGTGAACTTTTGTTTTATTAATGTTAAACTTATAATTGTGATAGTCATGTAAAGCTCTTGTGAAATTATCACTATAATATAACATCATATAGCTTCTCCTGCTAGTTTCTATCTTGAATAGTTAATGTTTTAGACAATCAAGATAAGGATATACAGAAAATATGTCGCAGATCTCTACAATATATGATTTTTTTCAAAAAAGGAAGTTCAAAAAGCATTTAAGTTGAATGAATACCTACCCAGCAAAACTTTGGTAATGGCAAGTACTCTGGTTGGTTACCTTGTAACGACTACAACATACCATCCGAATAAATAATAAGTTATTACAGAAGTACTTATTTGTAATTAAGATGGTAGTTTAAACTGAATGACCCCGGTTCAAATCCCACCAAGGGCAACAATTTTTTTTAGTTTTTTTTATTAAAAGAGTTTTTTTAAATGATTTTTGAATTTTAAGAACTTAAATACTATCTTCTGTAAAAAAATTGTAAAACTAACTCACGTTAATGAAAAAATACCATCATGAGTCCATTTTGATTATGTAGGGGATGTTGAATACCCAACACGATTCTTATTGGTCTTAACTTGGTAAGCCCAACTTATCTGGGTCATCCTTCATCTCAACTGTGGACACACACCTCCTCATGGTATCACCCGGGGAGCTAGTTTAACACCCATTAATATTGTGAGTTAACATGTTCCGAGAGTTGTCCCATAAGATCGATAAAAATGGGTTAGGATTACGGGCTAGTAACCCTCTCTTGAAAAAAATACAATGAAGAGGATAAAATTAGAATTGAAATGTCCCACTACCTAATGTTAGAGGAGGATGTCCGAAACTTCGATAGAAGACCAAGTAGAGGAACATTTTTCAAAGCTTGGCCTATAAAATTGGAGAATATTGGCACAAGATCGAAATCCATGGAATTCTAAAATATGCTCGGACTTTGACCTTAACAGGTTGTAACATTTAAGTAAGCAAGAGTCAATCTTATGTAAAAACTTATACAAAAAAGAAGATTTAAATTGTTTAAGTTTTAAAATAATTTTAAAAAAGTTTTAAAATAATTACAAAAAATTGTATAAAAATATTTTTCCAAAAATTACAACAAAGCAAAAAAAAGCAGGGAAAAACAAAGTTATTTTCACATGATTTTGGATCTAAAAATAAAAATTGTTTATATTAATTATAAGCGGCTAAGTTTTTAACATATGAAGTAGCTCAGTGGAAGAGTCTCTGCCTAGCAGTCGGAGGGTCTGGGTTCGAGCCCCCATGGGATCATAAAAAAAATTTTGTATTTCGTTTAAAAATATATGTTTTTAATAAAACAACAACAAAAAAGTTGTTGCTGTTGCTTTCAAATTGCTTACCCAAGTTATTACTTTTCTGCAATTGGTAAGTACTTGCCTCCAATGACATCCCCATGTTAATGTAATGACTTAAACAGCGAATGAGTAAGTAGTTCGTGTTCAATAGTTTAACCGTTTAACTCATTATTTGGTAATGAAAAGTTTTACTGGGTAGATACATTTTATGATATTATATCAATTTTTCAGCAAATTTCATATTTTTTACACAATCGTCAAAAGGCTTTAGTGGAGAATTTTAAAGACTAGTAGTTTTTATTATTGTTGTAAATTTAAAAAAACTTAATCCACTCAATTAGTAAAAGCGTATTCACATAGAATATACAACAAAAATTAGACATGTTACTTCAAAAAAAGACTTAATCTTAAATAAAATTAATTGTTCTTTACAGTTTCACCCCCAGTGTGCCTGCTCCACTTTCAAAATCATTATCTTTATTTGGTTGATTTGTTTGTAAGTCAGTTCTTTTTCCATATTCTGTTCATAAAAATATTAAAAAGGACAAGGCGCTAACCCTGATGTTTATCGATATGGTAAAATTAAGTAACGAATAAGAACGCCAGATCTCAGGCAAAGTTAAGCATAAGAATGAAGAATGAACGAAAAAAAAGAAAATGTCAAGTCATATGACAATTTGAGCATGATATAAAACCAATTGTTATCGCTTGTCAGGCGTCAGTAACAAGTTGCAAAACATGTTGAACTGGCAACAAAAAAAAAGTAAATTCTACAATTTCGATGGGAATATGAAACGGAGCAGCAGCAAACAACAATAAATATGTATATGAAAATGAACAAAAATGTTAACACACCCAATTGTATACAGATATAAATGTAAAATTACAGCATCACAAATGTAACACAACCTTTACGGAATATAAATACATTTAAATGGCATTAAAAGAATCGTGGCATATTCGATTATGGCAGAATTTTTATACTCGTACCATTTCGGTCAGTTTACAGGAGCAAAGGCACATACTTTACTTTATAGCCTAAAATGGCCAAGTGTTTTTTTTTGAAGCCAACAGTGAACGATTGGTAATAGTATTTTGAGGAAAATATGATTTGGCTACAAAAATTTTGCTAAATGTTGCAAAAATTATCAAAATATTATATTTAGTAGATTCAAAACAAAACACTTAAGACACGAACTTTTATCTAGTTAAGAAAACAAATAAAAAATCTTGATTTAAATATTTTTGTAATAAAAAATTTTTTAACTTGCTTCCATAAAACTATTTTCTTCCTACTTTATTAATTAAAAACAAAAGACTTAAGACACAAACTTTGAATATTTATTTAAGACAACGAATAAAAAGTTATCATTTGAATATTGATTTGATAGAAAATTCTATGTCCTTCTATTGTAAACTTGTCCTATCATCAACATTTCTATAAAAAAGTTGTCCGATCATTAACTTTTGTATAAAAAACTTTGCCTAACATCTACTTTTGTATAGAAAACTTTGCCTATCATCAACTTTTCTATAGAAAACTTTGCCTATCATCAAATTTCGTATAGAAAACATTGCTTATCACCAACTTTCGAATAGAAAACTTTGCCTATCATCAACTTTTCTATAGAAAACTTTGCCTATCATCAACGTTTCTATAGGAAACTTTGCCTATCATCAACTTTTCTATAGAAAACTTTGCCTATCATCAACTTTTCTATAGAAAACTTTGCCTATCATCAACTTTTCTATAGAAAACTTTGCCTATCATCAACTTTTCTAAAGAAAACTTTGCCTATCATCAACTTTTCTAAAAAAAACTTTGCCTATCATTAACTTTTCTAAAGAAAACTTTGCCTATCATCAACTTTTCTATAGAAAACGTTGCCTATCAACAACTTTTCTACAGAAAACTTTGCCTATCATCAACTTTTCTATAGAAAACTTTAACTATCATCAACTTTTCTATAGAAAACTTTGCCTATCATCAAATTTCGTATAGAAAACTTTGCCTATCATCAACTTTTCTATGGAAAACTTTGCCTATCATCAACGTTTCTATAGGAAACTTTGCCTATCATCAACTTTTCTATAGAAAACTTTGCCTATCATCAACTTTTCTATAGAAAACTTTGCCTATCATCAACTTTTCTAAAGAAAACTTTGCCTATCATCAACTTTTCTATAAAAAACTTTGCCTATCATCAACTTTTCTATAGAAAACTTTGCCTATCATCAAATTTCGTATAGAAAACTTTGCCTATCATCAACTTTTCTATAGAAAACTTTGTCTATCATCAACGTTTCTATAGGAAACTTTACCTATCATCAACTTTTCTATAGAAAACTTTGCCTATCACCAACTTTCGTATAGAAAACTTTGCCTATCATCAACTTTTCTATAGAAAACTTTGCCTATCATCAACGTTTCTATAGGAAACTTTGCCTATCATCAACTTTTCTATAGAAAACTTTGCCTATCATCAACTTTTCTATAGAAAACTTTGCCTATCATCAACTTTTCTAAAGAAAACTTTGCCTATCATCAACTTTTCTAAAACAAAACTTTGCCTATCATTAACTTTTCTAAAGAAAACTTTGCCTATCATCAACTTTTCTATAGAAAACGTTGCCTATCAACAACTTTTCTACAGAAAACTTTGCCTATCATCAACTTTTCTATAGAAAACTTTTACTATCATCAACTTTTCTATAGAAAACTTTGCCTATCTTCAACTTTTCTGTAGAAAACTTTGCCTATCTTCAATTTTTTTTATACAAAAGTTTAGCTGTCATCAACTTTTCTATAGAAAATTTTGCGTACCAACGACTTTTCGATAGAAATTTCTATACGACAATTTGATCATAATATAAAACTAACGATTGCTTGCCAGGAGTTAGAAACAAGTTTCAAAAGAAATCTATTTAACTTGAAAATTTATGAACTTTTAACAAAAGACTTAAGAGACGAACTTTTTTCATATTTTAAAGCCAAAATAAAGTTCAGAAATTTTTTTTTTTAAATACTTATTAAGTAATGGGTACGTAATAATAAAGAACACTTGAACAACTATGTTGTTTAAGAAAACTTAAACAACTTCATTGTCATAATGTCCTTATGTCCCACTGTATTACAATTTCAACTCCACAAACATTCCCCAAACAAATTCTGTAGCAGTTCAGTTGACTTACATGGAGTTTAGTTCAGTTCGTTTAAGTTCTGTTCCATCGACTTCATATCCATCTCAGTTATGTTTATGTACTTTTTGTTTCCATACAGTCATATTTAAAACACTTTAATGTCGGCGGCGCATACTCCAGCACTTATACGAAACTCTTCAAACTCCCATCATTTCCATTTATGTTTTTTAATAAACGAGTAGATGATGCCCTTTTTTCCACCACGTTTAAGCCATTAAGTAAACAATCAGCCAGCAAGCCATCGGAACAACCAAACAGACGACGATCTTCACTCACTTTTGCCAAGCTAAAATGTTTAAACATATGGTTAACTTACATTTTTGCTAAACTGGTACAGAGATCGATCTTGAGTTATAACCTTGTGCCTTACAAAACACATTAAAAAGTCTGCTGTTTTGTCTGAGTCAGCTCGATTGTACACACATTTTATGTTACTGATCATTTTGTCTCTGATAACGAGGAAGCAGAGCGTGCGTATGCATGCATAGTTGTTATTATTATTATATTTATAAAAGCGTTAAAAAAGGAGCATTTTGTACATAGTGGCAGCATTCATTGGTCCATGTTGGATGACTGGCTTGGCAGACCTGTTGGTGGAAATAGCTTATGCTTCTTTTATTACCAAATTTGGTTACATTGCTAACATATTTTCGGAGACAATCGATCTGTTGTAGTTGATAATGGCTGAAGTAGTTAGTGACTTATTGTTGGCTTCAGCTTATGAATATACAGACTTATAGCTAAAGGCGGTCTTCGGACAGATCGTCATTGCTATTGTAAGTAAGCAGTTTTGTTGTCTGTGTTGGTTTTAGAACGTTCATCAAGTTGTTTTAAAAGGCAGGTCAGTCGAAGATAAAGGAATATTACACCAATATTACACCAAAGGAATATTACACCAACGTCTATGTGTTAGTCTATATCTTAGTATATATCTTAATCTATGTCTTAGTCTAAGTGTTAGTCTATATCTAAGTCTATTTCTTAGTCTATGTCTTAGTCTATGTCTTAGTCTATGTCTAACTCTATGTCTTAGTCTATGTCTTAGTCTATGTCTTAGTCTATGTCTTAGTCTATGTCTTAGTCTATGTCTTAGTCTATGTCTTAGTCTATGTCTTAGTCTATGTCTTAGTCTATGTCTTAGTCTATGTCTTAGTCTATGTCTTAGTCTATGTCTTAGTCTATGTCTTAGTCTATGTCTTAGTCTATGTCTTAGTCTATGTCTTAGTCTATGTCTTAGTCTATGTCTTAGTCTATGTCTTAGTCTATGTCTTAGTCTATGTCTTAGTCTATGTCTTAGTCTATGTCTTAGTCTATGTCTTAGTCTATGTCTTAGTCTATGTCTTAGTCTATGTCTTAGTCTATGTCTTAGTCTATGTCTTAGTCTATATCTTAGTCTATGTCTTAGTCTATGTCTTAGTCTATGTCTTAGTCTATGTCTTAGTCTATGTCTTAGTCTATGTCTTAGTCTATGTCTTAGTCTATGTCTTAGTTTATGTCTTAGTCTATGCCTTAGTCTATGTCTTAGTCTATGTCTTAGTCTATGTTTTAGTCTATGTCTTAGTCTATGTCTTAGTCTATGTTTTGGTCTATGTCTTAGTCTATGTCTTAGTCTATGTCTTAGTCTATTTCTTAGTCTATGTCTTAGTCTATGCCTTAGGCTTTGTCTTAGTATATGTCCTAAATTATATCTTTGTCTATATCTTGATCCATGTCTTGTAATTATAATACATTAGAAAGCCCTTTCTTTGAAATCAAAAGACTTAAGAAGCAAACTTACTTCGAAAAAAATTGCATAAGAAATTTAAAAGATTGAGCTTTCTCATGAAATGTAAAGATTTTAAAATGTATAATGTTTAAAAAATTTGAACATCACCCCCATTAAGACTTTCTATAAAGCACGTCCCTGCTTTTAAGCTTATGCTTAAGAGACAAAGTTCAAATAAGGATTCCTTTCTACAAGTATTTCTCAAAGCCCGAACAAAATACAAAAGAACCTCAAGGTAATACAACCACCAAAAAATCGTGTTACTTTTAGGTTTCCCTATAACCGCCTCTAGCGCTACTGAACATTAAAAACAATTCCCTAGGCGTACAAGAATATCAACATATTCTTGTTGAAATATGTTTAAGCTTCTGGCTGAATCATTTAAAACGATCGATAAGCAATCATTGCATTATTTAAGGTTTCTTACATACATACAAGCTTCTTGGCCATCATTGGGAAAAGGAAACTGAATATATTTGTTCACAAGTGTTCAAAAATAAAAACAATATAAAAGAAAAGAATTCAAAACTAAAAGAACTTTTAGAAATTTAATTTTTGTAAAAATGTAAGCAATAAATTTGTACCTTTAGATTTTTTTTTTTGGAGAAAAAAGCTTTTCTGCTTTGTTTTCTTTTTTAAAGCGCTTTATTCTTTTTGATCCTTTTTTGAGTTTTGTGTATTCAAGCCCAAAATTTATGCACGTTAGTTTGGCAGTTTTCTTGGAATATCAATGTGATCAATCTCAATAGCTTTTTTTAAACTTTCTTATATTCAGTTTTATTTCAAAGTTGTTGTAGTTGTTTTGAGTTTAAGTTACTCCTTTTAACTGATTGCATATTTTATATAAAAATGTATTTTTAATGTTTTATATTTACAAAATACAGAAGTTTAAAGGATTTCTTCTTAAAATTATGCACAATAATATGGATATACAAGATAAGACTGGGCTATGATATAAAAAATCTAATATAATCTACCACCACATAGACTATCGACATAGATTGCTATTACCAATAATATTGCTTATAATTATACATCCAAATTAAATTATTTTTTTTTTTTAATTAAATGGTCCAAAACAAAAGACTTAAGACACAAACCTATTTTTCATATTAAAGGCAATGAATCAGCTTTTCTATAGAAAACTTGTTCTGTCATCAGTATTTTAATAGAAAACTTGTTCTGTCATCAACTTTTCAATAGAAAACTTGTTATATTATTAACTTTTCTATAGAAAACTTTGTCTATCATCAATTTTTCTATAGAAAACATTGCCTGTTATCAACTTTTCTATATCAAACTTTGCCGAACATCAACTTTTCTATAGAAAACTTTGCGTACCATCAACTTTTCTATAGAAAAGTTTGCCTATCATTAACTTTTCTTAGAAAGGTTTGCCTATCATCAACTTTTCTATAGAAAACTTCTCCTATCATCAACTTTTCTATAGAAAACTTCTCCTATCATCAACTTTTCTATAGAAAACTTTGCCTATCATCAATTTTTGTATAGAAAACTTTGCCTATCATAAACTTCTGTGTAGAAAACTTTGCCTATCATCAACTTTTCTACAGAAAATTTTGCCTATCATCAACTTTTCTACAGAAAATTTTGCCTATCATCAACTTTTCTATAGAAAATTTTGCCTATCATAAACTTTTCTATAGAAAATTTTGCCTATCATAAACTTTTCTATAGAAAACTTTGCCTACCTTCAACTTTTCTATAGAAAGCTTTGCCTATCATCAACTTTTCTATAGAAACCTTTGCCTATCATAAACTTTTCTATAGAAAACTTTGCCTATCATCAACTTTTCTATGGAAAACTTTGCCTTTCATCAACTTTTCTATAGAAACTTTTCAACCTTTCTTTTTCTGTTCATAATATTTGGTCAAGTTTGTTTCTTAAGTCTTTCGTTTTTTTATATAATATTTGGTCAAGTTTGTTTCTTAAGTCTTTCGTTTTTAATATAAATTACTAAATTCTCAGTCATAGACTTAGAAATGGACTAAAATATAGACCAATAATCTAAAACATAAGCTAAAAGAAAACATATTTGTTTTCCTTTTTTTCGTGTTCAATGATTTAATTCCTTTACTTTTCTTAGTTTGGTAATGGTTGATGTTGTATTGTTTTTTATTGTATTAAGTTCCTCTGTGCAATAGCTTCCTGGTGTTATGTTTATTACTGTTGCTGCTGTTGTCTTTGTTGCTGTCGCTGCTGATATTCTTTCTATTGTTGTTGCTCTTATTGCCACAGCAGCGGCTGATGAGAAACACATATAGTAAAAATGTTGCTTCATTTGTAGTAAGAAATTCTGTTATTTTTTAAGGAACTGAGAAAAAAGATCTCTGAGGCCACTTGTGTGCCAGACGCATGCGTGGCGCATTTTATTTCGTATTTTCCACCTTTAATTTGGGGTGTACAATGCGGAGAAAATATTTCAATAATTTCTTGGGCCTTTTGCAGTTTTTATTATTCCACTCTTTTAAAAGTGTATGTACATAAATATTGAGATTTGATATTGATTGGAGATTACATTTGATATAAAGTTTATTTAGAACACGTGTTTTAATACATATAGGAATACCGGAATTTTTGAGTTTTAAATACTTGAATATAAATTTATTTCTAAAGAAAAATTGTCAATATTAAATTTATTCTAAAGAAATTTTTCAACATGAAATTTTTTAATATGAAGAAAAATTTCAAATTAGAAATTTTTTCTAAAGAAAAATTTTCAATACAAAAATTAAAAAAAAAACTCCAAATGAAATTTTTTATAGATAAATTTCATAATGATTTTTCTTTAGATAATTTCGTTATCAATTTTTTTATAGAAAAAGATTTCGTTATGAAAATATTTTCAATACCAAAAGTTTTGTTATGAAAATTGTCTCTTTAAAAAAATTTTCGTTATCAAAATTCTTGCTAAATACATTGATTGTTTATAGAAACATTTTCTTTACAAATTTTTTTCTATAAAAATATTTTCGTTATGAAAAATTTTTCTGTAGAAAAATTTTCCTATAGAAAAATTTTTGTTATGAAATTTTTCTATAGAAAAATTTTCGTTATGAAATTTTTCTATACAAAAATTTTCGTTATGAAATTTTTCTATAGAAAAATTTTCGTTATGAAATTTTTCTATAGAAAAATTTTCGTTATGAAAAATTTTTCTATAGAAAAATTTTCGTTATGAAAAATTTTTCTATCGAAAAGTTTTCGTTATGAAAAATTTTTCTATAGAAAAATTTTCGTTATGAAAAATTTTTCTATAGAAAAATTTTCGTTATGAAAAATTTTTCTATAGAAAAATTTTCGTTATGAAAAATTTTTCTATAGAAAAATTTTCGTTATGAAAAATTTTTTTATAGAAAAATTTTCGTTATGAAAAATTTTTTTATAGAAAAATTTTCGTTATGAAAAATTTTTCTATAGAAAAATTTTCGTTATGAAAAATTTTTCTATAGAAAAATTTTCGTTATGAAAAATTTTTTTATAGAAAAATTTTTCTATAGAAAAATTTTCGTTATGAAAAATTTTTCTATAGAAAAATTTTCGTTATGAAAAATTTTTCTATAGAAAAATTTTCGTTATGAAAAATTTTTCTATAGAAAAATTTTCGTTATGAAAAATTTTTCTATAGAAAAATTTTCGTTATGAAAAATTTTTCTATAGAAAAATTTTCGTTATGAAAAATTTTTCTATAGAAAAATTTTCGTTATGAAAAATTTTTCTATAGAAAAATTTTCGTTATGAAAAATTTTTCTATAGAAAAATTTTCGTTATGAAAAATTTTTCTATAGAAAAATTTTCGTTATGAAAAATTTTTCTATAGAAAAATTTTCGTTATGAAAAATTTTTCTATAGAAAAATTTTCGTTATGAAAAATTTTTCTGTAGAAAAATTTTCGTTATGAAAAATTTTTCTATAGAAAAATTTTCGTTATGAAAAATTTTTCTATAGAAAAATTTTCGTTATGAAAAATTTTTCTATAGAAAAATTTTCGTTATGAAAAATTTTTCTATAGAAAAATTTTCGTTATGAAAAATTTTTCGTTATGAAAAATTTTTCTATAGAAAAATTTTCGTTATGAAAAATTTTTCTATAGAAAAATTTTCGTTATGAAAAATTTTTCTATAGAAAAATTTTCGTTATGAAAAATTTTTCTATAGAAAAATTTTCGTTATGAAAAATTTTTCTATAGAAAAATTTTCGTTGTGAAAAATTTTTCTATAGAAAAATTTTCGTTGTGAAAAATTTTTCTATAGAAAAATTTTCGTTGTGAAAAATTTTTCTATAGAAAAATTTTCGTTGTGAAAAATTTTTCTATAGAAAAATTTTCGTTGTGAAAAATTTTTCTATAGAAAAATTTTCGTTGTGAAAAATTTTTCTATAGAAAAATTTTCGTTGTGAAAAATTTTTCTATAGAAAAATTTTCGTTATGAAAAATTTTTCTATAGAAAAATTTTCGTTATGAAAAATTTTTCTATAGAAAAATTTTCGTTATGAAAAATTTTTCTATAGAAAAATTTTCGTTATGAAAAATTTTTCTATAGAAAAATTTTCGTTATGAAAAATTTTTCTATAGAAAAATTTTCGTTATGAAAAATTTTTCTATAGAAAAATTTTCGTTATGAAAAATTTTTCTATAGAAAAATTTTCGTTATGAAAAATTTTTCTATAGAAAAATTTTCGTTATGAAAAATTTTTCTATAGAAAAATTTTCGTTATGAAAAATTTTTCTATAGAAAAATTTTCGTTATGAAAAATTTTTCTATAGAAAAATTTTCGTTATGAAAAATTTTTCTATAGAAAAATTTTCGTTATGAAAAATTTTTCTATAGAAAAATTTTCGTTATGAAAAATTTTTCTACAGAAAAATTTTCGTTATGAAAAATTTTTCTACAGAAAAATTTTCGTTATGAAAAATTTTTCTATAGAAAAATTTTCGTTATGAAAAATTTTTCTATAGAAAAATTTTCGTTATGAAAAATTTTTCTATAGAAAAATTTTCGTTATGAAAAATTTTTCTATAGAAAAATTTTCGTTATGAAAAATTTTTCTATAGAAAAATTTTCGTTATGAAAAATTTTTCTATAGAAAAATTTTCGTTATGAAAAATTTTTCTATAGAAAAATTTTAGTTATGAAAAATTTTTCTATAGAAAAATTTTCGTTATGAAAAATTTTTCTATAGAAAAATTTTCGTTATGAAAAATTTTTCTATAGAAAAATGTTCGTTAGGAAAAATTTTTCTATAGAAAAATTTTCGTTATGAAAAATTTTTCTATAGAACAATTTTCGTTATGAAAAATTTTTCTATAGAACAATTTTCGTTATGAAAAATTTTTCTATAGAAAAATTTTCGTTATGAAAAATTTTTCTATAGAAAAATTTTCGTTATGAAAAATTTTTCTATAGAAAAATTTTCGTTATGAAAAATGTTTCTATAGAAAAATTTTCGTTATGAAAAATGTTTCTATAGAAAAATTTTCGTTATGAAAAATTTTTCTATAGAAAAATTTTCGTTATGAAAAATTTTTCTATAGAAAAATTTTCGTTATGAAAAATTTTTCTATAGAAAAATTTTCGTTATGAAAAATTTTCGTTATGAAAAATTTTTCTATAGAAAAATTTTCGTTATGAAAAATTTTTCTATAGAAAAATTTTCGTTATGAAAAATTTTTCTATAGAAAACTTTTCGTTATGAAAAATTTTTCTATAGAAAAATTTTCATTATGAAAAATTTTTCTATAGAAAAATTTTCGTTATGAAAAATTTTTCTATAGAAAAATTTTCGTTATGAAAAATTTTTCTATAGAAAAATTTTCGTTATGAAAAATTTTTCTATAGAAAAATTTTCGTTATGAAAAATTTTTCTATAGAAAAATTTTCGTTATGAAAAATTTTTCTATAGAAAAATTTTCGTTATGAAAAATTTTTCTATAGAAAAATTTTCGTTATGAAAAATTTTTCTATAGAAAAATTTTCGTTATGAAAAATTTTTCTATAGAAAAATTTTCGTTATGAAAGATTTTTCTATAGAAAAATTTTCGTTATGAAAAATTTTTCTATAGAAAAATTTTTCTATAGAAAAATTTTCGTTATGAACAATTTTTCTATTGAAAAATTTTCGTTATGAAAAATTTTTCTATAGAAAAATTTTCGTTATGAAAAATTTTCGTTATGAAAAATTTTTCTATAGAAAAATTTTCGTTATGAAAAATTTTTCTATAGAAAAATTTTCGTTATGAAAAATTTTTCTATAGAAAAATTTTCGTTATGAAAAATTTTTCTATAGAAAAATTTTCGTTATGAAAAATTTTTCTATAGAAAAATTTTCGTTATGAAAAATTTTTCTATAGAAAAATTTTCGTTATGAAAAATTTTTCTATAGAAAAATTTTCGTTATGAAAAATTTTTCTATAGAAAAATTTTCGTTATGAAAAATTTTTCTATAGAAAAATTTTCGTTATGAAAAATTTTTCTATAGAAAAATTTTCGTTATGAAAAATTTTTCTATAGAAAAATTTTCGTTATGAAAAATTTTTCTATAGAAAAATTTTCGTTATGAAAAATTTTTCTATAGAAAAATTTTCGTTATGAAAAATTTTTCTATAGAAAAATTTTCGTTATGAAAAATTTTTCTATAGAAAAATTTTCGTTATGAAAAATTTTTCTATAGAAAAATTTTCGTTATGAAAAATTTTTCTATAGAAAAATTTTCGTTATGAAAAATTTTTCTATAGAAAAATTTTCGTTATGAAAAATTTTTCTATAGAAAAATTTTCGTTGTGAAAAATTTTTCTATAGAAAAATTTTCGTTGTGAAAAATTTTTCTATAGAAAAATTTTCGTTGTGAAAAATTTTTCTATAGAAAAATTTTCGTTGTGAAAAATTTTTCTATAGAAAAATTTTCGTTGTGAAAAATTTTTCTATAGAAAAATTTTCGTTATGAAAAATTTTTCTATAGAAAAATTTTCGTTATGAAAAATTTTTCTATAGAAAAATTTTCGTTATGAAAAATTTTTCTATAGAAAAATTTTCGTTATGAAAAATTTTTCTGTAGAAAAATTTTCGTTATGAAAAATTTTTCTATAGAAAAATTTTCGTTATGAAAAATTTTTCTATAGAAAAATTTTCGTTATGAAAAATTTTTCTATAGAAAAATTTTCGTTACGAAAAATTTTTCTATAGAAAAATTTTCGTTATGAAAAATTTTTCGTTATGAAAAATTTTTCTATAGAAAAATTTTCGTTATGAAAAATTTTTCTATAGAAAAATTTTCGTTATGAAAAATTTTTCTATAGAAAAATTTTCGTTATGAAAAATTTTTCTATAGAAAAATTTTCGTTATGAAAAATTTTTCTATAGAAAAATTTTCGTTGTGAAAAATTTTTCTATAGAAAAATTTTCGTTGTGAAAAATTTTTCTATAGAAAAATTTTCGTTGTGAAAAATTTTTCTATAGAAAAATTTTCGTTGTGAAAAATTTTTCTATAGAAAAATTTTCGTTGTGAAAAATTTTTCTATAGAAAAATTTTCGTTGTGAAAAATTTTTCTATAGAAAAATTTTCGTTATGAAAAATTTTTCTATAGAAAAATTTTCGTTATGAAAAATTTTTCTATAGAAAAATTTTCGTTATGAAAAATTTTTCTATAGAAAAATTTTCGTTATGAAAAATTTTTCTATAGAAAAATTTTCGTTATGAAAAATTTTTCTATAGAAAAATTTTCGTTATGAAAAATTTTTCTATAGAAAAATTTTCGTTATGAAAAATTTTTCTATAGAAAAATTTTCGTTATGAAAAATTTTTCTATAGAAAAATTTTCGTTATGAAAAATTTTTCTATAGAAAAATTTTCGTTATGAAAAATTTTTCTATAGAAAAATTTTCGTTATGAAAAATTTTTCTATAGAAAAATTTTCGTTATGAAAAATTTTTCTATAGAAAAATTTTCGTTATGAAAAATTTTTCTACAGAAAAATTTTCGTTATGAAAAATTTTTCTACAGAAAAATTTTCGTTATGAAAAATTTTTCTATAGAAAAATTTTCGTTATGAAAAATTTTTCTATAGAAAAATTTTCGTTATGAAAAATTTTTCTATAGAAAAATTTTCGTTATGAAAAATTTTTCTATAGAAAAATTTTCGTTATGAAAAATTTTTCTATAGAAAAATTTTCGTTATGAAAAATTTTTCTATAGAAAAATTTTCGTTATGAAAAATTTTTCTATAGAAAAATTTTAGTTATGAAAAATTTTTCTATAGAAAAATTTTCGTTATGAAAAATTTTTCTATAGAAAAATTTTCGTTATGAAAAATTTTTCTATAGAAAAATGTTCGTTAGGAAAAATTTTTCTATAGAAAAATTTTCGTTATGAAAAATTTTTCTATAGAACAATTTTCGTTATGAAAAATTTTTCTATAGAACAATTTTCGTTATGAAAAATTTTTCTATAGAAAAATTTTCGTTATGAAAAATTTTTCTATAGAAAAATTTTCGTTATGAAAAATTTTTCTATAGAAAAATTTTCGTTATGAAAAATGTTTCTATAGAAAAATTTTCGTTATGAAAAATGTTTCTATAGAAAAATTTTCGTTATGAAAAATTTTTCTATAGAAAAATTTTCGTTATGAAAAATTTTTCTATAGAAAAATTTTCGTTATGAAAAATTTTTCTATAGAAAAATTTTCGTTATGAAAAATTTTCGTTATGAAAAATTTTTCTATAGAAAAATTTTCGTTATGAAAAATTTTTCTATAGAAAAATTTTCGTTATGAAAAATTTTTCTATAGAAAACTTTTCGTTATGAAAAATTTTTCTATAGAAAAATTTTCATTATGAAAAATTTTTCTATAGAAAAATTTTCGTTATGAAAAATTTTTCTATAGAAAAATTTTCGTTATGAAAAATTTTTCTATAGAAAAATTTTCGTTATGAAAAATTTTTCTATAGAAAAATTTTCGTTATGAAAAATTTTTCTATAGAAAAATTTTCGTTATGAAAAATTTTTCTATAGAAAAATTTTCGTTATGAAAAATTTTTCTATAGAAAAATTTTCGTTATGAAAAATTTTTCTATAGAAAAATTTTCGTTATGAAAAATTTTTCTATAGAAAAATTTTCGTTATGAAAGATTTTTCTATAGAAAAATTTTCGTTATGAAAAATTTTTCTATAGAAAAATTTTTCTATAGAAAAATTTTCGTTATGAACAATTTTTCTATTGAAAAATTTTCGTTATGAAAAATTTTTCTATAGAAAAATTTTCGTTATGAAAAATTTTCGTTATGAAAAATTTTTCTATAGAAAAATTTTCGTTATGAAAAATTTTTCTATAGAAAAATTTTCGTTATGAAAAATTTTTCTATAGAAAAATTTTCGTTATGAAAAATTTTTCTATAGAAAAATTTTCGTTATGAAAAATTTTTCTATAGAAAAATTTTCGTTATGAAAAATTTTTCTATAGAAAAATTTTCGTTATGAAAAATTTTTCTATAGAAAAATTTTCGTTATGAAAAATTTTTCTATAGAAAAATTTTCGTTATGAAAAATTTTTCTATAGAAAAATTTTCGTTATGAAAAATTTTTCTATAGAAAAATTTTCGTTATGAAAAATTTTTCTATAGAAAAATTTTCGTTATGAAAAATTTTTCTATAGAAAAATTTTCGTTATGAAAAATTTTTCTATAGAAAAATTTTCGTTATGAAAAATTTTTCTATAGAAAAATTTTCGTTATGAAAAATTTTTCTATAGAAAAATTTTCGTTATGAAAAATTTTTCTATAGAAAAATTTTCGTTATGAAAAATTTTTCTATAGAAAAATTTTCGTTATGAAAAATTTTTCTATAGAAAAATTTTCGTTATGAAAAATTTTTCTATAGAAAAATTATTGTTATGAAAAATTTTTCTGTAGAAAAATTTTCGTTATGAAAAATTTTTCTATAGAAAAATTTTCGTTATGAAAAATTTTTCTATAGAAAAATTTTCGTTATGAAAAATTTTTCTATAGAAAAATTTTCGTTACGAAAAATTTTTCTATAGAAAAATTTTCGTTATGAAAAATTTTTCGTTATGAAAAATTTTTCTATAGAAAAATTTTCGTTATGAAAAATTTTTCTATAGAAAAATTTTCGTTATGAAAAATTTTTCTATAGAAAAATTTTCGTTATGAAAAATTTTTCTATAGAAAAATTTTCGTTATGAAAAATTTTTCTATAGAAAAATTTTTGTTATGAAAAATTTTTCTATAGAAAAATTTTCGTTGTGAAAAATTTTTCTATAGAAAAATTTTCGTTGTGAAAAATTTTTCTATAGAAAAATTTTCGTTGTGAAAAATTTTTCTATAGAAAAATTTTCGTTGTGAAAAATTTTTCTATAGAAAAATTTTCGTTGTGAAAAATTTTTCTATAGAAAAATTTTCGTTGTGAAAAATTTTTCTATAGAAAAATTTTCGTTGTGAAAAATTTTTCTATAGAAAAATTTTCGTTGTGAAAAATTTTTCTATAGAAAAATTTTCGTTATGAAAAATTTTTCTATAGAAAAATTTTCGTTATGAAAAATTTTTCTATAGAAAAATTTTCGTTATGAAAAATTTTTCTATAGAAAAATTTTCGTTATGAAAAATTTTTCTATAGAAAAATTTTCGTTATGCAAAATTTTTCTATAGAAAAATTTTCGTTATGAAAAATTTTTCTATAGAAAAATTTTCGTTATGAAAAATTTTTCTATAGAAAAATTTTCGTTATGAAAAATTTTTCTATAGAAAAATTTTCGTTATGAAAAATTTTTCTATAGAAAAATTTTCGTTATGAAAAATTTTTCTATAGAAAAATTTTCGTTATGAAAAATTTTTCTATAGAAAAATTTTCGTTATGAAAAATTTTTCTATAGAAAAATTTTCGTTATGAAAAATTTTTCTATAGAAAAATTTTCGTTATGAAAAATTTTTCTATAGAAAAATTTTCGTTATGAAAAATTTTTCTATAGAAAAATTTTCGTTATGAAAAATTTTTCTACAGAAAAATTTTCGTTATGAAAAATTTTTCTACAGAAAAATCTTCGTTATGAAAAATTTTTCTATAGAAAAATTTTCGTTATGAAAAATTTTTCTATAGAAAAATTTTCGTTATGAAAAATTTTTCTATAGAAAAATTTTCGTTATGAAAAATTTTTCTATAGAAAAATTTTCGTTATGAAAAATTTTTCTATAGAAAAATTTTCGTTATGAAAAATTTTTCTATAGAAAAATTTTCGTTATGAAAAATTTTTCTATAGAAAAATTTTCGTTATGAAAAATTTTTCTATAGAAAAATTTTAGTTATGAAAAATTTTTCTATAGAAAAATTTTCGTTATGAAAAATTTTTCTATAGAAAAATTTTCGTTATGAAAAATTTTTCTATAGAAAAATGTTCGTTAGGAAAAATTTTTCTATAGAAAAATTTTCGTTATGAAAAATTTTTCTATAGAACAATTTTCGTTATGAAAAATTTTTCTATAGAACAATTTTCGTTATGAAAAATTTTTCTATAGAAAAATTTTCGTTATGAAAAATTTTTCTATAGAAAAATTTTCGTTATGAAAAATTTTTCTATAGAAAAATTTTCGTTATGAAAAATGTTTCTATAGAAAAATTTTCGTTATGAAAAATGTTTCTATAGAAAAATTTTCGTTATGAAAAATTTTTCTATAGAAAAATTTTCGTTATGAAAAATTTTTCTATAGAAAAATTTTCGTTATGAAAAATTTTCGTTATGAAAAATTTTTCTATAGAAAAATTTTCGTTATGAAAAATTTTTCTATAGAAAAATTTTCGTTATGAAAAATTTTTCTATAGAAAACTTTTCGTTATGAAAAATTTTTCTATAGAAAAATTTTCATTATGAAAAATTTTTCTATAGAAAAATTTTCGTTATGAAAAATTTTTCTATAGAAAAATTTTCGTTATGAAAAATTTTTCTATAGAAAAATTTTCGTTATGAAAAATTTTTCTATAGAAAAATTTTCGTTATGAAAAATTTTTCTATAGAAAAATTTTCGTTATGAAAAATTTTTCTATAGAAAAATTTTCGTTATGAAAAATTTTTCTATAGAAAAATTTTCGTTATGAAAGATTTTTCTATAGAAAAATTTTCGTTATGAAAAATTTTTCTATAGAAAAATTTTTCTATAGAAAAATTTTCGTTATGAACAATTTTTCTATTGAAAAATTTTCGTTATGAAAAATTTTTCTATAGAAAAATTTTCGTTATGAAAAATTTTCGTTATGAAAAATTTTTCTATAGAAAAATTTTTCTATAGAAAAATTTTCGTTATGAAAAATTTTTCTATAGAAAAATTTTCGTTATGAAAAATTTTTCTATAGAAAAATTTTCGTTATGAAAAATTTTTCTATAGAAAAATTTTCGTTATGAAAAATTTTTCTATAGAAAAATTTTCGTTATGAAAAATTTTTCTATAGAAAAATTTTCGTTATGAAAAATTTTTCTATAGAAAAATTTTCGTTATGAAAAATTTTTCTATAGAAAAATTTTCGTTATGAAAAATTTTTCTATAGAAAAATTTTCGTTATGAAAAATTTTTCTATAGAAAAATTTTCGTTATGAAAAATTTTTCTATAGAAAAATTTTCGTTATGAAAAATTTTTCTATAGAAAAATTTTCGTTATGAAAAATTTTTCTATAGAAAAATTTTCGTTATGAAAAATTTTTCTATAGAAAAATTTTCGTTATGAAAAATTTTTCTATAGAAAAATTTTCGTTATGAAAAATTTTTCTATAGAAAAATTTTCGTTATGAAAAATTTTTCTATAGAAAAATTTTCGTTATGAAAAATTTTTCTATAGAAAAATTTTCGTTATGAAAAATTTTTCTATAGAAAAATTTTCGTTATGAAAAATTTTTCTATAGAAAAATTTTCGTTATGAAAAATTTTTCTATAGAAAAATTTTCGTTATGAAAAATTTTTCTATAGAAAAATTTTCGTTATGAAAAATTTTTCTATAGAAAAATTTTCGTTATGAAAAATTTTTCTATAGAAAAATTTTCGTTATGAAAAATTTTTCTATAGAAAAATTTTCGTTATGAAAAATTTTTCTATAGAAAAATTTTCGTTATGAAAAATTTTTCTATAGAAAAATTTTCGTTATGAAAAATTTTTCTATAGAAAAATTTTTTGTGTAGAAAAATTTTTGTTACAAAAATTTTTTTCTATAGAAAATTTTTGTTATGAAAATTTTTTAGAAAAATTTTCGTTATGAAAATTTTTTTCTATAAATAAATTTTTGTTTAAAATTTTTTTGAACGTCTTGCAATTGCACTTAATCTCTAAAGTGTTTAAGCATTTAGCATAAATTAAATATTGACATTTGTATATAAAATTCAAAAACCAATCATTATCCTTGATTTCAGATTTTATTCAGAAATGGCAGCAAAAAACTAAATCAAAAACGTTTATAATTTCCAATACCTTTTTTATTATTTGTATTACATTTTTTATTTCTGCACCAATTTACACATTGCAATTTAAAATTTTTTAAATTATCCTCTACCATTTTTTTCATTTTTTTATTTTGATGATTTTAGCGAAACACAATTTATGCATTTATCCTTTTGGATTCAGTTCGATTTGCCAGAATAACAAAAAAGTAGAAGGAAGAGGAATTTAACTTACGACAATGAAGAACAAAACATTTTCTTGTCAATTCACGCGTACAAAAGCGCGTAATTGATTTTGACATTTTTGTATGAGAAATTCTTCAACGAAACGTAGAATTGAAATGAATAATAAGACAATGACGATGACGACAAAATAAAAGGAGGAGAAAGAATCGAAAAAGTTTAGTACTTAGCCCAGGAATGAATACAAACAATACAGGCGCACCTTTAAGCCAATTTTTGTAGTTTTCAATTTTTGGCCAACACAAAAACAAAAAAAATTTGTAGATGGAGTATTGATTGATTTCCAAAACAGATTTAAACGTTATTTTAGCCAACTAAAGCCAAGACCAAAAGAAGGAACTAAACTGAAATATTGAATAGAATTTTGTCTGAATCAAACGATTTAGTTTCAGATTGTTTTCGTTCTTTTTTGATTTTTTTATTGATACTCTATTTGATTGCGTTTTTAAGTGATTTTAGAGATTTTTTGTGCGTTGTGACAAAACTTCAATTTAGCGTTTTTCTCATACCTTAGAGATAAGTGGATAAGGGTTGCCAAAGCAAAATTTTGAAATTTTAAAATTTTTGAAAATATTTTACTTTCATTTATAGAAAATTTTTCGAAAATTGACTATTTATAGGAAATTTTTCGAAAATTGACAATTTATAGGAAATTTTTCGAAAATTGACTATTTATAGGAAATTTTTCGAAAATTGACTATTTATAGGAAATTTTTCGAAAATTGACTATTTATAGGAAATTTTTCGAAAATTGACTATTTATAGGAAAATTTTCGAAAATTGACTATTTATAGGAAATTTTTCGAAAATTGACGTTTATAGGAAATTTTTCAAAAATTGACTATTTATAGGAAATTTTTCGAAAATTGACTATTTATAGGAAATTTTTAAAAAATTGACTATTTATAGGAAATTTTTCGAAAATTGACTATTTATAGGAAATTTTTCGAAAATTTACTATTTTTAGGAAATTTTTCGAAAATTGACTATTTATAGGAAATTTTTCAAAAATTGACTATTTATTGCAAATTTTTCGAAAATTGACTATTTATAGGAAATTTTTCGAAAATTGACTGTTTATAGAAAATTTTTCGAAAATTGATTATTTATAGGAAATTTTTCAAAAATTGACTATTTAAAGGAAATTTTTCGAAAATTGACTATTTATAGGAAATTTTTCGAAAATTGACTATTTATAGGAAATTTTTCGAAAATTGACTATTTATAGGAAATTTTTCGAAAATTGACTATTTATAGGAAATTTTTCGAAAATTGACTATTTATAGGAAATTTTTTGAAAATTGACTATTTTTAGGAAATTTTTCGAAAATTGACTATTTATAGGAAATTTTTCGAAAATTGACTATTTATAGGAAATTTTTCGAAAATTGACTATTTATAGGAAATTTTTCGAAAATTGACTATTTATAGGAAATTTTTCCAAAATTGACTATTTATAGGAAATTTTACGAAAATTGTCTATTTATAGGAAATTTGTCGAAAATTGACTATTTATAGAAAATTTTGCGAAAATTTACTATTTATAGGAAATTTTTCGAAAATTGACTATTTATAGGAAATTTTTCGAAAATTGACTATTTATAGGAAATTTTTCAAATATTGACCATTTATAGGAAATTTTTCGAAAATTGACTATTTATAGGAGATTTTTCTAAAATTGACTATTTATAGGAAATTTTTCCAAAAGTACTATTTGTAGAAAATTTTTCCAAAAACTTACTATTTATAGGAAATTTTTCAAAAATTGATTATTTATAGGAAATTTTTCGAAAATTGACTATTTATAGGAAATTTTTCGAAAATTTATTATTTATAGGAAATTTTTCGAAAATTGATTATTTATAGGAAATTTTTCAAAAATTGATTATTTATAGGAAATTTTTCGAAAATTGACTATTTATAGGAAATTTTTCCAAAATTGGCTATTTATAGGAAATTTATAAGAAATTTTTCCAAAATTGACTATTTTTAAAAAATTTTCGAAAATTGATTATTTATAGGAAATTTTTCGAAAGTGACTATTTATGCGAAATTTTTCGAAAAATTGACTATTTATAGGAAATTTTTCGAAAATTTATTATTTATAGGAAATTTTTCAAAAATTGATTATATATAGGAAATTTTTCGAAAATTGACTATTTATAGGAAATTTTTCCAAAATTGACTATTTATAGGGAATTTATAAGAAATTTTTCCAAAATTGACTATTTTTAAAAAATTTTCGAAAATTGACTATTTATAGGAAATTTTTCGAAAGTGACTATTTATGGGAAATTTTTCGAAAATTTACTATTTATAGGAAATTTTTCGAAAATTGACTATTTATAGGAAATTTTTCGAAAATTGACTATTTATAGGAAATTTTTCGAAAATTGACTATTTATAGGAAATTTTTCGAAAATTGACTATTTATAGGAAATTTTTTTAAAATTGCCTATTTATAGGAAATTTTTTTAAAATTGATTATTTATAGGAAATTTTTCGAAAGTTGACTATTTATAGGAAGTTTTTTGAAAATTGACTATTTATAGGAAATTTTTCGAAAATTGACTATTTATAGGAAATTTTTTAAAAATTTACTATTTAAAGGGAATTTTTGGAAAATTGACTATTTATAGGGAATTTTTCGAAAATTGACTATTTATAGAAAATTTTTCGAAAATGAAATATTAATAAAATTTTTAAAGTTTTCCAACAACAAACTATTTATAAGAACACTTTTTCGAAAATTAGTTATATCACTTTTTTCCAAAATTCTTTTAAAAATAAGAAAATTTTTCAAAGATCCAATAAAAATTAATAATTTGTGATAAGTTTTCTATAATTGAAAATTTCCCTTTTTTTAGAAAAAATTATAGTGCACGGCAACACTCTTCATTTTAATTTTTTTGTTGCAATTTTCGTTCAAATATCGAATACGAATTGCATGAAAACAAGTAACATTCCATTGACCATTTTATTGAGACAGACATTAAGCCGCATGTTGTAGTCAGTCGAATGATTGACTATTCTATATCCCCCCAACTTCTAGTAAAATGCCGGTCGATGTTGCAGTTGATGCTGCTGCTGATGATGTAGATGACGATGGTGGTGATGATGCATGTTTAAATGGTTGAATGATGTTTTGTATGTGATACCGTCCGTCCGTCTGTCTGTCTGTCTGCCTGTGTATAAGTTATAAAGTATAAACATGTTGCTGTTGCTTTGGTTCATTTTTATCATTGCTATTGCTGCTGCTGTTGTTATTATTGTTGCTGTTGTTACAATCTCAATTGAGGTTTAATTTAGAATGCAGCCGATTTGGCTGCTGTTACTACTGTTGTCATCGTACACAGCTGGAATATTGATAAGGTGGCCAAAATCGAAAGAGTTTAATTCTAAAAAAAAAAAACATAAAAGATGAAAATACAGTACAACAGAATCGACAGACAGACAGTCAGAGAGGGAGGAAGGCATAAGGACAGACAGACGCATTGGCTAGCAAACTGATCGACTATTATCTTTATAGATTCAGTTGACCAACCAACAGATGATTCTACATCGTATGTATGACTACATGTCAATTTGACCAACCAAACAATTCAAGTAAAAACAAATCTTCCTTCTGTATACAAATCACATCAAATGAATACATGTAGATATTATTTACTCAAACTTAAAACAAGCAATCATTTTTATAAGGTAGGACAAAAGAAAATTTTTCAAAAATTTTTCATTTTTATAAAAAAAAAATTCACAAAATTTCTTATTATTATCAGAATTTTTCTTGTTTCTTATTGTTATATTTTTATAGGAAATTTTTCAAAAATTTCTTATTTTTATAGGAAATTTTTCAAAAATTTCCCATATTATAGAAAATTTTTCAAAAATTTCTTATTTTTCTTAGAAATTTTTTAAAAATTTCTTAATTTCCAATAAAAAATTTTGAAATATTTCTTATTTTTATTGGAAATTTTTTCAAAAGTTTCCTAGTTTTATTGGAAATTTTTAAAAAATTTCTTCTTTTCACAGGAAATTTTTCAAAAATTTCTTATTTTATAGGAAATGTTTCAAAAATTTCTTATTTTTAAAGGGAATATTTTGAAGCTTTTTATTTTTATAGAAAATTTCTTCTTCTTATAGGGAAATTTTCAAAAATTTCATATTTTTACAGAAAATTTTTCAAAAATTTCTTATTTTTAAAGGAATTTTCTCAAAAACTCCTGTATTTATAGGAAATTTTTCAAAAATTTCTTATATTTCTTGGAAATTTTTTAAAAATTCTTAATTTCCATTTTTATAGGGAATTTTTCAAAAATTTCCTATTTTTATAGGAATTGTTTCAAAAATTTCTTATTTTTAAAAGAAATATTTTGAAAACTTTTTAATTTTATAGCAAGTTTTTACAAAATTTCATATTTTATAGGGAAATTTTCAAAAATTTCCTATTTCTATAGCAAATTTTTCAAAAAATTCTTATTTTGCAAAAATTTCTTATTTTTAAAGGAAATATTTTGAAAATTTTTTATTTTAATAGAAAATTTTTCAAAGATTCCTTATTTTGATATGAAGTTTTTTAAAAATTTCTTATTTCATAGCAAATTTTTCAAGAACTTCTTATTTTTTATAGGAAATTTTTCAAAAATTACGTATTTTGTAAGAAATTTTTCAAAATTTGTTATTTTTATAGGAAATTTTTCAAAAATTTTTAATTTTTCTTAGAAATTTTTTAAAAATTTTTAAATTTTTAAAAATTTCTAAATTTTCAAAAATTTCTTATTTTTATTGGAAACTTTAAAAAAATTTTCTAGTTTTATAGGAAATTTAAAATTTTTTTTTTCACAGGAAATTTTTTAAAAATTTCCTATTTTTATAGAAGTTTTTCAAAAATTTCCTATTTTTATAGCAAATTTTTCAAAAATTTCCTATTTTTATAGGAAATTTTTCAAAAATTTGCTATTTTTCTAGGAAATTTTTCAAAAATTTGCTGTTTTTCTAGGAAATTTTTCAAAAATTTCCTACTTTTATACGAAAATTTTCAAAAATTTCCTTTTTTTTAGGAAATTTTTCAAAAATTTCTTATTTTTATAGGAAATTTTTCAAAAATTTCCTATTTTTAAAGGAAATTTTTTTAGAAATTTCCTATTTTTATAAGAAATTTTTCAAAAATTTCCTATTTTTATAGGAAATTTTTCAAAAATTTCCTATTTTTATAGGAAATTTTTCAAAAATTTGCTTTTTTTAGGAAATTTTTCAAAAATTTGCTTTTTTTTAGGAAATTTTTCAAAAATTTGCTTTTTTAGGAAATTTTTAAAAAATTTGCTTTTTTTTTGGAAATTTTTAAAAAATTTCTTATTTTTATAAGAAATTTTTCGAAAAATTTCTTATTTTTATAGGAAATTTTTCAAAAATTTCTTATTTTTGTAGGAAATTTTTCAAAAATTTCTTATTTTTGTATGAAATTTTTCAAAAATTTCTTATTTTTGTAGGAAATTTTTCAAAAAATTCTTATTTTTGTAGGAAATTTTTCAAAAAAATTTAATTTTTATAGGAAAATTTTTCAAAAACATTTTATTCTTATTGGAAATTTTTCAAAAATTTCTTATTTTATAAAAAAATTTTCAAAAATTTGTTATTTTTATAGGAAATTTTTTAAAAATTTCTTATTTTTAAAAGAAAATTTCTAAAATTTCTTATTTTTATAGGAAATTTTTCAAAAATTTCTTATTTTGATAGGAAATTTTTCACAAATTTCTTATTTTTATAGGAGATTTTTACAAAATTTCTTGTTTTTATAGGAAATTTTTTAAAAATTTCTTATTTTTATAGGAAATTTTTCAAAAATTTCTTATTTTTAAAAGAAATTTAAAAAAAAAACTTATAATTTTTATATGAAATTTTCAAATATTTCAAATTTTTATAGAAAATTTTTCAAAAATTTCTTATTTGTATAAGAAATTTTTCAAAAATTTATTTTTTTATAAAAAATTTTTCAAATATTTCGTATTTTTATAGGAAATTTTTCAGAAATTTCTTATGTTTATAAAAATTTTTAAATCATTATCAATTAAACCTCTTAAATATGAAAGAGTTTTTTTTTTAATTTTCAACATTGCCAGTGCAAATGGTGTCCAAAACATTCGCCAACAACATCAGTACAAACAACAACAACAATAAAACAAACAACAAGTTGTTATTTGGTGCGAATGCATTTGTTACCATTTTATGTACGAAAAAGTACGTGTATGAACGATACTTGTCCTTTCCATTTGTTGGCTCGAACTGCTGTTGCTGCTGTTGGTGATGACGATAATGTTGTTCGCATTGCTGTTGTTGTTTTTGGAAATATGTTGTTCATTTTTGTTGCAGCAGCAGCAGGAATCGCAGTAGTTTGTGTTGTCATTGTAAATTCTTGATTAAATTGCTCTTATTGCAATAGCATCCATCTACTTCGTAGAGTCAACTGATGAAGGTGATTCTTAATGGCATCGTTCAATTGACATTCTCAATACAAAATACATTCAAATATTTATACCTACAAATGAAGGCCTCCTTTTAGCCCGGCTTTAGGCTGGCAACAGCAACAATTGTTTAATCATTTTCAGTTTTTTTTTTTTGTGTGGCTTCCACAGATTTTGATTACTGCTGTTGCATTCGTGTTAATTTCATCGATTTGATTTGTATTTTTTGTTTGCGTTTTTTTCCAGTACAAATCTACTTAAATTCAGTGTAAATTACTTGCTTACTTAAGTCCATTCTGCTTGGCTTTGTCTGCTTTGGCTGCTGTTGTATAATTTTGTCGCTGTTTGTTCTTTTTCACTTTATTTGAGTGATTTTCGCTTGATATTTGGTGTTGCTTTAACAAGTATTTAATTAGATGTTCATTTATGGTCATTTTAATAGTTGGGTGATTATCATGCAATTTTGTCATTAAATGATTTGTTGTTTGCCAAAATCGTCTTTGTCGAAATACTCGTAGCAAAACAAAATCTAAAAAAGTCTCTTGTCCTAACATTTTAACATTTTTGGCTAGAAACTATCGTTTTTTCACAGTTCACCATTTGGTTTTAAAATATTTTGGAGTGCGTTTTTTTAGATTTTATTGGATTTTTATTAATTTGTTGAACATATTGAGTTTGCAACAGAAATCAATTTGAAATGATGTAAAACATGATTTTCGTGCAAATCGCAGATGGTTTTTTATTTTTTATTTTAATGGAATTAGATTGTTAACTACATATAAGTTAATTTAATAGTCTTATTTAATAAATTTGAAATTGCTTTCAAATTAACAATCTTGTAGAATTGATGATATCTCATTTAAATTCTTTTACCGATTGCAGTTAATCTTGTTATAGGTCTATAGCGGGCAGATGTGGCTCTTAGAGCCACATTTTTTATCTTTACATGAAATAAAAAAAAAAAAATTTGAAATTTTTGAAAATTTTCTTATTTTTAAAGGAAATTTTTAAAAAATTATTGTTTTTATAGAAAATTTTTCAAATATTTCCTATTTTTGCAGAAAACTTTTCAAAAATTTCTTTTCAAAAAAAAACTTTCTTTTCAAAAGAAAACTTTTCAAAAATTTCTTATTTTTATTAAAAATTTTTCAAACAACTTCTTATTTTTATGGAGGATTTTTCAAAAATTTGTTATTTTTATAGGAAATTTTTGAAAAATTTCCTATTTTTATAGGAAATTTTTCAAAAATTTCTTATTCTTATAGAAAATTTTTCAAAAATTTCTTATTTTTATAGAAAATTTTTCAAAAATTTCTTATTTTTATAGGAAATTTTTCAAAAATTTCTTATTTTTATAGGAAATTTTTCAAAAATTTCTCATTTTTATAGGAAATTTTTCAAAAATTTCTTATTTTTATAGGAAATTTTTCAAAAATTTCTTATTTTTATAGGAAATTTTTCAAAAATTTCTTATTTTTATAGGAAATTTTTCAAAAATTTCTTATTTTTATAGGGAATTTTTCAAAAATTTCTTATTTTTATAGGAAATTTTTCATAAATTTCTTATTATTATAGGAAATTTTTCAAAAATTTCTTATTATTATAGGAAATTTTTCAAAAATTTCTTATTTTTATAGGAAATTTTTCAAAAATTTATTATTTTTATAGGAAATTTTTCAAAAATTTCTTATTTTTATAGGAAATTTTTCAAAAATTTCTTATTTTTATAGGAAATTTTTCAAAAATTTCTTATTTTTATAGGAAATTTTTCAAAAATTTCTTATTTTTACAGGAAACTTTTCAAAAATTTCTTATTTTTATAGTAAATTTTTCAAAAATTTCTTATTTTTATAGGAAATTTTTCGAAAATTTCCTATTTTTATAGGAAATTTTTCAAAAATTTCTTATTTTTATAGGAAATTTTTCAAAAATTTCTTATTTTTATAAACTTTTCAAAAATTTCCTATTTTTATAGGAAATTTTTAAAAAATTTCTTATTTTTATAGGAAACTTTAAAAAATCTCATTTTTATTGAAAATTTTACAAAAATTTCTTATTTTTATAGGTCATTTTTTAAAAAATGTTTATTTTTATAGAAAATTTTTTAAAAATTTCTTATTTTTATAGAAATTTTTTAAAAAATTTCTTATTTTTATAGGAACATTTGCAAAAATTTCGTATTTTTATCGGAAATTTTTCAAAAATTTCTTATTTTTATAGAAAAATTTACAGAAATTTCTTATTTCTATAGAAAATTTTTCAAAAGTTTTTTGTTTTTATAGAAATTTTTTTAAAAATTTATTTTTTTTATAGGAAATTTTTCAAAATTTTTTTTTTATCGGAAATTTTTGAAAAATTTCTTATTATAATAGGAAATTTTTCAAAAATGTCGTTTTTTTATAGGAATTTTTTTAAAAATTTCTTATTTTTATAGGAAATTTTCCAAAAATTTCTTATTTTTTTAGAAAATTGAACAATTTCTTATTTTTATGGAAAAATTTTCAAAAATTTCTTATTTATACAGGAAATCTTTAAAAAAAATTCGTGTTTTTATAGGAATCTTTAAATGTTCTTATTTTTATCAAAAAATTTTCAAAAAGCTCCTTTCTATATTGGAAATTTTTGATTAAATTCTTAATTTTATATGAAATTTTTAACAAATTTCATTTTTTATAGGATTTTTTTTACATTTCCTATATTTATAGGAAATTTTTCAAATTTTTTTTATGAAATTTTTATAAAAATTTCTTTTTACAGGAAACTTTTTAAAAATTTCTAACATTTAAAAAAATTTTCAAAAATTTCTTATTTTGAAGGAATTTTTTCAAAAATTTTTAATTCTTATAGGATTTTTTAATTTCGTATTTTAGTTGAAAATTTTTGTAATTTTCTTATTTTTTTAGGAAATTTTCAAAAATTTTAATTTTTTAGGATTGTTTTTTTAAATTTCTCTTTTTTATAGGAAATTTTTAAAAAATTTCTTATTTGTATATGAAATTTTTCGAAAGTTTCTTATTTTTATAGAAAATTGTTCAAAACTTTATTTTTGTAGAAAATTTTTTTAAAATTTTTTTTGTATAGGAATTTTTTTTTTTTTTTTTTTGAAATATTGATAGGAAATTTTTAAAAAAATATTCTAATTTTATAGGAAATTTTTAAAAAATTTCTTATATTTATCGAAAAATTTTAAAAAATTTCCGATTTTTATAGGAAATTTTAAAAAAATTCTTATTTTTACAGAAAATTTTTCAAAAATTTCTTATTTTGACAGAAAATTTTTTAAAAATTTCTTATAAAAATAAGAAATTTTTAAAAAAATTCCTATATTTATAGGTAATTAAAAAAAATATATATTTTCATGGGAAATTTTTTAAAAATTTCCGATTTTTACAGGAAAATTTTAAAAAGTTTTTAAAAAATTAAAAAAATTTTTTTGGAAATTTTTCAAAAATTTCTTATTTTTATCAGAAAATTTTCAAAAATTTCATATTTTTATAGAAAATTTTTCAAAAAATTCTGAATATTATAGGAAATTTTGCAAAACCTTCTTATTTTGATAGGAAAAATTAAAAAAGTTTTTTAAAAATTTCTTATTTTTATGGAAATTTTTTAAAACTTTGTTTATTTTTAGGATTTTTTTTTTAATTTCTTTTTTTTTTAGGAAATATTTAAATTTTTAAAAAATTCCTTATTTTTATGGAAAGTTTTTCAAAAATTTCTTTTTTTATAGGAATCTTTTCAAAAATTTCTTATTTTCATAGGAAATTTTTCGAAATTTTTTTATTTTAATAGAAAATTTTTCAAAAACTTCTGAATATTATAGAAAATTTATTTTTATTCAAAAAAATTATATTTTTATAGGAAATTTTTCAAAAATTTCCTATTTTTATAGGAACGTTTAAAAAAATTTTAATTTTTATAGGAAAATTTTAAAAAATTTGATATTTTTTTCTATTTTTAAAGGAAAATTTTCTTTTATTATAGGAAAAAATACAAAATGGTGCTAATATTTTGCAATTTGTTCCAAAGATATGATATCCGCATAGAACATTAAAAAATTCTAAAGCTTCAGATGTATCCCAATAACAACACAATTTCTTATTAAAAGTAATTTTTTACTTATTGACTTAATAATAGCCTACTATAATCATATTATAACACAAATAGCAATTAAAAAATTTGTTGAAAAATAACCAATAAAAAACTATAACAACTTATTCATTAAAAATTTTCTTACACCTGCCAGCTCAGCCTCAAGCAGCTGGTAAAATTTATAATAACTCAAAAGTAATAAAGATATTAAATCATTTTCAAATATATTAATATTTAACTTCAATTTTCAAAAAGATATTCTCATTTCTGCAAGTGGTGTGAAAAATTCATAAAGAATATTGATATTTTTGGCAAACAGTTTTTTTTTAAACGTTAAACCAAAAAGTTATAATTGTTTAAGAAAAATTTTAAATATTCATGCCATAAACACTTTTGACTCCAGCAAATGTCAATGTCATGAAATGATGGAAGAAAAAATTTTTAACAAATTATAATGATCAAAATACAGCCAAAAAACACTGACAAATTACATGCAGAGTCCAAGACAAGAGAACGTACAACAAAAAAATTAAAAATATGAAATTCATAATTAACATTTGAAAAGCCACAAGAATTATTAAAAAGTTTAAAAATTAAAACTGCAGACAAACAAAAAAAAATTTAACAAAAATACCTGTAATTATACAAGACAACAACAAAATATTAAAGCAAACTATCAATTTTTTGTTACAAATCATTTGAATTTTTAAACAGACGCCATCCATCCATCCATCCGACCAGCCATTTAGCCAAACATGCTGCGTTGTCACTTGACATACAGCTCAGGTTTTCGGTTCTTTGAAAAACTTTTCAAAATTTCGGCAAACCCAGCACCCAACTGGTGAATTGTTGCTGCTTAAAAGCCACAAGTAAAACACCCAAAACAACACAGAACGATCAAATATCGTCATTATGGACTTTAAAACCATAAAAAATTTTTAACAAAAAATTATGGTTTTAAAACAACATTTTAATTGCTCACTATGACAACCACAACCCAAATAAAAAATGCCAAAAAATTAAACTGCATGCGTTTACTTGATAAAAGTCAATGAAACCTGGCAATTAAAAGCAGATCTCTGAAGGGCTAAAATCAAGATAAATTAAATTTTTATAGGAATTTTTTCGAAAATTGACTATTTATAGGAAATTTTTCGAAAATTAATTATTATATAGGAGATTTTTCGAAAATTGACAATTTATAGGAAATTTTTCGAAAATTTACTATTTATAGGAAGTTTTTCGAAAATTGATTATTTATAGGAAATTTTTCGAAAATTGACTATTTATAGGAAAATTTTCGAAAATTGACTATTTATAGGAAATTTTTCGAAAATTGACTATTTATAGGAAATTTTTCGAAAATTGACTATTTATAGGAAATTTTTCGAAAATTGACAATTTATAGGAAGTTTTTCGAAAATTGAATATTAATAGGAAATTTTTCAAAACTTTACTATTTATAGAAAAACATGCTGCGTTGTCACTTGACATACAGCTCAGGTTTTCGGTTCTTTGAAAAACTTTTCAAAATTTTGGCAAACCCAGCACCCAACTGGTGAATTGTTGCTGCTTAAAAGCCACAAGTAAAACACCCAAAACAACACAGAACGATCAAATATCGTCATTATGGACTTTAAAACCATAAAAAATTTTTAACAAAAAATTATGGCTTTAAAACAACATTTTAATTGCTCACTATGACAACCACAACCCAAATAAAAAATGCCAAAAAATTAAACTGCATGCGTTTACTTGATAAAAGTCAATGAAACCTGGCAATTAAAAGCAGATCTCTGAAGGGCTAAAATCAAGATAAATTAAATTTTTATAGGAATTTTTTCGAAAATTGACTATTTATAGGAAATTTTTCGAAAATTAATTATTATATAGGAGATTTTTCGAAAATTGACAATTTATAGGAAATTTTTCGAAAATTTACTATTTATAGGAAGTTTTTCGAAAATTGATTATTTATAGGAAATTTTTCGAAAATTGACTATTTATAGGAAAATTTTCGAAAATTGACTATTTATAGGAAATTTTTCGAAAATTGACTATTTATAGGAAATTTTTCGAAAATTGACTATTTATAGGAAATTTTTCGAAAATTGACAATTTATAGGAAGTTTTTCGAAAATTGAATATTAATAGGAAATTTTTCAAAACTTTACTATTTATAGAAAATTTTTCGAAAATTTATTATTTATAGGAAATTTTTCGAAAATTGACTATTTATAGGAAATTTTTCGAAAATTGACTATTTATAGGAAATTTTTCGAAAATTGACTATTTATAGGAAATTTTTCGAAAATTGACTATTTATAGAAAATTTTTCGAAAATTTACTATTTATAGGATATTTTTCGAAAATTTACTATTTATAGGAAATTTTTCGAAAATTGATTATTTATAGGAAATTTTTCGAAAATTGACTATTTATAGGAAATTTTTCGAAATTTGACTATTTATAGAAAATTTTTCGAAAATTTACTATTTATAGGAAATTTATAGAAAATTTTTCAAAAATTGACTATTTATAGGAAATTTTTCGAAAATTGACTATTTATAGGAAATTTTTTCGAAAATTGACTATTTATAGGAAATTTTTCGAAAATTGACTATTTATAGGAAATTTTTCGAAAATTGACTATTTATAGGAAATTTTTCGAAAATTGACTATTTATAGGAAATTTTTCGAAAATTTACTATTTATAGGATATTTTTCGAAAATTTACTATTTATAGGAAATTTTTCGAAAATTGACTATTTATAGGAAATTTTTCGAAAATTGACTATTTATAGAAATTTTTTCGAAAATTTACTATTTATAGGATATTTTTCGAAAATTTACTATTTATAGGAAATTTTTCAAAAATTGACTATTTATAGGAAATTTTTCGAAAATTGACTATTTATAGGAAATTTTTCAAAAATTGACTATTTATAGGAAATTTTTCGAAAATTGACTATTTATAGGAAATTTTTCGAAAATTGACTATTTATAGAAAATTTTTCGAAAATTTACTATTTATAGGAAATTTTTCGAAAATTTACTATTTATAGGAAATTTTTCGAAAATTGACTATTTATAGGAAATTTTTCGAAAATTGACTATTTATAGGAAATTTTTCGAAAATTGACTATTTATAGGAAATTTTTCGAAAATTTACTATTTATAGAAAATTTTTCAAAAATTGACTATTTATAGGAAATTTTTCGAAAATTGACTATTTATAGGAAATTTTTTCGAAAATTGACTATTTATAGGAAATTTTTCGAAAATTGACTATTTATAGGAAATTTTTCGAAAATTGACTATTTATAGGAAATTTTTCGAAAATTGACTATTTATAGGAAATTTTTCGAAAATTGACTATTTATAGGAAATTTTTCGAAAATTGACTATTTATAGGAAATTTTTTCGAAAATTGACTATTTATAGGAAATTTTTCGAAAATTGACTATTTATAGGAAATTTTTCGAAAATTGACTATTTATAGGAAATTTTTAGAAAATTGACTATTTATAGGAAATTTTTCGAAAATTGACTATTTATAGGAAATTTTTCGAAAATTGACTATTTATAGGAAATTTTTCGAAAGTTAACTATTATAGAAAATTTTTCGAAAATTGACTATTTATAGAAATTTTTCAAAAATTTAATATTTATAGAAAATTTTTCGAAAATTTACTATTTATAGGAAATTTTTCGAAAATTGACTATTTATAGGAAATTTTTCGAAAATTGACTATTTATAGGAAATTTTTCGAAAATTGACTATTTATAGGAAATTTTTCGAAAATTGACTATTTATAGGAAATTTTTCGAAAATTTACTATTTATAGGAAATTTTTCGAAAATTGGCTATTTATAGGAAATTTTTCGAAAATTGACTATTTATAGGAAATTTTTCGAAAATTGACTATTTATAGGAAATTTTTCGAAAATTGACTATTTATAGGAAATTTTTCGAAAATTGACTATTTATAGGAAATTTTTCGAAAATTGACTATTTATAGGAATTTTTTCAAAAATTGACTATTTATAGGAAATTTTTCGAAAATTGACTATTTATAGAAAATTTTTCGAAAATTGACTATATATAGAAAATTTTTCGAAAATTGACTATTTATAGAAAATTTTTCGAAAATTTACTATTTATAGGATATTTTTCGAAAATTTACTATTTATAGGAAATTTTTCGAAAATTGACTATTTGTAGGCAATTTTTAGAAAATTGACTATTTATAGGAAATTTTTCGAAAATTGACTATTTATAGGAAATTTTTCGAAAATTGACTATTTATAGGAAATTTTTCGAAATTTGACTATTTATAGAAAATTTTTCGAAAATTTACTATTTATAGGAAATTTATAGAAAATTTTTCAAAAATTGACTATTTATAGGAAATTTTTCGAAAATTGACTATTTATAGGAAATTTTTTCGAAAATTGACTATTTATAGGAAATTTTTCGAAAATTGACTATTTATAGGAAATTTTTCGAAAATTGACTATTTATAGGAAATTTTTCGAAAATTGACTATTTATAGGAAATTTTTCGAAAATTGACTATTTATAGGAAATTTTTCGAAAATTGACTATTTATAGGAAATTTTTCGAAAATTTAATATTTATAGAAATTTTTCAAAAATTTAATATTTATAGAAAATTTTTCGAAAATTTACTATTTATAGGAAATTTTTCGAAAATTGACTATTTGTAGGCAATTTTTCGAGAATTGATTATTTATAGGAAATTTTTCGAAAATTGACTATTTATAGGAAATTTTTCGAAAATTGACTATATATAGGAAATTTTTTGAAAATTATATATTTTTATAGGAAATTTTTCAAAAATTTCCTACTTTTATAGGAAATTTTTAAACATTTCTTATTTTTATAGGAAATTTTTCAAAAATTTCGTATTTTGATAGAAAATGTTTCTAAAATTTCTTATTTCTGCAGAAAATTTTTCAAGAATTTCTTATTTTTATAGGAGATTTTTACAAAATTTTCTGAATTTGATAGTAAAATTTTCAAAAGTTTCTTATTTTAATGGAAATTTTTCAAAAATTTGTTATCTTTATAGGAAATTTTTTAACATATTCTTATTTATCCAGCAATTTTTTTAAAAATTCCTTATTTTTTATAAGAAATTTTTCAAAAATTTCATATTTTGATGGGAAATTTGTCAAAAATTTCTTAATTTTATAGGAAATTTTTCAAAAATTGCTTATTTTTATTATATAAATATATAATATATTCAATATATTATTTTTTATCTAGGAAATTTTCGTAAATTTCTTATTTTTATAGAAAATTTCATTTTTAAAAATTTTAAATTTTTATACAAATTTCTTATTTCTATAGGAAATTTTACAAACATTTCTTATTTTTATAGGAAATTTTATTTTTCAAAAATTTCAAGTTTGTCAAAAATTTCATATTTTTATAGAAAATTAAAAAACAATTTTTTGATAGGAAATATTTCAAAATTGTTTTTTTTAAGTGTTTTTTTAAATTTCTTATTTTGATAGAAAAGTTTTCAAAAATTATAGAAAATTTAAAAAAAAAATTATTTTTTTTTTTATATGAAAGAAGTTTTTCAAAAATTTCTAATTTGTATAGGAAATTTTTTAAAAATTTCTTATTTTTATAAGAAATTTTTCAAAAGATTTTTATTTTTATAGAAAATTTTTCGAAAGTTTTTTATTTTTCTAGATGGTTTTTTTAAAATGCACTCTTTTAAATTTCTGTTTCTACCTTAAATGTGATCATAATGCTCAAAATTTATAAAAAATTTTGTACATGTGTTTGAATGTATGTATGTATGTCTGTCTGTCTGTCTGTCTATAAGTAACTCTTTACATTCATTCATACGCATAATTAATTGCCCGTTTGATTAATAGCCAGCCCAAATATGATCTTTACTCGTTTTTGATCTTTTGGAGACGCTTAAACTTTAAAAGTTTCTTGTATTTGAGATCAGTTTTTTCATAAAAATTCCTTGTATTTTTTTTTATTTGTTACGTCACATTATTCCACGCTTTAATGCATAACATTGCATTTTTATGCATTTTTAATTAAATATTTTTTCTCTCTTGGTTTATTTTTTTCTGCGATTAATAGCCGCATTTGAGTTTCAAAAAGCAAATGCTCATAACTTGCAGAAGAGGTTTAAAGGCAAAGTTTTATTGAATTAATAAAATTCTGGCAACTTTAATAATATTTTGTAAACTGTCACAAAAATTGGTATTTGTCAACCTTATCGTGACAGTTATGATAAAGTTATAATGAGCAAATGTCGGATTTAATAAACCGAAATTTTATGATTTTTGAGTTGGAAATGCAGTTAAAATCAAAATCAAAAGAAATTTAGTAAAACAAACCATTATTTAAAGCCAATTCTGGACAAAAATTCTCGTAAGTCAATTTTCGAAAATTTCCCTTAAATAGTCAATTTTCGAAAAATTTCCTATAAATAGTCAATTTTCGAAAAATTTCCTATAAATAGTCAATTTTAGAAAAATTTTCAATAAATAGTCAATTATCGAAAAAATTCCCAAAAATAGTCAATTTTCGAAAAAATTCCTATAAATAGTCAATTTTCGAAAAATTTCCTATATATAGTCAACTTTCGAAAAATTTCCTATATATAGTCAATTTTCGAAAAATTTTCTATAAATAGTCAATTTTCGATAAATTTCCTATAAATAGTCAATTTTCGAAAAATTTCCTATAAATAGTCAATTTTCGAAAAATTTCCTATAAATAGTCAATTTTCGAAAAATTTCCTATAAATAGTCAATTTTCGAAAAATTTCCTATAAATAGTCAATTTTCGAAAAATTTCCTATAAATAGTCAATTTTCAAAAAAATTCCTATAAATCAATATATAAGTATTTTTTAATGATCTGCAATTAAAATAGAGTAGAAAATATCTATAAAATAAAAGATCCTAACAAAAACTCAATAGAAATCAATCCTGACATGTAGCAAACAATATCTATCTTCGAATCGAAATACTTACACATTCTCATCAAATTGGACACATAATAACCACAGACACAAGTCATAAATGTCAAATGAAATGTCATTAAAACATGCGTATATGTCCATATTGAATATGTATTGCCTCCGATGCGTCTCAAAATCTTAGCAAAAAAATCAGCAGAACAAAAAAAAAACAGATCTTCTTTTTGTACTAAATCAAAAATCTCGAAATTGAAAAAAAATACTTTAGATGCTTTGACATAAGAAATGGTTGGAGTCGTAATGAAGTGGCTATTTATCGGCCACAAACTGTGGCAGAAGTAGCAGCAGACGTACGGACGGACAGAAGTCTGAGAGAAGCTGCTACCGAGTTAGGACGAGTAATAAACAATATTTTTGCGATTTATTAAAAATGATAATCGATTAAATAAATGCTCTGTCTGGATCGAACAGAAGTAGAAAATAAATATATATTAACTTAAGGAAAAAACAATGCAATAATAAATAAAAAGAAAAGTCGAATTAAAGTTAACCCTACCCTATTTCAAGACCCATATGTGAGATTTCTATGAAAATTGACCATTTTTAGGAAATTTTTTGAAAACTCACTATTTATAAGAAATTTTTCAAAAATTGACTATATATGGGAAATTTATCGAAAATTTATTATTTATAGGAAATTTTTCGAAAATTGACTATTTATAGGAAAATTTTCGAAAATTGACTATTTATAGGAAATTTTTCGAAAATTGACTATTTATAGGAAATTTTTCGAAAATTGACTATTTATAGGAAGTTTTTCGAAAATTGACTATTTATAGGAAATTTTTCGAAAATTGACTATTTATAGGAAATTTTTCGAAAATTGACTATTTATAGGAAATTTTTCGAAAATTGACTATTTATAGGAAATTTTTCGAAAATTGACTATTTATAGGAAATTTTTCAAAAATTCAAAATTTGTAGAAAATTTTTCGAAAATTGGCTATTTATAGGAAATTTTTCAACAATAGACTTTTTATAGGAAATTTTTCGAAAATTGACTATTTATAGGAAATTTTTCAAAAATTCAATATTTATAGAAAATTTTTCGAAAATTGGCTATTTATAGGAAATTTTTCAACAGTAGACTTTTTATAGGAAATTTTTCGAAAATTGACTATTTATAGGAAATTTTTCGAAAATTGACTATTTATAGGAAATTTTTCGAAAATTGACTATTTATAGGAAATTTTTCGAAAATTGACTATTTATAGGAAATTTTTCGAAAATTGATTATTTATAGGAAATTTTTCGAAAATTGACTATTTATAGGAAATTTTTCGAAAATTGACTATTTATAGGAAATTTTTCGAAAATTGACTATTTATAGGAAAATTTTCGAAAATTGACTATTTATAGGAAATTTTTCGAAAATTGACTATTTATAGGAAATTTTTCGAAAATTGACTATTTATAGGAAAATTTTCGAAAATTGACTATTTATAGGAAATTTTTCGAAAATTGACTATTTATAGGAAATTTTTCGAAAATTGACTATTTATAGGAAATTTTTCGAAAATTGACTTTTATAGGAAATTTTTCGAAAATTGACTATTTATAGGAAATTTTTCGAAAATTGACTACTTATAGGAAATTTTTCGAAAATTGACTATTTATAGGAAATTTTTCAAAAATTCAAAATTTGTAGAAAATTTTTCGAAAATTGGCTATTTATAGGAAATTTTTCAACAATAGACTTTTTATAGTAAATTTTTCGAAAATTGACTATTTATAGGAAATTTTTCAAAAATTCAATATTTATAGAAAATTTTTCGAAAATTGGCTATTTATAGGAAATTTTTCAACAGTAGACTTTTTATAGGAAATTTTTCGAAAATTGACTATTTATAGGAAATTTTTCGAAAATTGACTATTTATAGGAAATTTTTCGAAAATTGACTATTTATAGGAAATTTTTCGAAAATTGACTATTTATAGGAAATTTTTCGAAAATTGATTATTTATAGGAAATTTTTCGAAAATTGACTATTTATAGGAAATTTTTCGAAAATTGACTATTTATAGGAAATTTTTCGAAAATTGACTATTTATAGGAAATTTTTCGAAAATTGACTATTTATAGGAAATTTTTCGAAAATTGACTATTTATAGGAAATTTTTCAAAAATTGACTATTTATAGGAAATTTTTTCAAAATTGACTATTTATAGGAAATTTTTCAAAAATTGACTATTTATTAAAGTTTTTTCGAAAATTGACTATTTATAGGAAATTTTTAAAAAATTGACTATTTATAGGAAATATTTCAAAAATTGACTTACTCGTTAAATTCATGCTGCTACCATTGTTTTGTGACATTGATTCTAATGACGTACCTGCTGATGATTATGATGACGATGCTTTACAATTATGACTAAATGATAGACTGCGTCAGTCTGTCCCTCTCTATGACTGTCTATCCATTTGAACTTGCGAAGTCTGCTATATTAAAGCTACGGCTGGAAATAATAAACCACATATTTTGCTTCATTTATAGCAGCAGCAAAAATGATTATGGTCTATTTGAAAATGATGAATAACTAATAAAATAAAAAAATGAAGATGATAATAAAAACAATTGAAGCTAAAATAAGAAAAAGAGTCACAAGCGACATCTGACATTTATGTCTACATGTGTTTAGCAAGACAGTTGACATATGTTTGTTTGTATAGGACATAACATACTTGTATGTAAGTAAGAGCCAAAACCAATACATTTGCACAATTATTGTAAAGATCTTACCTTTTAGCTTTTAAATCACTCAGTCCATCAAGATCCCAGCCAATAAAAATCATACAGTTCTCAAGGATCTTAAAATTTATGCATTAATCACAAATAAATAAAAGTTGCTATAAAAACTATAAGAGTGTGTTTGTGTTCCAACGAAACTCCTTTTTCACATAAATATTTAAAGAGGCGGCTTCTTATGTTTTTTTGTTTGCTCCGAAATATGAGTTTTCTTAAAAAATGAAGTCAACTTCTTGTGACTTATTATGATCAAATAAATATATAAATTAAATTCAGGTCGAATGAAAAACACACTTTTTTGAAATTTTTGAACAAATTCTTATTTTTATAGGAAATTTTTTTAAAAATTTCCTAATTTTATAGGAAAATTTTGAAAAATTTCCTATAAAATTAGGAAATTTTTGAATTTTTTATAGGAAATTTTTCAAAAATTTCCTTTTTTATAGGAAAATTTTCAAAAGTTTCCTTTTTTATAGGAAATTTTTCAAAAATTTCCTATTCCTATAGGAAAATTTTCAAAAATTTTCCTATTTTTATAGGAAATTTTTCAAAAATTTCCTATTTTTATAGGAAATTTTTCAAAAATTTTTTATTTTGATAAGTCATTTTCAAAAATTGCCTATTTTAAAAGGAATTTTTTGAAAAATTTGTATATTTTTTATATGAAATTGTTTAGTTGTCATACGAAACCTCCAACTAAAAGTATCAACTTTTACTATCATCCACAAAAAAAAACTTAAAAAAAACCAAAACCAATAAAAATTATTGCAAACTGAACTTGAAAATATTTATCAAATCGTATCAACTGGAATCAACAAATGTTTTCATAAGTCTCAAATATATTTGTATCCGAAAGCCTGGAACCAATGTCCAATTGTCCAATATTGACTGTTTTGTAATTTTTTTCGATTGTCACAGAATAAAATATTGAAAAATTATAAAGAAAAAGAAAAACTGAAACATAAAAATAACTCTCCTTTATGATGTTGATGAAAGGAAGGAGGACTAGGAAGTATGGGGTTGGGGATGTAGATGAAGATGATGAAATGTATGCATTAATTTTATTATTTATTGATGAACGTGCAGTGCATGGATGGCATCGCATTGAAGTAACAGAATTTAAAAATTCGAGTGGCACAAGTAAATATTTATTATGTTTGATGTTTCGAGTATGTCCAAATGTATGATGATGATGACGAGAATGATGATGGTTGAGGGGCATCTTTCGTTCCACATGCCTGACATAACGTTCAGGCATATTGTTGGACCAAGTAACCTACCATCCATGCTGCCATCTAGCCAAGTTGCACGCATTACTTATTATCATCATCATCATTATAATTTACTCATATTTTTCCTTGGATGATTTTAACTAAAGATTGGCTGCCTCAAATCGGCTTTTGCTGCTCCTTCTGCTGTTTTATGATTTAAAATGTTTCATATTAAAAAATGTTTAAAAATGCGTGGCGCATAAGTGACAGTATTTAAGTTAAAGTAGTCATACACATTCTTTTCTTATTTATTTCTTAACTTTTTTCCCTGCAAATCAATTTTTTATTGCTTAACTTACAATGAAATTTTTTTTTATATGGGAAGCCTCAAAAAATCTTTATGGAAACTAAAACTAACCAAGAATTATGATAAAAGACCTTTTTAGTTTTCTTCAAATGAAGTCAAAGTTTTTTTTTCGAATTTTAATTTTTTTTTCTAAGTGTATTTTAATGAAATGCATTATGCATGTTTTAATTAAGATGATTATTTTAAATTATATTTTTTATCGAAAAAAATTCAATAATAATTAAAATGTTTTCCTTTTATAATTCATTAAAACTTAATGGTATTTTTCCAAAAACGGAACTGGGAATAAACAATTTATTCCTTTCTGCTTCTAAAAGATTATTTTAATAAATAGGCAGCGATTCTAAGAATCCGGAACTATTTATATGGCACACGATTCTAGGTGAGAGCAGCTGCAGAGTCATAATTGAAAACGCAATACCTGACCTCACATGTGGTTTTTATGCAAGAAAAATTTTCATAAAAAAAATTACTAAAAAAACAAGTAAGAAAGTGCTATAGTCGGTCAAGCCCGACCATACGATACCCTTCACCACTAAAGTCAAAAGTGTTATTTTTCTATATAAAGACAAATATTTGCTAAATTTTGCCATCATACAAACATTTTCTCAAAACTTTTATATCGGGTGTTTTTTATTGAGGTATAGAACTTTAAGTTGGCATCACTTTTTTAACTGGCGGCCATTTTGTTAGCTGTCAAGTGATTAATATTTAGTTTGGTTTGCCATTTCATCATGAACAGGTTGACAAAAGAACAACGCTTGCAAATCGTGCTAATTTATTTCGAAAATAATAGTTCAGTTCTCGAAGTTTACCGCAAGCTCCGTCCATTTTATGGTCGACATAATCGTCCATCAGAGCAATTAATTCGGTTAACCATGGATCGTTTTCGCACTACGTTTACTCTATGTGATAATACGCATCCGCAGCGACGTCGAACAGTGCGCACCGAAGAAACAATTGCCGCTGTAGAGCAAAGTGTTGAAGAGGACCCGAATGATTCGATTCGCCACCGTGCACAGCAATTGGAGCTTTGTCCATCAACTTTATGGAAGATTTTGCGCAAAGATCTTGGCTTGCGACCTTACAAGATCCAGCTTCTGCAAGAATTAAAGCCGCGAGACCATGCAATGCGTCGTGATTTTGGTGTATGGGCCGAAAATGAGATTGATCTCGATGCTGATTTTCATCGCAAAATTTTGTTCAGTGATGAGGCTCATTTTTGGTTGAATGGCTACGTCAACAAGCAAAATTGCCGCATTTGGAGTGAAGAGAATCCACATGAGACCCTTGAGACGCCATTACATCCACAAAAACTGACTGTTTGGTGTGCTCTATGGGTTGGTGGAGTCATTGGGCCATACTTCTTCCGAAATAATGCTGGAGAGTCAGTTACCATAAATGGAGACCGGTATAGAGCCATGATAACCGACTATTTTGTTCCCCAATTGGATGGCATGAATGTGGATAAGTTGTGGTTCCAACAAGACGGCGCTACAAGCGCTACAGCGCACGTCACAATTGATTTATTGAAGGAAACATTCGATGAGCGCATAATTTCGCGGAATGGACCTGTCAATTGGCCACCAAGATCGTGCGATTTGACACCACTGGATTATTTTCTTTGGGGATATGTGAAGTCGCTCGTCTACTCCAACAAAACAGAAACGTTAGGGGACTTGGAAGCCAACATTCGTGTCGTTATTGCCAATATATGGCCCCATATGCTCGAAAAAGTAGTTGAAAATTGGACCTGTAGAATTGGCTTTATTCAAGCCAGCCGCGGCGGCCATATGCCCGAAATCATATTTAAACATTAATGGCATAAAATTATCCTTCCAATAAAGCCAAATTGATGGACATTAAAACGATTTTCTTGTGTTTTATTTCAATTCGAAGTTCTATACCTCTAAAAAAACACCCATTATTTAAGCTGCTTCCGACATTTGGACTTATATGAGAGCTAGGGTCAAATGTGGACCGAAATTTGGCAAATTGATTACAGTTGTTACAAAAATTATGTATGTAAAAAATAAACTTAAAATTCCCATTATCTTCAGATCTACGAGCATTTTAGTGATTTTTGTCTCATTTAGTGCGTTTTTAAAGAAAAGTTTGTATGGGAGCTATGGTCAAATGTGAACCGATTTTAGCGAAATTTGGTACAGTGATTTTGTAAGCAGTATTTGATTTAAATTTCATGAAAAAATATTGATATTTGTGGCCAATATATCAATTCCGGAAAGTGGGACCTATGGGAGGTACCACCGATTTTGACGAATTTCAATAGCCATGGTCCCATTATCAAAAAAATGATCTGTGCCAAATTTCATCAAATTATCTTTAGAATTGCGACCTGTAGTTTGATTACAAGGTTTACATGGGGGTCCAGCCAGCCGTCCAGCCAGACGGACAGACGGACGGACGGACATCGCTTAATCGACTCAGAAAGTGATTCTAAGCCTATTGGTATACTAAAAGGTGGGTCTAAGACAAATATTTCTATGCGTTACAAACATCAGCACAAACTTATAATACCCTTTCCACCTACGGTGGTGAAGGGTATAATAAAATGTATAGGAGAATTTTTAAGTGTACTTATGCGTTTTCCCATTTTTGCCAACAGATTGTATTAGTGGCCCTAAAGCCACTCATCAGTAAGTACTATTTGAAAGCTGTCATGCATGGGACGCTACTTTTTTATATGTATGTATTTCGTATATTTATACTTTTTCGTGGTCAAAATTTAAATATGTCGCTCTTCAGATGGACTCCAATTGAAAAATACTACCAAATTTTGGACATGATTGAGAAAGGTCGGCATGCTAATTACACGTTCAAGGCTGCCACTTTGGGCAATCAGATAGTTTGGAAGTATTATATACTGAGCTTTGAAGCCTCCGAAAATTACTCCTTCTGCTTATCATTTTTTTCGTTCTCTATAAAACTTCGTAAATGGAAAAAGTGACATCCATAAACCATGACCTATGAACTGAGTATAAGAGTATAAGCAGCACATGATAAGGAGCAGTCTAGTATAAGAGCATAGTATGAAAATAAGAGTACAGTCTTATTTCCTAATTTATATATACTTCGAGTATAAGAGTGGAATACGTTATTAGTTTGAAAATAAAAGAATAGACCAGCCATGGGCTAACAATTTATTTGCTATTACTAGTTATACTTACTTAAATGTCCGATATTTAGAACCTGTTAAGGTCAAAGGCCGAGACTTAATTGAACAATTTTACGCACATGTGAGCGGGACCAACATAGTTCCGTGTCGCTCATATTAAGTTAAAGACTCTTAACTTGCATTACTGTTTGAAGTGTTTGAAAGCTAAAGCGTGTATCGGTGTGAAAGCTCAAAGCTCTTTTGTAAAAGTTCGCACATTGTGCTGTAGATCCAGTGTTGCCACTTCAGGTGTAATTACACATATCATGTGTAATTTTTATTTTCATGTGTAGACGATGTGTAACTGGATGCATGTGTAACTCATGTGTAATTTAAATTTTTGAGTGCTAGCTTTCGTAATATTTTTTAACAGTTATATTTATATATATTTGTACGTCCCTTTCGAAATCGAAATAATTAATATAATGCGAACTTTTTAATGTTACTATATTCATAAAAATTTATGTCTTAAAATCCAAATATTTCTTGGAAAAAAATATGCTTCAAGATAGCCGAGAGTTTTATATCGGGGCAATTCGTCAATTAAAAAAATATATATAATTTTACTGAAGATATTTATACAACTGTGGATATTGTGATCCCAAAATAGCAACTGCGCTCTTAGATTTTGAAAATTTGGGCTTCACAGCAATTTGGAGCAATTTGGAGAAAATACCTTGGAAGACAGATTGTTTCCTACTTTGCAAAAAGTTATTAACTTTATTTTAATTTCGCAGTATTTGGACGCTGCTGCCAGGGAACTACTTTAACTCTTGTTAATGTAATGAGCTATCATGTGCCGCGAGTTCTCCCATATGTTACAGGGGATCGTCGGAAACATTGATGAAAAGACCATGTAGAGGAAAGTCTTTCAAAACTTGGCCTACGAAATTTGGGAATATGCGCACAAGATCGAAACGCATAGAATTCTAAAATTTGCTCGGCCTTTGACCTTAAGAGGTTGCAAATATAGGCCAAGTTAGTAAGTATGTTATTTTGCCAAAAAAAAAGCATGTGTAATTCCTAATTTCATGTGTAATTTTGGTATGATACATGTGTAATTTAACATTTGGTTGGTGGCAACACTGTGTAGATCTGAACGACTACGCTATAAAGCCACATCTTAGCCTTTTATATTTAAAATATTTGAGCCCTTGATTATAAAAGTGGTATAAGTCAGTCTTTTAAAAAAATCGACTTTATCAGCTATTTCGTATCAAATCCTAATAAAATTACATAATCTGAAGAGATTAGCAGTTTACCACGAAAATGAACTCGATATAATATGTATATTTTTTGGTTGATAAACAAAATTAAATTACTGTTCATTTTGATAGTGGTATAAGTCAGTCTTACTTCTTAGGTGCATGGTATGTTTAGCAACTTTATATAAAAGAGAACCTATTAACCCTCTAACTCCCCTCCGTAACTGAGTTTTGTGGCCTTATTCTAACAAAATGTAAAAAACACCCCGAAAAAGGGGAAGAGCGGGGATGAAATGTTCTACAAAAATGTTGGCCATAAAATTTTACTATATGTGTCAGAAGACATCAAAACCCAAAACTTAACCATTACACAAGATCACATCACACTTAAGATCGAAAGTATCTTAGTGCTGACTTAGATATTCAAAAAATTCAACGAAAATGCTAAAACGTATGTATGGGATGAAACTAGGGTGTTCATTTTACTCGACTTTTAATTGTTTGAGTAATCAAATAACTTGAAAATAGGGTTTTTTAATAACTCGGAAAATCGATTAATCGTTAAAAATTACTCGAGTTAATCGAGTAAAAAATTCATCTTAGAATTACTCGAGTAAAATTTTTCTGTAAGCTTTTTATATATAGTACCTGGTTGACCGAGCCTTGCTCGGGGCTTTATGATAAGCATTTTGAGGCAAATTTTAAAGTTTTTATATATTTTATTTTATACAGTTACAGTTTAACTCATTTTAAATAATTTTGAAAATTGGTCATACCAACAGAAACCTCCGTCGACTCATGCGCAACAACTTTGCTAAAGATTATAGTCTGATCAAATGCACAGTTTACGATTTAATTCATTTTGAGTAGTTTTCAGTGGCGCCGCCTGAAGTCGCTCATACCACTAAGAAACCTTCATCTGCTTATGCGTAACAACTTTGCTTATGATCATAACATTATCAAATGCACAGCTTATGATTTAATTCACTTATAGTCTGATCAAATGCACAGTTTACGATTTAATTCATTTTGAGTAATTTTCAGTGGCGCCACCTGTCGGACTTTGGTCATTCCAATTAATAAACCTTCGTCGGATTATCCGCAATAACTTTGCTAAAAATTATAGCATGATTAAATGTACAGTTTACGATTAAATTGACTTTAAGTAAATTTCAGTGGCGCCACCTGTCGAAATTTCTTCATACCAACTAAGAAACCTTCGTCGGCTCATGTGCAACAACATTGCTAAAGATTATAGCATGATTATACGTACAGCTTACGATTAAATTGACTTTGAGTAATTTTCAGTAGCGCCACCTGTCGGAAATTATTCACACCAATTAAAAAGCATTCGCCGGCTCATGCGCTACAACTTTGCAAAAGATCATAGTATGATCAAATGTACTGTTTACGATTTAATTAATTTTTAGTAATTTTCAGTGGCGCCACCTGTCGAAAATTCGGTTTACCAATTTAAAAACCTCCGCCGGCTTATCCGCAACATCTTTGCTGAAGAGCATAACATGATCAAATTCACAGTTTACTATTCTATAAAGAACATACATACAGACAAACATTCATTTGTTTTAAAGTTATAACATTACTTATTTTTTCCCCTTTTTATCTCATAATTTCAAAAAGTTTCATATGCATAATTGGTACTTCTTTGGCACCAATTGAATTCGGTACATTTTATTAGAAAGCAGTTAACATAATTTTCCTATTCATATTACTTTTGTAGATGTTAAGTTACCAGTTTATCCCTTTTTTACACATTTTGGTCACAAAATCAAAAAAGTACCAAATACGTGTTCAATATTTCTTTCACATCTATTGATTGCAGAACAAAGTTTCTTTCTATATTCCTTAGTTTAAAATATAAGAGTGGGTTAAAAAGGTACCAAAAAAACTATTTTCACCCTTTTTTACCCCTTATTGGACATAGTTTCAAAAAAGTACCAAACACCTGTCCGTTTATTTTTATAGCTGTTTAAAACGTTTTGTTTCTATACCTATTACTTAAGAAGATATAGCGTTTTCGATTTTTTCCCCTTTTTACCCGTTTTTACCCTCTTAGTGGCAAACGTTACAAAAGACCGTTCTTCTTCGACCTATACATCAAAAAAGATATCCACTGTCCAAATTTTATCAAAATCGTTAGAGCCGTTTTCGAGATAGTCATTCTATATATATAAATACATACAATTATTGCTCGTTTAAGAATATAAGATAAGATAAGATATTTTTAATACAACCATTTTTTTAAATAAAATTACAGTGTTTTATTAACAAAAATTTTTTTATTTAATAGATAAGTAGGCTCTACAACTACTTTTTACCTAGGTTTACAATGGAATCATCAACTGGACTAAAGTAAATAGGATCTAAGATTACATTGCGTCCTTTAACTGAACTATAGTAGGACGTACTGTTACTATAGTAGGACCTACGATTACACAGGGATCTTCAACTAAACTATAGTAGTATCTACGAATATATTGGAGACTTCAACTGGACTATAGTAGGTTTTACGATTGCAATGGTACCTTCTACTAATCTATAACAGGAGCTACGATTACATTAGGACCTTTAAATAAACAATACTAGAAATTACGAATACATTGGATACCACAACAGGTCTATGGTAGACTAGGCTATTTATATCCAAAATTATATTGACTATATATATACTATGGACTATATACATACAATGGACTATATACACACAATGGACTATATTACAAGTTGTAATTTACAAGTCTCGAATATTGCTTAGAATTGATAATGTTAAAATCCACGATTATTTCATAGATGGAAAATTAACTATACTAAAACCCTCGATTATTGCTTTAAATTAAGTATAGTAGAACCATCAATTATTGCCTAAGATGGACCATAGAATGGTAGATAATTTATTTAAATGGTCTTCATTTGAACCCTTGATTATAGCATGAGACAAATTTTTTCGGTTTATTTAAAAAAAAATCTTACAAAATTATTGAAATAATTTTACTCGAGTAACTCGATTACTCGTGGAAAATTACTCAAATAAATCTTTATTTGAAATTAGCCATTTTATTTTACTTGAGCGATTAATCGATTTTATTTTTCCGATTAATCGAGCAAACATAACTCGAGTAAACACCCTAGATGAAACAATCGCCTCAAGAGGATCACAAGAAGTTGCGTCCTGCATCTTAAAGCACATTGAGGGCATTACCACTCAAAACCATATCATAGCTTACAGTGATGCCTGCTCAGGACAAAATCGTAACATTAACATAAATAGCTTTAACATGGTTCAAAATTGCTCAGTCATCCGATAACAATGTTTAAACAGTTGACCATAAATTTATGGTATCCGGTCATTCTTTTTTGCCAAATGATCGCGATTTTGGTTTGATAGAAACTAAAATTAAAAAATCGGATTATTTATACATCCCTGAGCATTATTATAATTTAATAGAATTATGTAAAAAGAAAAATCCATTTTTGATTGTACAAATGACTCAGAAAGATTTTGTTTCGACAACACAACTAAAAGAATCAACGAATAATAGAAAGAAAAACACCAATGGAGAAGCTGTCTCTTGGCTAAAAATACAATGGATCAGATTTCTATGAAGAATGCTCCATATAAGATGTTTTATAAAACTTCCTTGGATAACAATTCCGAATTCAAAGTACTAGACCTCTCACCTAAAAGAGGAAGACCTAGATTATTCGAAAGTATTGATTTTCTTCCATTGTACACAACAATTAGACCAATAACAGAAGAAAAACGTAAAGATATAATGGATTTACTACTATATATCCCACCAATTTTTCACAAACACTTTATTTCCCTAAATACTAATAAATAATTTACTTTGTTACAATAAAATGAGTTTAAATAAAATTTGAATTACTAATAAAAATATTTTGTTATTGGTGTAAGTCATTCATAAAGTCATCACGTTCATTTTGAAAGTGGTATAAGTCATTTCAACCTTTCAAAAACACATTTCCTCTTAAAAATCGTTATAAATTTTACAATCATAATAAATACTTGTATGTTGGCACTGCTTTACTGTAAAAAAATCACATTCTATAATATAAAAATATTTGTTAATACTTTAAAATGCAAAACTCTAAATATCTCGAAACAAAAAAAAACATGACTTATACCACTTTCAAAATCAAGGGCTCATTTATCAGAATTAATTTAGTTGATAAAATAAATTTTGGTTATAGTCTTAGCATAAGAGGAGCCTCCCGAAGTTAGACGGAACTGAACTCATGCTCACTCAAAGTTGTCCTGAAGCTTAAACATAAAAACTAGGGTATCCAAGGCTGCCATTGCACTCTATTCATGCAGAGGAGCACTAGGCAACACGTGGAGCTTTTTCTCTTCAAATACTGTCTGACTCTTTGAAATGGTTGCAAACCCACATTCATGTATGGCGGCGCTCTTGTCTGGTGACCTGCTCTAAGTAAGGTATCCTCAGATCCGCTACCCTAATGATTAAGGAGACTTTAAGGATTACACCTTTAAAGGCACTCTTCTCTATGCTTCCGGTTAAGCTAATGGCCTTATTTGTAGCTCTTAACTCAGCAATTTGATTAAGAACTACTGGTCTACTTCATCTATAGGCCACTCCGTCATTTTGGATAAACTTATTAAATTTCCTGAAAACATTGATTGCTGCATTTCCATACCCCTCTTCGATGAGTCCTTCGCTATGGATATCTCTGGGACTCAAATCGATTCCAGAGATGGGAAACTGGAGATCTGCACGGATGGATCTAAATCGAAGTCAGTAGTTTCTCTTAAGACCTGTGCAGACCAACTGGTCCACAAAAATAACCTGCCCAGTCTCTAGACTTACCTGGCCAGCTTACGACAGTAAGCGTTCTATAATTTTGTTCACCTTTTCGCACCACAGACTTCGCACCCTAATATCAATATGCGCAGGACACTGTAGATTTATATAATACAAGGCTTCTGTAGAAGTTGTCACAGCATCGAGAAGGAAGAAACTATCACTGCCCAGCCCTTGCTGGCAAAAGGGCTCTTCATCTAGGTCAACCAGAACCAGGAACAGAAATGGTAGTTTAGAATTTAATTTTCTTTTTCCCCTGCAGGTAACACAAAGGGACCACTTCCATGGACCCAAGTGACGCGGACTTTATATTCTGGCACCTGCTAACCAACCTAACCAAACTATAAGAGAATAATCTGCGTTTGATCAGGCTGTAAAATGTGGTCTATTTTCCATTTTGGCTATTTTCCAAATCCAGCTTTTTAAGTTCCATTAGCGATTAAAAATGTTTTTTAGCGATTTTAGTTTAGAAGGTAATTTTTTTTTAAATTCTCCTAAACTATAAGAGGTTAGGTAGTACAGTAAGCTTGTTTTTTCTAAAGTTTTCGAAAATGTAAAAATCTTTCGGATAGGACCAAATTGGCGAAAGTTATACGGATCCAAAAGTTTTACATACTTGAGTTGTGCAAATTTAGTCCACTATATGGCCCACTTCGCTATCGATTGATACGTTATTAAACATTGCTCTAAAAGCCCAACTCTTCTTCCGCCAATGTTTCAAATTTCGTCAAAATCCGTCCAGTAATTTTGATATTACTTCATAAAATCGTAAAGCAATAGACTTAAAATCCCAATTTTTACTGAAAAATTCTCTAATTCACAAACCGGAGAAATCGTATCTAAAAAAATCGTTTTTTTTTTCAAAAATTGCAACACTGGCACTATTTGCAATAAGTTTTAGGAAAAAAAGATAAAAGATACATAAGTCAAAAAATATAAATATTATAATTATACCCTTCACCACCATAGGTGGAAAGGGTATTATAAGTTTGTGCTGATGTTTGTAACGCATAGAAATATTTGTCTTAGACCCACCTTTTAGTATACCAATAGACTTAGAATCACTTTCTGAGTCGATTTAGCGATGTCCGTCCGTCTGGTTGGCTGGCTGGCTGGACCCCCATGTAAACCTTGTAATCAAACTACAGGTCGCAATTCTAAAGATAATTTGATGAAATTTGGCACAGATAATCTTTTTGATAATGGGACCATGGCTATTGAAATTGGTCAAAATCGGTCCATTATTTATGGTACCTCCCATAGGTCCCACTTCCCGGAATTGCTATATTGGCCACAAATATCAATATTTTTTCATGAAGTTTAAAAGAAATACTGCTTATGTCAACTAAAATCACTGTACCAAATTTCGTTAAAATCGGTCCACATTTGACCATAGCTCCCATACAAATTCTTCTTTAAAAACGCACTAAATGAGACAAAAAATCACTAAAACACTCGTAAATCTAAAGATAATGGAAATATTGAGTTTTTTTTGCATACATAATTTTTGTAACAACTGTAATCAATCTGTTAAATTTCGAGATAATCGTTCCACATTTGACCCTAGCTCTCATATAAGTCCAAATGACGGAAACAGGTTGAATATATAAGTTTTGAGAAAATGTTTGTATGATGGCAAAATTTAGCAAATATTTGTCTTTACACAGGAAAAATAACACCTTTGACCTTAGTGGTGAAGGGTATCGTATGGTCGGCTTGACCGACTATAGCGCTTTCTTACTTGTTTTATTTAAAATTGATGCTTTTTTAAAATAATTTTTATTTAAACCAAATAATTTTTTTAAAAATCGGCACTTTTTGGGGAGGGCTCAAAAATTTGTCTTGTACGCTTTGTCATTATGTTTTCTTTTAAAAACTTTAAAAATCTTTTTATGTTCTTTCTTATATTCTTTTTAAGTGAAAAAATATAGACCACTTTTAGGCAGGGACCGTAACTGTTATGACTTTTATCGTAAAAGTCAGAAAATAAAAGTTATTTTTTGACTTTTATTTTTTCAATAAAAAATAACAGTTATTTTTGACCTTTATTTTTTCAAGCTAAAATAAAAGTTATTTTTTAACATTTATTTTTTCGAGCAAAAATAACAGTTATTTTTGACTTTTATTTTTTCAAGCAAGAATAAAACTTAGTATTTGGTTTTTATTTTTTCGAGCAGAAATAAAAGTTATTTTTTGACTTTTATTTTTTCGAGCAGAAATAAAAGTTATTTTTGTTTGAATTCATGATAAATTTGTTGAAAAATTCTTTCAAACAAAAATAATTTGCGTATGCTCAAAAATTAATGGAGTTGAGTTTTGCAATAATAATTGGGTTTGGAAACACAAAAATAACTTTTATTTTTGCTCGAAAAAATAAAAGTCAAAAAATAACTTTTATTTATGCTCGATATAATAAAAGTCAAAAATAACAGTTATTTTTGCTCGAAAAAATAAAAGTTAAAAATAACTGTTATTTTTGCTCAAAAAAATAAAAGTTAAAAATAACTGTCATTTTTTTTTTTTTAAGTAAAAATCAGATTTTTAAAAAGCATCGCATTTTATGAAAACAAGACTATCAAAATGGTATACTTGATTTAATTCTCCGACATTTCCTTGCGGTTGCTTTTTTGAATCAAAAATTCAAAAATAACAGTTATTTGCGGTCACTGCTTTTAGGGAAAAACTTCTAAAAAAAATGCGATGTGTTTCTTTGTAAATCGACTCGAATGCTTCTAGAATAACAGTCGTTCAAAAGTTCCAGAATTATTAAAAAAAAGCCTCCGTAAACCACTCTGTGATGTTTCTATTGTATTGCTTCAACATCTGTTTAAGAAGAAGTAGGCACATCGACATTATATCTCTGGCAATATGGAAAAGTAACTTAAGTCGACATAAGAGAGAATTGAGTAAGGCGTTCGGTGCATTACAGAACACACAATATATACTTTTTATTTAAACAGAACTTACTTAAGATCCAGTTTAACGCAAATTTCAGTTTCAAAAAAGAGCTAAAGTAGAAAAAAGGTAAAATTTTCTGAATTTAACAATATTTTTTAAAAAATATTATCCTTCTTCTCTAATAAGCATGTTACAAATATACAAATTCATAAATTATTTGCAGAAATCAAGCAAAAGAAAAATTACACAAAATTGATGATATCTCAAAACTTCAATTTTCGACTTAAGCTTTTCTTCCATATTGCCACAAATATATTTAAGAGGCTTATCACAATTGAATTAATAAAATAAGTTTTGCATATAGTCTGAGTATAAGAGTACTCAGAATAGTTTAATCAGAGTGTAAGAATGTGGTCCAATTAAAATAAATCGTTTTAGTATAAAAGTTTTATCTTTGTCTAAGAGTAAATTTCGAGTATAAGAATTTGATCTAAGTATACAAATATTGTAAGAAAAAAAAAATACTGTATTTTTAGTAGAGTTTGGACTCAATATAAGAGTTTATTTAGAGGTTACATGTTTATTACTAGCTAAATATAAATTTAAGTTTATTGTAAAGTTTAATTTGAATATAAGATTTTGGTGTAAAGAGAACCACAAAGTCCGAGCACCAAAAAATTTTTGTTTGTATATAAAAGTTTATTATTAAAATAACATTTTACTTACCATGATTTTATAAAACTGAAGGTTGTTCCATTCTCTCCCATGTCTTTTAAGGGTTAAAATATTTTTTATAATAAAAAAAAATAAATGTTGGCAAATATTATCTACAAATTGTTTTGTCACTTTTTTCAGCAACTTTTGATAAAAAGGCATTAAGTAAATATTTTACACTAAGATAAAGTTTAGTTTTAAAAAATATTAATCCTAAAAATTTATGGGGACCATATTGACCCCATAAATTTTTAATTTTTGCTCCCAAGGTTGTTCCATTCTCTCCCATGTCTTTTAAGGGTTAAAATATTTTTTGTAATAAAAAAAATTAATCTTGGTGTCAAATAATAACGTTAATGGTTTTTAATCAAAATTTAATCAAAATAATAACATTAATGGTTTTTAATCAAAATTTGCTGAAAAAAGTGCAAGAAAAAAAACTTGGGTCATTTTTGACCCCATGTCTAAAAAGGGTTAAAATATATTTTCTTTTAATAAAAAAGACTTTGTTTTAGTGTAAAATAATTAATTAAAAATAAAAATTTATGATATGAACCTGAGCCTGGATTCGAACCCACAACCTCTTAACATTAATTCATGGTTCAACTAAAAATTAATTTCTTTCAAGTAAAATAATTACTTTAAAGTATATTTATTAAAATTCAGTATTAAATTAATAACATTACGTATTTAAAAAATAAAAAAAATACAAAAAAATCAAATTTTTCATGTTTGCCTCCGGAAAAAAAGGGTTAAGTTTACCCAATTTTAAAAACATTATAAAAATTGAATATAAGTAAGATTTATGAAGCATTTACTTAAATTATGAGCAAAAAATTACTTTTTTGCGAAATTCGTCGAATTCGAACACAAGGTACGGGAAAATGGTTTGAGATATCGACCTCAATTTTTTTGAGTTTTATTGTCTTTTTTATCTATTTTAACAAACCGATGAGAGAAATTCAAATTTGTAATATTTGTTTAACAAAATTTTCAAAAAATTAAAAAATGCGTTTTGAAACCCACCTGAGAAAAATGACCTATTTTCGATTATGAAAAAAACTAAGTAAATATTGTTATATTTTAACAAAATTAAACTATGAAGTACTTACAAGTCTTAAAATGATAAATCATGTCTTGGTTTGCGAGCTTTTGTCCAAAGTAGTTTTTTCTAGCGGTGTATCCTTAGGCGTATTGTCAAGGACACGAATTTTTTGGGGAAAATTGCAATAACTTCAAAACTGTTTTATGGATTTCAAATATTGATGACTTCAATTAAAGCTGCATTAGTTCACTTTCAGATTCCATTTTCTTTTCTCTTTAAAATAAATTGTAAATGGACGAAATATAGCAAAAACTGCAAATACTCTCAGTTTTCCCCATACAAATGGGCTCAAAAACTTTGGGCCCGTTGCGCGGGCTCGTATCCTAAAAATAAATCAATAATATTTTGCACACTTCCGATTGACATAATTTGGCCACAAAATTTCACTATTAGAAGTCGATCAGAGACAAAAGTCAAAAAACGACCCACCCTAATATATATATATATTTAAGCTGTTTCCGTTATTTGGACTTATATGAGAGCTAGGGTCAAATGGGGACCGATCATCTCAAAATTTGGTAAATTGATTACAGTTTTACAAAAGCAACTCAAAATTCTCATTATCTTCAGATTTACGAGCGTTTTAGTGAGTTTTGTCTCATTTAGTACGTTTTGATACAAGAGTTTGTATGGGAGCTATGGTCAAATGTGGGCCGATTTCAACGAAATTTAATACAGAGATTTTAGTTTACATAAAATGGATGACGTAGGGGATGTTGGATACCATGTAACGGTTCTGATCGGTTTGACTTGGTAAACCCGGGCTAATCTTGGTCTATCCTTCATCTCAATTGTGGACACTTACCTCCTAGTGGTGTCATCTGGATAGCTACTTTAACAGCCGTTAAAGTAGTGAGCAAACAAGTGCCGCGTGTTCTCCCATAAGAACGATAAAAACATGGGTCAAGGACGTCGGTCTAGTAACCCACTCCTGGAAAAAACTTTCTATGAAAAAGCAAAAAAATACATAAGCAGTATTCGCTTTAAATTTCATGAAAAAATATTGATATTCGTGGCCAAAATATCAATTCCGGGAAGTGGGACCTATTGGAGGTACCATAAATAATGGACCGATTTCGACAAGTCTAAACAATTATGGTCCCACTATCAAAAAAATGATTTGTGCCAAATTGCATTAAACTATCTTTAGAATTGCGACATGTACTTTGATTACATGGTTTACATAGGGGTCCAGCCAGCCGTACAGCCAGACGGACTGACATCGCTAAATCGACTCAGAAAGTGATTCAAAGCCAATTGGTATACTAAAAGGTCTAAGACAAATATTTCTATGCGTTACATACATCAGCACAAATTTGAGTGGTGAAAGGTATACAAAAGTTTAGAATATTTCATGATAGAAATGTGCTAATATCTCATAACTCAACTTTGGACCAATATTTTTAAAATTGTCGGGAGTTTCAACCAAAATAATATAATTTTTGCCATGTCTCTGAAAAAATAAGTAAATAACAATATTTCCAAGTAATTTTTCTGTTAAATAAAGAAAAACTTTGTATTTGTAATTCTTTGGTTATATTCTATTAATACAAATGATGATCTTAAATTAAAAGAAATATCTTCTCTACAACAAGATCTCATCATCATCATACAATATTTTCAAATCAATTACTAAACAGTCTTATTAGATAAATCTAAAGAAACAGTAATCGCAATGAATACCTTAAGGTTTCTCTTGATGGGCAATAAAAATGTGGGTAAATCCAGCCTCTTGGAAGCCTATTTGTGGAGGTTGAAATATGGTTGCGCCTATCACGATCACCGGATCGAAGATAAACGTTATCTGATTGATGTTATTGAAATTGAAAGCCCTGATGAGTTACACAATCTTCTAGGAGAACATTTGGAAATCCGTAATATCTATTTCGTGTGTTTCAATGTCAACGAGAAGAAAAGCCTGCAGACGGCTCGCAATGATTGGATCTTGGAAATTTTGAAACACAAACCGAAAGCTAAAATATTTCTTGTGGGCCTACAGTGTGATTTGCGTGAACAAATGTTAACGAAATTGACTCGGGACTGTGTGCGTTATAGCGATGGCTTGAGAATTTGTCAGTACTACGAAAATGTTAACTATATGGAGTGTTCGAGCAATAACCTGGAGAGTGTTCAAGATTTGTTTGATAAAGCCATTAAAAAGGTCTTGTATGAAGCCGATGATAGTAAGCATGAGCAAATCGTAGAATTTTATGAACAAATTCAAATAAGTTTTAAATTTAAACGATGCGATTGTGAGACGACTTGTGAGGCGTGTGAGTGAGGGGTCGTTGGATCTTAGATTTAATTAAATTTGTATTATTTAATTTAATTGTATTATTGACTTTAATAAAGTTTATTTCTAATATTTTAAAACTTATTTAGTCTCTCAATTAGTCTGACTATATTTTGGTGTTATAATATGTCCTAGCCTATAACCAAGTCTAAACCTTAGCCTATATCTTAGCCTTTGTTTTATTCTATGTCTTGGTCTATGTCTTAGTCTATGTCTTAGTCTATGTCTTAGTCTATGTCTTAGTCTATGTCTTAGTCTATGTCTTAGTCTATGTCTTAGTCTATGTCTTAGTCTATGTCTTAGTCTATGTCTTAGTCTATGTCTTAGTCTATGTCTTAGTCTATGTCTTAGTCTATGTCTTAGTCTATGTCTTAGTCTATGTCTTAGTCTATGTCTTAGTCTATGTCTTAGTCTATGTCTTAGTCTATGTCTTAGTCTATGTCTTAGTCTATGTCTTAGTCTATGTCTTAGTCTATGTCTTAGTCTATGTCTTAGTCTATGTCTTAGTCTATGTCTTAGTCTATGTCTTAGTCTATGTCTTAGTCTATGTCTTAGTCTATGTCTTAGTCTATGTCTTAGTCTATGTCTTAGTCTATGTCTTAGTCTATGTCTTAGTCTATGTCTTAGTCTATGTCTTAGTCTATGTCTTAGTCTATGTCTTAGTCTATGTCTTAGTCTATGTCTTAGTCTATGTCTTAGTCTATGTCTTAGTCTATGTCTTAGTCTATGTCTTAGTCTATGTCTTAGTCTATGTCTTAGTCTATGTCTTAGTATATGTCTTAGTCTATGTCTTAGTCTATGTCTTAGTCTATGTCTTAGTCTATGTCCTAGTCTATGTCTTAGTCTATGTCTTAGTCTATGTCTTAGTCTATGTCTTAGTCTATGTCTTAGTCTATGTCTTAGTCTATGTCTTAGTCTATGTCTTAGTCTATGTCTTAGTCTATGTCTTAGTCTATGTCTTAGTCTATGTCTTAGTCTATGTCTTAGTCTATGTCTTAGTCTATATCTTAGTCTATATCTTAGTCTATATCTTAGTCTATATCTTAGTCTATGTCTTAGTCTATGTCTTATTCTATGTCTTAGTCTATGTCTTAGTCTATGTCTTAGTCTATGTCTTAGTCTATGTCTTAGTCTATGTCTTAGTCTATGTCTTAGTCTATGTCTTAGTCTATGTCTTAGTCTATGTCTTAGTCTATGTCTTAGTCTATGTCTTAGTCTATGTCTTATTCTATGTCTTATTCTATGTCTTAGTCTATGTCTTAGTCTATGTCTTAGTCTATGTCATAGTCTATGTCTTAGTCTATGTCTTAGTCTATGTCTTAGTCTATGTCTTAGTCTATGTCTTAGTCTATGTCTTAGTCTATGTCTTATTCTATGTCTTAGTCTATGTCTTAGTCTATGTCTTAGTCTATGTCTTAGTCTATGTCTTAGTCTATGTCTTAGTCTATGTCTTAGTCTATGTCTTAGTCTATGTCTTAGTCTATGTCTTAGTCTATGTCTTAGTCTATGTCTTAGTCTATGTCTTAGTCTATGTCTTAGTCTATATCTTAGTCTATATCTTAGTCTATATCTTAGTCTATATCTTAGTCTATGTCTTAGTCTATGTCTTATTCTATGTCTTAGTCTATGTCTTAGTCTATGTCTTAGTCTATGTCTTAGTCTATGTCTTAGTCTATGTCTTAGTCTATGTCTTAGTCTATGTCTTAGTCTATGTCTTAGTCTATGTCTTAGTCTATGTCTTAGTCTATGTCTTAGTCTATGTCTTAGTCTATGTCTTAGTCTATGTCTTAGTCTATGTCTTAGTCTATGTCCTAGTCTATGTCTTAGTCTATGTCTTAGTCTATGTCTTAGTCTATGTCTTAGTCTATGTCTTAGTCTATGTCTTAGTCTATGTCTTAGTCTATGTCTTAGTCTATGTCTTAGTCTATGTCTTAGTCTATGTCTTAGTCTATGTCTTAGTCTATGTCTTAGTCTATGTCTTAGTCTATGTCTTAGTCTATGTCTTAGTCTATGTCTTAGTCTATGTCTTAGTCTATGTCTTAGTCTATGTCTTAGTCTATGTCTTAGTCTATGTCTTAGTCTATGTCTTAGTCTATGTCTTAGTCTATGTCTTAGTCTATGTCTTAGTCTATGTCTTAGTCTATGTCTTAGTCTATGTCTTAGTCTATGTCTTAGTCTATGTCTTAGTCTATGTCTTAGTCTATGTCTTAGTCTATGTCTTAGTCTATGTCTTAGTCTATGTCTTAGTCTATGTCTTAGTCTATGTCTTAGTCTATGTCTTAGTCTATGTCTTAGTCTATGTCTTAGTCTATGTCTTAGTCTATGTCTTAGTCTATGTCTTAGTCTATGTCTTAGTCTATGTCTTAGTCTAGGTCTTAGTCTATGTCTTAGTCTATGTCTTAGTCTATGTCTTAGTCTATGTCTTAGTCTATTTCTTAGTCTATGTCTTAGTCTATGTCTTAGTCTATGTCTTAGTCTATGTCTTAGTCTATGTCTTAGTCTATGTCTTAGTCTATGTCTTAGTCTATGTCTTAGTCTATGTCTATGTCTTAGTCTATGTCTTAGTCTGTGTCTTAGTCTATATCTTAGTCTATGTCTTAGTCTATGTCTTAGTCTATGTCTTAGTCTATGTCTTAGTCTATATCTTAGTCTATGTCTTAGTCTACGTCTTAGACTATGTCTTAGCCTATGTTTTCTTTGTCTTAGTTTATATCTTAGTCTAAGTTTAAATGCGGTTGTTACAATTTATAGAATTTGTTATGCATAACTTCCAAAGAAAAATCCATTTATTTTTATAAAAAAATACTTTTCTTTATCTTCATTGATCGTAACTAATTTAAAATTTATTGCGATCAGTTTTCTTAAGAGGTCACAATAGTAAACATGAAACAGATTAAGTTTATTCTGATTGGAGATTCTATAAGGGATCTAAGAACATTAGCAGATGTATATCTCTGGAAATTACATTTCGGCTATGCATATCATGATCATGACACAGAGCATAGGCGTTATCAGATAACGATCGCCCAGATCTGCCCATTTGATGAAATGCCTGAATGTTTGCCTTCAGATGATAGTGAAACTATCATTATCTACTTTATATGCTTTAAAAAGGGAAATTTGGAAATGGATCATAAAAATTATATAAATGATATTTTAGAATATTCGTCAATCCGAAATTCAAACATATTTCTAGTTGGCTTAAAGGCTAATTTAAGAAAAGATTTTTTACCCAAATTATGCCGAACAGAAAGTGATCTTGCCGAATATAAAGAGATTTTCAATTTTTGTAAATTTTACGATGGAAAAGTTAAATATTTGGAATGTCATGGTTTTAAGGTACAAAATGTTGGCAGACTTTTTGGAATGGCGATCGATAAAGTGTTATACCCAAAGCAAGCTGAGAATAGGAGTAATGAGGATCAGAGGAAAGATCCATTAACTTTAAATTTGTTTAATATAAACGGCTGTAAATATAAGAAATTGTTAAGTACTGATGGAAATAAAAACATTTAAAACTTTCTTTCTATAGAAAAATTTTCATTAACATTTTTTCTTGTGAAATTATTATATAACAAATCTAAGGATCTACCAAATAACAAACCCATAAATCAATAAAATGCCAAAAACATTGCAAACAATTGCCTAAGTTTATAGAAAAAAATTTTCTATAGAAAAAATTTCATTAGAAAAATTTTTCTATAGAAAAAATTTCGTTAAAAAAATTTCTCTATAGAAAAAATTTCGTTAGAAAATTTTTTCCATAGAAAAAATTTCGTTAGAAAATTTTTTCTACAGAAAAAGTTTCGTTAGAAAAATTTTTCTATAGAAAAAATTTCTTTAGAAAATTTTTTCTATAGAAAAAATTTCGTTAGAAAAATTTTTCTATAGAAAAAATTTCGTTAGAAAAATTTTTCTATAGAAAAAATTTCGTTAGAAAAATTTTTCTATAGAAAAAATTTCGTTAGAAAAATTTTTCTATAGAAAAAATTTCATTAGAAAAATTTTTCTATAGAAAAAATTTCGTTAGAAAAATTTTTCTATAGAAAAAATTTCGTTAGAAAAATTTTTCTATAGAAAAAATTTCGTTAGAAAAATTTTTCTATAGAAAAAATTTCGTTAGAAAAAATTTCATTAGAAAAATGTTTCTATAGAAAAAAATTCGTTAGAAAAATTTTTCTATAGAAAAGATTTCGTTAGAAAAATTTTTGTAAAGAAAAAATTTCGTTAGAAAAATTTTTCTATAGAAAAAATTGCGTTAGAAAAATTTTTCTATAGAAAAAATTTCGTTAGAAAAATTTTATAAATAAATAAAATCCAAGGCTCCAAAACAAAAGTTTTGATTTTGTCGGGTTATAGAAAGGTTATAGAAAAAAATTTTCTATAGAAAAAATTTCGTTAGAAAAATTTTTCTATAGAAAAAATTTCGTTAAAAAAATTTCTCTATAGAAAAAATTTCGTTAGAAAATTTTTTCCATAGAAAAAATTTCGTTAGAAAATTTTTTCTGTAGAAAAAATTTCGTTAGAAAAATTTTTCTATAGAAAAAATTTCTTTAGAAAATTTTTTCTATAGAAAAAATTTCGTTAGAAAATTTTTTCTATAGAAAAAATTTCGTTAGAAAAATTTTTCTATAGAAAAAATTTCGTTAGAAAAATTTTTCTATAAAAAAAATTTCGTTAGAAAAATTTTTCTATAGAAAAAATTTCGTTAGAAAAATTTTTCTATAGAAAAAATTTCGTTAGAAAAATTTTTCTATAGAAAAAATTTCGTTAGAAAAATTTTTCTATAGAAAAAATTTCGTTAGAAAAATTTTTCTATAGAAAAAATTTCGTTAGAAAAAATTTCGTTAGAAAAATTTTTCTATAGAAAAAATTTCGTTAGAAAAATTTTTCTATAGAAAAAATTTCGTTAGAAAAATTTTTCTATAGAAAAAATTTCGTTAGAAAAATTTTTCTATAGAAAAAATTTCGTTAGAAAATCTTTTCTATAGAAAAAATTTCGTTAGAAAATTTTTTCTATAGAAAAAATTTCGTTAGAAAATTTTTTCTATAGAAAAAATTTCGTTAGAAAATTTTTTCTATAGAAAAAATTTCGTTAGAAAATTTTTTCTATAGAAAAAATTTCGTTAGAAAATTTTTTCTATAGAAAAAATTTCGTTAGAAAATTTTTTCTATAGAAAAAATTTCGTTAGAAAATTTTTTCTATAGAAAAAATTTCGTTAGAAAATTTTTTCTATAGAAAAAATTTCGTTAGAAAATTTTTTCTATAGAAAAAATTTCGTTAGAAAATTTTTTCTATAGAAAAAATTTCGTTAGAAAATTTTTTCTATAGAAAAAATTTCGTTAGAAAATTTTTTCTATAGAAAAAATTTCGTTAGAAAATTTTTTCTATAGAAAAAATTTCGTTAGAAAAATTTTTATATAGAAAAAATTTCATTAGAAAAATGTTTCTATAGAAAAAATTTCGTTAGAAAAATTTTTCTATAGAAAAGATTTCGTTAGAAAAATTTTTCTATAGAAAAAATTTCGTTAAAAATTTTTCTATAGAAAAAATTGCGTTAGAAAAATTTTTCTATAGAAAAAATTTCGTTAGAAAAATTTTATAAATAAATAAAATCCAAGGCTCCAAAACAAAAGTTTTGATTTTGTCGGGCTGTGTGTTATGATTGCCCCATGGCAAAACTATACCTACAATAATTGTATCATGGATCGCCATACATTTCAATGAAATTATCGGTAATGTTTATCGAAAATTCTGAAAACTTGAATTCAATCGAAAAAAAATTAGTTAAGAAAATTTCGAAAATAAAACAAAATTGGAAATATATTAAAATTTTTGTAAAAAAAAATTTCAAAACATAGAAACTCTTTAAAATGCTGAGATATTGTTTTGGGAAATCTTCGGACTCAACTGTGATTATATTAAGCATTTATTTTCAATCTTAAAATACCAAAATTTACTTTTAGGATTCTCTTAATGCCGATATAGAAGGAGATCCAATTTATCAAAATAATAAAATAGGAAAAATACAAGAGGGTCTGGCGTTCTTTATAAGTGGTCAAATTTATCGTTGTGGAGATCGGTATATATTTCTTTATAATTTCGGAATAAGTCATAATATCTCCTTTTTTAGTTTCATAATTGATTTTGGTTTGGATAATCCCAATAAAGATATAGCCCTAAGAATAGCTGTACGCGTCTCGACAAATAATGTGGGTCGTAATTCACGCATTAGGAATGTCTGGGGTACGGAAGAAACAGAAACTGTCATACCTTTTCGCTTACAACATAACCACACCTTCGAAATAGAAGTCTTGTTTACTGTGGATCATATATATATTGCCCTCGATGGCCTGCATTTGGCAAAATTTGATCATCGTTTGCCCTTCCACAATATTCACTCTGTAGAACTGCGTGGTGATATAACAGAGGTTCATGTAGCCCGTAATATGGTTACCGATTATCCCACACGACCAGAAAAGACTCCTCATATTGCCCGTTTAAGTGGACGCTTTGCTGAAACTGCCGCTGTAAAAGATATTGAATCGGTTGACTGTGAAAATCAAAACTTGCCTCTGCCGTATTATGGCACATTTTCAAAAGGTTTCTTTGAACAGGGCTTTAGCATAGGCATACAAGGCCGTGTACGTCTTAATCCTCAGTCGTTTAAGATATGTCTGCAAGTAGGGCAAAATGTTTGGCCCCAACCTACCATAGCTTTGCTTTTGGAGTTTCGATTTACCCGCCAACCAGATGGTGAAACCGGAGAACCTACAATAGCTCGTAATTCTTTTGCAAGTGGTAAATGGGCGGGTGAAAATAAATCTGAATTGGCAACGGGCTTGAGACCAGGAGCAGATTTTCATTTGGTTGTTATGCGTGGCAGAAAAAATTTTGAAATCTACATGAATGATAAGCCGTTAATCGATTATCCCTACAGAGTGAATCCGAAATATGTTGATACGTGCTTTGTATCGGGAGATATCAAATTATTCTCTGTGGATATGGAAGCTGAGGATTAGAATTGAATTAGATTTTTTTTATTTGAATTAAAAAGAGGTTACAAAAAATAAAAATTGAATTTTAATACATTTTTTTTTTACAAAATAATTTAAATTTCTTTAGAAAAATTTTTCTATCGAAAAAATTTTGTTGAAGAATTTTTCAAAAGAAAAAATTTCGTCAGAAAAATTTTACCATACAAAAAATTTCGTTAGAAAAAATTTCCTATGTATTTTTTCTATAGAAAAATTTTCGTTATGAAAATTTTTTTTATAGAAAAAATTTCGCTAGAAAGTTTTTTCTTTCTATAGAAAAATTTTCGTTATGAAAATTTTTTCTATAGAAAAATTTTCGTTATGAAAATTTTCTCTATAGAAAAATTTTCGTTATGAAAATTTTTTCTATAGAAAAATTTTCGTTATGAAAATTTTTTCTATAGAAAAATTTTCGTTATGAAAATTTTTTCTATAGAAAAATTTTCGTTATGAAAATTTTTTCTATAGAAAAATTTTCGTTATGAAAATTTTTTCTATAGAAAAATTTTCGTTATGAAAATTTTTTCTATAGAAAAATTTTTGTTATAAAAATTTTTTCTATAGAAAAATTTTTGTTATGAAAATTTTTTCTATAGAAAAATTTTTGTTATGAAAATTTAAAAAAAAATTTCTATAGAAAAATTTTCGTTATGAAAATTTTTTCTATAGAAAAATTTTCGTTATGAAAATTTTTTCTATAGAAAAATTTTCGTTATGAAAATTTTTTCTATAGAAAAATTTTCGTTATGAAAATTTTTTCTATAGAAAAATTTTCGTTATGAAAATTTTTTCTATAGAAAAATTTTCGTTTTGAAAATTTTTTCTATAGAAAAATTTTCGTTTTGAAAATTTTTTCTATAAAAAAAATAATTTTATAAGAAGATTATTTCTTATTTTTAGAGGAAAATTTTCAAAACTTTATTATTTTTATAGGAAATTTTTCAAAAATTTCATATTTTTACAGGATATTTTTAAAAAATTTGTATTTTATAGGAAATTTTTCCAAATTTCCTATAAATTTTTCAAAGATTTCTTAGTTTATAGGAAATTTTCCAAAAATTTCTTAGTTATATAGGAAAATTTTCAAAAATTTCTTATTTTTATAGGAAATTTTTCAAAAATTTCTTATATTTATAAGAAATTTTTCAAAAATTTCTAGCTTTTACATTAATTTTTATTTATAGAAAATTTTTAAAAAATTTCTTATTTTTCTAGGAAATTTTTCAAAAATTTCTTATTTTGATAGGAAGTTTTTCAAAAATTACTTATTTTTATAGGAAAACTTTAAACAATTTCTTATTTTTATAGGAAATTTTTCAAAAATTTCTTATTTTTATAAAAAATTTGTGATTTATTTTTTTTTTATAGGAAATTTTCAAAAATTTCTTATTTTTATATTTCAAAAATTTATTTTATTTTTATAAGAAATTTTTCCAAGATTTCTTTTTTAAAGGAAATTTTTTAAAAATTTATTTTTTTATAGGAAATTTTTCAACAATTTCTTATTTTATAGAAAATTTTAAAAAAAATTTTCTATTTTTATAGGAAATTTTTTAAAAATTTCTTATTTTTATAAGAAGTTTTTAAAAAATTTCTTATTTGTATAGGAAAGTTTTTAAAAATGTCCTTTTTTCATAGGGAATTTTTCAAAAACTTCTTATTTTAATAGGAAATTATTTAAAAATTTCTTATTTTTATAGGAAATTTTAAAAAATTTCTTATTTTTATAGGAAATTTTTCAAAGAGTTCTTATATTTATAGAAAATTTTTCAAAAAGTTCTTATTTTTATAGTAGAAAAATTTCATATTTTTATAAGAAATTTTTCAAAATTTCTTATTTTTTAGGAAATTTTTCAAACAGTTTCTTATTTATTTACGAAATTTTTTAAAAATTTCTTATTTGTATAGGAAATTTTTCAAAATTTTCTTATTTTCATAGGAAGTTTTTTAAAAATTTCATATTTTTGTAGGAAATTTTTCAATAATTTATTTTATAGAAAATTTTTCAAAATTTTTTTGTTTTTTATAGGAAAATTTTCAAAAATTTCTTAATTTTATATGAAAATTTTCAAAAATTTCTTATTTTTATAGAAAATTTTTAAAAAATTTCTTATTTGTAGGAAAATTTTCAAAAATTTATTATTTTTAGGAAATTTTTCAAAATTGTTTTTTTTAAGGAAATTTTTAAAAAGTTTCTACTTTTTATATAAAAATTTTTGAAAATAAATTCATATGTTTTATTTGTGTAGTGATTTTTTGTAATGAATATGGTATAACATATTTCAGTTTCAAAAACTTTCCAAATGAAACAAAATTTTACTTTTCTTTAGTTTTTCCTTTCCTCGACTTTTCTTTCTTTTTTATTTTTTATACATGGAAAACATTTATTTAAGATTCATTTAGAAAAAAATTGCACTTATTTTGTTTGCAGTTTCATAACATTTTTTATAGTTTTTTGATTTAGTATTTAGAGTTTTATGACAGTATTTTTTAAAAAATCTAAGATTAAGAGAAAGAATTTGTTTAAAATTATTAACTTTTCAGAAATTTGTTTTTTATAATTAAATACAATGAAAATTAAGATTTGGATATAAATATGTACCACAAAATATAATATACATACATTAGTTAAGTTATAGACAATTTTATAAATGTTAATACATTTTGCTCTTTCAATTTCGTAAATAAATAGAATTTTAATTACAATTATTTTCAATACGATTTTTAATCAAATTATTATATAGTTTTTTTAAGGGTTAAATTTATTGTCTTCTCATTTTGGTATTTTAAAGGGTTTTTTCGGATCAATTAGTTTAATTTATAAGAATTTAGTTTTTAACATTTATAAAAATATAATATAATTTATCCATAATAGGGGATTCGTTTTTTTGGTAGAGTGGTTTTGGGGTTTATAAAGAGGTTTTTCGAGTTTTTTTTTTTTTTTTTTTTTTGAAAATATTTGATTATATAGCCAATAACTATTTTAAAGTAAATTTTGTTTTAAGCCTAACATAACAATATTTTTTGAATATAAAGTTTCAATTCTTCAGGATTATAATTAAAGATTTGTGTTCCATCTTGATTTAGTCCTTCCCTTCTTCATTTGAGTCTAAACATCTTTTCCAGCTTATTATAGATAAGGCTCATTATTTTGTTGTAAGTCAAAAAGCTCTTGAAAACCTGGAAAGAAATGAGGAGAAAAATATTAATATCTTTGTATAAATATCAAAATTTTGATGTAAAAACGTAGTTTTGTTGTTAAAATATGATTTTGGGTCGAAAATAAGATTTTGTGTTGAAAATGTGATTTTGTGGTGAAAATATGATTTTATGGTGAAAATATGATTTTATGGTGAAAATATTAGTTAGTGGTGAAAATAAGATTCGTTGGTGAAAACATAATTTTGGGCTAAAAATATGATTTTGTGGTAGGAATAATTGTTTAGGAGTGAAAAAACTTTATTTTGGTCTAAAATCATGAGTTTTTTGCTGGAATGACTGTTTTGGGGTAAAAAATTATAAAATGGGGAAAATTTGATTAAGTGGTGAAAATAGAATTTACTGGTGAAAATTTCATTTAGTGGTGAAACAATTTTTTTAGGCACAAAAACATTAGTTTGTGTTTAAATAACCATTTTTTAGTGAAAAATTATAAATTGTAGAAAATTTGATTAAGTGGTGAAAATCTGATCTAGTAGTGAAAAAAAAATCAGTAGAGAAAACATTATTACGGGCTAAAAATATGATTTTTTGGTGGAAATAAATGCTTTAGGGTGAAAAAATTATGTTATAAGGAAAATTTGATAAAGAGGTGAAAAAATGATTTTTTGGTGAATATCTGTTTAGTGGTGAAAAAAATATTTTAGGCAAAAAACATTAGTTGGTGGCTAAATAACTATTTTTCAGGAAAAAAATTATAAAATGTGGAAAATTTGATAAAGTAATGAAAATAAGATTAAGTGGTGAAATTCAGATCTAGTGGTGAAAAATTTTTCTATAGAAAAAATTTCGTGAGAAAAACTTTTCTATAGAAAAAATTTCGTTAGAAAAATGTTTCTATAGAAAAAAATTCTTTAGAAAAATTTTTCTATAGAAAAAATTTCTTTAGAAAAATTTTTCTATAGAAAAAATTTCTTTAGAAAAATTTTTCTATAGAAAAAATTTCGTTAGAAAAACTTTTCTATAGAAAAAATTTGCTAGAAAAATTTTTCTATAGAAAAATTTTCGTTAGAAAAATTTTTCAACAGAAACAATTTCGTTAGAAAATTTTTTTTCTATAGAAAAAATTTCGTTAGAAATTTTTTTTCTATAGAAAAAAATTTCGCTAGAAAATTTTTTTTTTCTGTAGAAAAATTTCGTTAAAAAAATTTGTCTATAGAAAAAAATTCGTTAGAAAAATTTTTCTATAGAAAAAATTTCGTTAGAAAAATTTTTCTATAGAAAAAATGTCGTTAGAAAAATTTTTCTATAGAAAAAATTTCGTTAGAAAAATTTTTCTATAGAAAAAATTTCGTTAGAAAAATTTTTCTATAGAAAAAATTTCGTTAGAAAAATTTTTCTATAGAAAAAATTTCGTTAGAAAAATTTTTCTATAGAAAAATTTTCGTTAGAAAAATTTTTCTATAGAAAAAATTTCGTTAGAAAAATTTTTCTATAGAAAAATTTTCGTTAGAAAAATTTTTCTATAGAAAAAATTTCGTTAGAAAAATTTTTCTATAGAAAAAATTTCGTTAGAAAAATTTTTCTATAGAAAAAATTTCGTTAGAAAAATTTTTCTATAGAAAAAATTTCGTTAGAAAAATTTTTCTATAGAAAAAATTTCGTTAGAAAAATTTTTCTATAGAAAAAATTTCGTTAGAAAAATTTTTCTATAGAAAAAATTTCGTTAGAAAAATTTTTCTATAGAAAAAATTTCGTTAAAAAAATTTTTCTATAGAAAAAATTTCGTTAGAAAAATTTTTCTATAGAAAAAATTTCGTTAGAAAAATTTTTCTATAGAAAAAATTTCGTTAGAAAATTTTTTTTCTATAGAAAAAATTTCGTTAGAAAATTTTTGTTCTATAGAAAAAATTTCGTTAGAAAAATTTTTCTATAGAAAAAATTTCGTTAGAAAAATTTTTCTATAGAAAAAATTTCGTTAGAAAAATTTTTCTATAGAAAAAATTTCGTTAGAAAAATTTTTCTACCGAAAAAATTTCGTTAGAAAAATTTTTCTATAGAAAAAATTTCGTTAGAAAAATTTTTCTATAGAAAAATTTCGTTAGAAAAATTTTTCTATAGAAAAAATTTCGTTAGAAAAATTTTTCTATAGAAAAAATTTCGTTAGAAAAATTTTTCTATAGAAAAAATTTCGTTAGAAAAATTTTTCTATAGAAAAAATTTCGTTAGAAAAATTTTTCTATAGAAAAAATTTCGTTAGAAAAATTTTTCTATAGAAAAAATTTCGTTAGAAAAATTTTTCTATAGAAAAAATTTCGTTAGAAAAATTTTTCTATAGAAAAAATTTCGTTAGAAAAATTTTTCTATAGAAAAAATTTCGTTAGAAAAATTTTTCTATAGAAAAAATTTCGTTAGAAAAATTTTTCTATAGAAAAAATTTCGTTAGAAAAATTTTTCTATAGAAAAAATTGCGTTAGAAAAATTTTTCTATAGAAAAAATTGCGTTAGAAAAATTTTTCTATAGAAAAAATTTCGTTAGAAAATTTTTTCTTTAGAAAAAATTTCGTTAGAAAATTTTTTCTTTAGAAAAAATTTCGTTAGAAAATTTTTTCTTTAGAAAAAATTTCGTTAGAAAATTTTTTCTTTAGAAAAAATTTCGTTAGAAAATTTTTTCTTTAGAAAAAATTTCGTTAGAAAATTTTTTCTTTAGAAAAAATTTCGTTAGAAAAATGTTTCTTTAGAAAAAATTTCGTTAGAAAAATTTTTCTTTAGAAAAAATTTCGTTAGAAAAATTTTTCTATAAAAAAAATTCATTAGAAATATTTTTCTATAAAAAAAATTTCGTTAGAAAAAATTGATTTTGTGATATATCGTAAATCCGATTTTATGATAAAAGAAAACCTTCTTATAAAAAACCAACTTACAGCCTCCTTTTTACAAATCCGCTATTTCCTTAGCTCTTGGCGATATCTTATCGAACGAGATATCCTGCTGCAACACAACATCGAACAGCTTAATATCACCCTGTATATAAATCGTGTCAATAGCCTCGGGTCTACAGCGAAATTTATACTCCGTCAACAGTTCATGATTGACAAAAATCTCAAATGAATCTTTGGAGCCATGAACGATGGACAAACTAAATGGTTTGCCTGGACGAAAAGTGGTCTGCATATCGGAACGCTCTTCTGTACCCCATTTTCCATCGACCCAGGAATTACGTATAACTGTAGTCTGGCCGATGGGACCAGAGCTCTGTTTACTGAAGCGTGGATTTAAATGCAATGCTACAGTGGGATGAGGCCAACAGCTATGGCCCGACTGAAGATTAATGTAAAACGAATGAGGCAACAGGCGAACACGGCCCTCTATCTTAAGGACATGACCCAATTGGAATGATTTTCGAGGTATTACCCCATAAAAGGGTAATTTCATTTCATCTTTGCGCAATATGCTGGGCTCATAAATGATTTTATTATTAATATTAACCTCACGCCATTTTGTGTCATTTTGATCATTTTGGTCTGCTTTGTCTGTTTCATTTTCATCGGAACCATAATTGCCTTTTAGTGATTTGTGCAGGCGAACATTTTTCGGTACAGATTCCGGCAAACGTTCCGGATAGTGTTGAACGATCTTCCGTTCCACTTCTATATTCTCTACGTCACCCTTGACCTCGATACATTGAATACTGTCATAGGGTAGACGATGATAGAATTTACAAAAATGATAACCATTCACAGAGATCATATAACATTCCTCGGTAAAAAGGACTTGTATGGAAAAATCAGCGCCACGACGTAAACTAAAGGGTAGGGCCGAGGCCACTTCCTCACGGCCCCAAACATTGCGTATCTTGCTATTGCGTACTATATAATTTTGAGGTAAACGTGGATTTATGTGTAAGGCCAAGTCTCTGGTTTCATTTTCCACAATAAAATTTATAGAAAATCTGCAAACAAAAAATTATTTAAATACATTTCTTTGGTTAAATATTAAATGTTCGAAAATACCTCTCACAATGACGCTTAGTTTTGCCGGTTATCGTAAAACTAACGCCCTCTTGTAAATGTCCCAAGTTTGGATTGTAATAGACTGGTTCATCTTCTGCGTGTAAATCCTGTAGACGTTCCTGCAAAAAGACAGAAAACTGTTATCTAAAATATTATAAGGTAAAATAAGGTCAGCTATTATAGACTTTATACATTAAGGTCCGGCTTCTTTTTGGTCCAACACATTGGAAACGGTTTTTCAATTAAACTAATTAACATGAACAAATTTTTATATTTTTTTAATTAATAAACCAGAGTTAAACTAAAAATTTTGTTTATTATTGTTGGAATGTAAATGACATTTTAATGCCATATCCTTTTTGAAAACCCTTTAAGTCAGAGGTCGACACAAAGAGAACAGAATAAAAAAAAAATCATAGGCAGAGTTGCCAATTTTCTATACTTTTAACTGAAATAGGTATTTTTCAATGTGTAAATCTGATGTTATACTCCATTTTTTAATTTTTATTTTCAAAAATTATTCTATAATTTTTTTTTTATCAAAAATTTTTATCAAACATTTTTCTATACAAAATTTTTTTATCCCAAATTTTTTCTACAGAAAATTTTTTCATCAAAAATTTTTCTACATAAAATTTTTTCATCAAAAATTTTTCTATAGAAAATTGTTTATTAAAAATTTTTCTTCAAAAATGTTTTTATCAAAAATTTTAAAATTTTGCTAGAAAATTTTTTATCAAATATTTTCTACAAAAATTTGGTTTATCAAAAATTTTTCTATAGAAAATTTTTTTATTACAAAATTTTTCTATAGAAAATTTTTTTTATCCAAAATTTTTCTATAGATAACTTTTTTTATCCCAAATTTTTTTTCTTTACAAATTCTTTTATCCATAATTTTCCTATAGAAAATTTCTTTATCAAAAATTTTTCTATAGAAAATTATTCTATAGAAAAATTTTTCTATAGAAAATTATTCTATAGAAATTTTTTTTTATCCAAAATTTTTTATGCAAAATTTTTCTATAGAAAATTTTTTTATCCAAAATTTTAGTACAGAAAATGTTTTTATCCAAAATTTTTTTATCCAAAATTTTTTTATAGACAATTTTTTTATCAAAGATTTTTCTATACAAAATTATTTTACCAAAAAATTTTCTTTAGAAATTTCTTTATCAAAAATTTTTTTATCCAAAATTCTTTTATAGAATTTTTTTTTTATCCAAAATTTTAGTATAGAAAATTGTTTTATCCAAATTTTTTTTATAGAAAATTTTTTTATAGAAGATGTTTGTATACAAAATTATTTTACCGAATATTTTTTTTTTTTAATAAATTCTTTATCAAAAATTTATTTTTAGGAATTTTTTTTATGCAAAATTTTTCTATAGAAAATTTTTTTATAGAAAATTTTTTTACCCAAAATTTTTTTATTCAAGATTTTTCTATAGAAAATTTTTTTACCCAAAATTTTTCTATAGAAAATTTTTTTCCAAAAGTTTTTATTTAGAAATTTTTTTTTATTAAAATTTTTCCTATAGAAAATTTTTCTAAAGAAAGTTTTTTTACAAAAAATTTTTCTGTAGAAAATTTTTTTTATCAAAAATTTTTCTATAAAAAATTTTTTATCAAAAATTTTTTTATAAAAAATTTTTTATCAAAAATTTGTCTATAGAACACATTTTATCCAAAATTTTTTTACCCAAAATATTTCTATACAAAATTTTTTTATGAAAAATTTTTCTTTAGAAATTTTTATTATCAACAATTTTTCTATAGAAAATCTTTTTATCAAAATTTTTCTATAGAATAACTTTTCATTAAAAATTTGTCTGTAGTTTTCTTTTTTATCAAAAATTGTTCTTTCAAATTTTTTTTTAACCAAAATTTTTCTATAGAATATTTTGTATCCAAAATTTTTCTATAGACAATTTTTTTTGATCTAAAATTTTTCTATAACAAATTTTGGAAAGTTTATAGAAAGTTTGTTTTTACATAAAAATTTTCTTTCTTCTTTTTTTTAATTTTTTCTATCTAAAATGTATCTATAGAAAATTTTTTAATCAAAAATTGTTCTTTAGAAAAATTTTAATCAAAAATGTTTCTATAGAATTTTTTGTCAAATTTTTTCATAGAAAATTTTTTCTATAGAAAATTTTTTTATCAAAACTTTTTCTATAGAATTTTTTTTTATCCAAAATTTTTCTATAGAAAATTTTTTAATCCAAAATTTTTCTATAGGAAATTTTTTTATAGAAAATTTTTCAATACAAAATTTGGTGATCAAAAATTTTCCTTTAGAATTTTTTTTATCCAAAAATTTTCTATAGAAAACTTTTTTATCAAAAATTTTCCTATAGAAAACTTTTTGTACCAATATCTTTCCCTAGAAAATTTTTTTTATTTAAAATATTTTATAGAAAATAGTTTGATCCAAAATTTCTGTAGAAAATTTTTTTATCCAAAATTTTTTATAGAAATTTTTTTTATCCAAAATTTTCTATAGAAAATTTTTTTACCAAAATTTTTTATAGAAAATTTTTTTACCAAAATTTTCTATAGAAAATTTTTTTACCTAAATTTTCTATAGAAAATTTTTTATCCACAATTTTTCTATAGAAAATTTTTGCTACCAACAATTTTTCTATAGATTTTTTTTTCAAAATTTTTGTATCCAAAATTTTTCTATAGAAAATGTTCGAAATTATATTTCTTTGTTTTCTCGAACAATGTATTTTGTTGCTATTAAATATATGGATTTTCATTTAGTTTCTTGTATATTTTGTTTTTGAATTTTCTTTAACAAAGCGGTACCAACCGACTTTGCTAACATCCAAATTCTAACTGAACGCTTTTAATACTAATTTTCACGAGTTTCATTAATGATCGCGATATTTACGAAAATTACAAAAAGTCATCGGCTTCTGGTGGTATTTGCTGCATACACCTGTTTTAAATGTAACCACATGTTTTCAATACAAATGCAACACTGCTATTTCATATCTCATCGGTATACGGTGATTTATTTAATAACCCAATACCGATGACATCTTTACTATATAAACCTGTCCAGAGACTATTATTTTATTAGACTATTAGTCTTGTTATCAATATGTCCCTATTTTGGTCCATAATATTTAGGTTCTTAGTCCAATCGATGATCTTTACATTTAATAGCCTGGACAATAAACTAATACTGACATTTGATATCTGATATTTTACCCATGATCTAACCAAAAATTAAATTATATAAATCTCTCATACAATGATTCAAATAAATTCTTATCCATTCATTTAATTTATTTTTATAAAAAAACCTATGCCCCAACAAAACAATGTATATCCCCATAATATCCGCAATAATTCGTCATTTGTTTAAAGTCTACTATCACTTTCATTACTTACAGACTAAATACTCATAAAAGAAGAATAAACAACAAAAGACATTTGAAAAAAACAGCAAAGGACCTCCAAGGATATAATCAAAAAACACGTAGCAAATTAAATACAACCATAAAATCTATTTTCATCTGTGTTTGACTCAAAATTTTCATGTTGCCATGAAAACCATCCTGCCGCACTGCCACAAAGTCCTTTGTATCCTTGAAATTTAAGTTAAATTATTACTTGGAAAAGAAGATGTAACAAATACGAGAATTTAGATAAATGTAAAAATATTATTTAACTTGTAAATTTGTGCGTAAATTCCCTGGCTACTCAAGTCAACAAATCTTAAGAAGATGAGTGATGATACATTTGAATATTGTAGGAGTGGAAAATTTAATCAAGTACACAAATGGAATTGAAAATAAGAAATGTTTAAAAAATTTCCTATAAAAATAAGAAGTTTTTGAAAAATTTCCTACAAAAATAAGAAATTTTTAAAAAATTTTGTATAAAAATAATAAATTTTTGAAAAATTTCCTATAAAATAAGAAATTTATAAAAAAAATTTCTTATTCAAATAAGAATTTTTTGAAAAATTTCCTATAAAAATATGAAATTTTTGAAAATTTTCCTATAAAAATAAGAAATTTTTTAAAATTTTCCTATACAAATAAGAAATTATTATTAAAATAAGAAATTTTTGAAAAATTTCCTATAAAAAAATGAAATTTTTGACAATTTTCCTATAAAAATAAGAAATTTTTTAAAATTTTCCTATAAAAATAAGAAATTTTTGAAAAATTTCCTATAAATATAAGAAAATTTTAAAAAATTTCCTATAAAAATAAGAAATTTTTAAAAAATTTCCTATAAAAATAAGAAATTTTTGAAAAATTTCCTATGAAAATAAGAATTTTTTTAAAAATTTATTATAAAAATAAGAAATTTTTGAAAAATTTCCTAAAAAAATTAGAAATTTTTGAAAAATTTCCAATTAAAATAAGGAATTTTTAAAAAAAATTCTAAAAAAAAGTACAAAATTTTGGAAAATTTTCCTATAAAAATAAGACATTTTTAAAAAATTTCCTATAAACATAAGAAAATTTTGAATAATTTCCTATAAAAATAAGAAATTTTTTAAAATTTTCTATAAAAATAAGAAAATTTTGAAAAATTTCCTATAAAAATAAGAAATTTTTGAAGAATTCCCTAAAAAAAAGAAATGGTTTTCAAAATTTTTTATTTTTTCCTACAAAAAAAAAAAAAATTTTTTAAATTTCATAAAAAAATAAGAAAATTTTGATAAATTTCCTATAAAACCAAGAAATTTTTAAAAAATTTCCTATAAAAAGAGGAAAGTTTTTAAAAATTACCTATAAAAATAAGAAATTTCCTTTAAAAATAGGAAATTTAAAAATATAAATTTTTTGAAAAATTTCCTATAAAAATGGGAAATTTTTTAAAAATTTCCTATAAAAATAGGAAATTTTTGAAAAACTTCCTATAAAAATAGGAAATTTTTGAAAAATTTCCAGTAAAAGTAAGAAATTTTTGAAAAACTTTCTATAAAAATAAGAAATTTTTAAAAAATTTCTTATAAAAATAAGAAATTTTTAAAAAAAATTCTCATCAAAATTAGAAATTTTTTAAAAATTTCCTATAGAAATATTAAATTTTTGAAAAATTTGCTACAAAAATAATAAATCTTTGAAAAATTCTCTATAAAAATAAGAAATTTTTGAAAAATTTCCTATAAAAATAAGAAATTTTTGAAGAATTCCCTAAAAAAAAAATTTTATTTTTTCCTCCAAAAAAAAATTTTTTGAAAAATTTCATAAAAAAAAGAAATTTTTCAAAAATTTTCTATAAAAAACAAACATTTTTGAAAAATTTCCTATAAAAATAAGAAATTTTTTAAAAATTTCCTATAAGAAAAGGAAATTTTTGAAAAATTTCCTATAAAAATAGGAAATTTTTGAAAAATTTCCTATAAAAAAAGGAAATTTTTGAGAAATTTTCTTAGTAAAGAAAGTAAAAAATTTGAAAAATTTTCTATACAAATAGGAAATTCTAGAAAAAATATCCTATTCTTATTGAAAATTTTTCAAAAATTTCTTAGTTTTATAGGAAATTTTTCAAAAATTTCTTATTTTTATAGGAAATTTTTTAAAAATTTCTTATTTTTATAGGAAATTTTTTAAAAATTTCTTATTTTTATAGGAAATTTTTCAAAATTTTCTTATTTTTATAGGAAATTTTTCAAAATGTTCTTATTTTTATAGGAAATTTCTCAAAAATTTCTTATTTTTATAGGAAATTTCTCAAAAATTTCTTATTTTTATAGGAAATTTTTCAAAAATTTTTATATTTTTGTAGGAAATTTTTCAAAAATTTCTTATTTTTGTAGGAAAATTTTCAAAAATTTGTTATTTTTATAGGAATTTTTTTTAATTTTCTTACTTTTATAGGAAATTTTTCAAAAATTTCTTATTTTTATAGGAAATTTTTCAAAAATTTCTTATTTTTATAGGAAATTTTTCAAAAGTTTCTTATTTTTATAGGAAATTTTTCAAAAATTTTTTATTTTTATAGGAAATTTTTCAAAAATTTCTTATTTTTATAGGAAATTTTTCAAAAATTTTTTATTTTTTTTTTAAGAAATTTTTCAAAAATTTCTTATTTTTTTAAGAAATTTTTCAAAAATTTCTTATTTTTTTAAGAAATTTTTCAAAAATTTCTTATTTTTACAAAATTTTTTTTAAAATTTCTTGTTTTTATAGAAAATTTTTTGAAAATTTCTTATTTTTATAGGAAATTTTTCAAAAATTTCTTATTTTTATCGGAAATTTTTCAAAATTTTCTTATTCTTACAGGAAATTTTTCAAAAATTTCTTGTTTTTATAGGAAATTTTGCAAAAATTTCTTATTTTTATAGGAAATTTTTCAAAAATTTGTTATTTTTATAGAAAATTTTTCAGAAATTTCTTAGTTATATAGGAAATATTTCAAAAATTTTTGATTTTCATGGGAAATTTTTCAAAAATTTCTTATTTTTATACGTTTTTTTCTTTTTCATAGTCTAGTTTATAAGATCGTCAAAGTCTTCTATGAAACTTGCACCACCATTTTTCTTAGTTTAAATTATTTCTCCCATTAACTTCAAGTACGTGGGTACTCGTATTAAATTTTTAATTTATTACCTGCAGGATATTTGTTTACAAGTTTAGTTTATTTTTTGCTAATTATTTCAATTTTTTCTTATCAAAAGTCATCAAGTAAATGATGGGGTCTTCAGAAACCTGAGTAAAGTGATGAGCATTGAATAAAATACAAATTTAATAGACAAAAACGTTAAAACAATGACGTTATCGTTAATGAATTTAATTAAATTTACTGAATAATTAATAATAATTGTTTTTAGAATTCGTTGGAACGTCGTTTTGGCTCTTCTTTTTGGTCAGTCAAAAGTCAATAGCTTTTTTGTTTGTATACCCACATAAATCGAATTATTTGAGTGAATAAATAATTTAATAAATTTTTGAATGAGCAGTAACTTATCTTTATTTGGCATGCAAAAGAAATTAAATTCAATATTAAATTTTTATACCCTTCACCACCATAGGTGGAAAGGGTATTATAAGTTTGTGCTGATGTTTGTAACGCATAGAAATATTTGTCTTAGACCCACCTTTTAGTATACCAATAGGCTTAGAATCACTTTCTGAGTCGATTTAGCGATGTCCGTCCGTCCGTCCGTCTGGCTGGCTGGCTGGACCCCCATGTAAACCTTGTAATCAAACTACAGGTCGCAATTCTAAAGATAATTTGATGAAATTTGGCACAGATCATTTTTTTGATAATGGGACCATGGCTATTGAAATTGGTCAAAATCGGTCCATTATTTATGGTACCTCCCATAGGTCCACTTCCCGGAATTGCTATATTGGCCACGAATATCAATATTTTTTCATGAAATTTAAAACAATTACTGCTTATGTCAACTAAAATCACTGTACCAAATTTTGTTGAAATCGGTCCACATTTGACCATAGCTCCCATACAAACTCTTCTTTAAAAACGCACTAAATGAGACAAAAAATCACTAAAACGCTCGTAAATCTAAAGATAGTGGAAATTTTGAGTCTATTTTTTGCATACATAATTTTTGTAACAACTGTAATCAATCTGCAAAATTTCGAGATAATCGGTCCACATTTGACCCTAGCTCTCATATAAGTCCAAATGACGGAAACAGGTTGAATATATAAGTTTTGAGAAAATGTTTGTATGATGGCAAAATTTAGCAAATATTTGTCTTTACACAGGAAAAATAACACCTTTGACCTTAGTGGTGAAGGGTATCGTATGGTCGGCTTGACCGACTATATCGCTTTCTTACTTGTTTTTTTTTTTTTGTTTTTTTTATTAAACATTTTTTATATGGTCGTCATCAGTTTTGGTTTGCTGCTGTTGTACAAACGTATAAAATTATTTGTCAAATTTGGATGTCTGAACTTTTGTATTAAACATTTTAAAAAAACAAAGCACTTTCTTATCGTTAAGCCTTAACACACTTTTGATAATCAGAAGCCAATAACATGACTCTTGGGAAAGAGTTTAATAGCATTGGATTAATGAAGATCGAGTATTGTGAGATCAAAGCTAGATCAAAGATCAAGTACGTTTTTCTTAGTATACTTAAAGCAGTCTTCTCCAAAAACACGCCCGCGGGCGCTTTTTCTTTTTTTATAAACACTTCACACACATATTGCTCACACGGATAGAATATAATTTAAAAAAAGTCAATAATTCTCTTTTGATGAACAATTAGGATCAAAAATCATTGTTTAGAATATTTTTTACGGAAAGGGAAGCACAAACTTACACAGTCACACTCATATATGTAAGTATGAGTTTGAAGAACACCTAAATTATCTTGGAGACGTTTTCTCTATGCGATACTAGTTAAGTTCCGATTGACATTGTTAATAAATACACGTTAGTTGTAAGCAATTTATTTCTACTCGAAATTCTGAGTAATCTGACTTAAAATATTTAATAATAGTATTTATTTTTAAATACAAATAACATTATTTTGAACAACCTCCAAATTTATGTCATTAAAATATTAATTTGTATTTGTATTTAAAGTAGCTTTTAATTAAGACATGACAAAATTTTTTATTTAATTTTTCATATGTGAATTATTCATCAACTTATGTAAATACAATAGAAATGTCTAACATTCTTTAACCCTTTAAGGCAAAATGTTGAGTGTCACACTCAAATATTTTATGTTCCAAATGCGACTTTGACGGGCTTACCCACCACCTATATATATATACATACGTTCATTTTTTACGAACAACAACCGATTTTCTAAGACCTTTACAAAACTTGTTTCTGAGCAAAATGCTGCTACCAATAGACATACAGTACCTGATTGACCGAGCCTTGCTCGGATCTTTATGATAAGCATTTTGAGGCAAATTTTAAAGTTTTTATATATTTTATTTTATAAAGTACAAAAATAAATTTAGAAGAAAGACATTGTACAAATATTCAGTTAATTTTGAGTTATTTTATTTATTTTGTCCGATCAACACATAGTTTGCATAGTTAACAGTTAAACTCATTTTAATAATTTTGGAAATTGGTCATACCAATAGAAACCTCCGTCGACTCATGTGCAACAACTTTGCTAAAAATTATAGTCTGATCAAATGCACAGTTTACGATTTAATTCATTTTGAGTAGTTTTCAGTGGAGCCACCTGAAGTTGTTCATACCAACTATGAAACCATCGTCTGCTAATGCGTAACAACTTTGCTTATGATTATAACATGATCAAATCACAGTTTACGATTTAATTCACTTTGAGTAATTTTCCATGGCGCCACCTGTCGGACTTTGCTCATTCCAATTCATAAACCTTCGTCGGCTTATCCGCAACAACTTTGGTGAAGATTAAAGCATGATTAAATGTACAGCTTACGATTAAATTGACTTTGAGTAATTTTCAGTAGCGCCACCTGTCTTAAATTATTCATACCAACTAAAAAGCCTTCGCCGGCTCATGCACTACAACTTTGCTAAAGATCATAGCATGGTCAAATGTACAGTTTGCGATTTAATTAATTTTTAGTAATTTTCAGTGGCGCCATCTGTCGGAAATTAGTCTTACCAACTTAAAAACCTTCGCCGGCTTATCCGCAACATCTTCGCTAAAGATCATAACATGATCAAATTTACAGTTTACTATTCTAAAAAGAACTTACGTACAGCCAAACATTCATTTGTTTAAAAGGTATAACATTACTAGTTTTTTTTCCATATGCATATTTGGTACTTCTTTGGTACCAATTGAATTCGGTACGTATTATTAAAACGCTGTTAATATAATGTTCCTATTCATATTACTTTTTGAGATGTTAAGTTATCATTTTATCCCATTTTTACCCATTTTGGCCCCAAAATCAAAAAAGTACCAAATACGTGTTTAATGTTTCTTTTCTTTCAGTACAAAGTTTCTTTCTATATTCTTTAGTTTAACGTATAAGAGTGGGTTAAAAAGGTACCAAAAAAACTATTTTCACCCTTTATTACCCCCTATGGGACATAGTTTCAAAAAAGTACCAAATACTTGTCCGCTTACTTTTATAGTTGTTTAAAACTCAAAGTAAATTTAGTTTCTATGCCTATTACTTTGGGAGATATTGCGTTTTCGATTTTTCCTCTTTTTGCCCGTTAGAGGCAAAGGTTAAAAAAATTCTTTCTTCTTCGACCTATACATCAAAAAAAAAAAAAAAAAAAATATATATATATATATATATATATATATATATATATATATATATACATACAATTATTGCTCCTTTAAGAATATAAGAAAGATAAGATAGGTACTTGATGGTGTTAATGTGTTTGTGGCTTTTACATATGGGCAAATCCTGCGTGACGGACGATACATTTGTGCGAATTTTGTTATACTTAAATGAATTCCATTGTCATTTTACACGAGATATCTTTTCACAGATTTCGGAGAACATTAGGCCATCGATTGTGCTCTCGAATGGCATTTGTTAATTTACATACTTGCTTTGGAGGAAACAGATATTTGCTTTTAAAGTGCTGTGACGGACGCTGCAAAAAATGAAAGTAACTTATTTTTCAACAAGTGTTTCTGTAATTTTCATCACATCGGCCGTAGTAATAAAAATGTAAAGAAATTAAAGATAGAGGAAAATCAGGGGATTACAAAACAGCTTTTATAAAATATTTTAAAGTTTCCAGTTTCACTAAAAATCCATATATGAACTGTTGCGGACGCTGCGTGACGGACGATACTGTTTTTACTTGAATGTTTTTTATTACAATATTTCATATTTTTTTAAGGATTTGTTAATCAGTGAAACTAATGGTTTTATTTGTTCCCGAATTTCATCTTATTCCTTTTTTGGACACAACTCAATATTTCACAAATATTTATTTATATTTATTTATAGCTTTTCACTTATCACATTTTATTTTTCATTCCAAGAAAGCTGCGGTTAGCTGTTAGAGAGTCCCAAAAATCAAAAAAAAAAATGATATATAAACATCTATATATTTTTAGCCTAATGTTAAGCACACTATAAGTTCTCTTTACGAACCAAGTTCAAGTGGAGTAAAAAGAAAAATTGCACTAATGAAATTAAAAAAAAACTTAATTTTTGTGACGGACGCTACACACTGTGAGACCTTTTTTACTTGACATTATTTATATCACTCCAAATACTTTTGAAGGGGTCTTTTACATCTAATTGTATAAAATTAAGCAGACTTGATTTTTATTAAGTTTTAAAAAACCATTATTTTAAAAAATTGTTGTAACAGGATTTGGGATTTAAATACACTCTAGTCTAGTCTAGTCTACAGTCTAGTACTTTCAATTAATGTGGAAATTTTCCTTCCAAAATCGTGTCTGACAGTGAAGGTAGTTTTTTTTCACCTATTTTTGAAATGTGTAACTTTAACAGCTACGCTGGCAATATTAATTTTTGTAACAGCCGAAGCCGACTCTTTTACTTATATGTTACCTTTTTAAGTGAATAATTGAGGTAATAGCTCCCAGAGGGAAGCACTAAAAAATAATGATAAGTAAAACTCTAATTCTAAGTGAATTAAATCAAAATTAAGTATTTATGTACAGATAAATAACTACAAACTCATTTAGCATATAGGGATAGTGAAATATTTTTTTATAGAAAAAATTTTGTAATGAAAATTTTTCAATATAAAAAACTTTATATAGAAAAATTTTTGTGTAGAAAAAATTGTATATTAAAAATTTTTTTAAAGACAAAATTTTATATTGGAAATTTTTCCATAGAAAAAATGTTATGTTCAAAATTTTTCTATTGAAAAAATTTCAATTTTAAAATTTTTCTATAGACAAAATTTTATATTGAAAATTTTTCCATAGAAAAAATTTTTTATTCAAAATTTATCTATTGAAAAAATTTCATATTGAAAATTTTTCTAAAAGAAAAAAAATATATATTAAAAATTTCTCTATAGCTAAAATTTCATATAAAAAATATTTCTATAGAAAAAATTCTATATAAAAAAGTTTTCTATAGAAAAAATTTTGTAATGAAAATTTTTCTATCGAAAAAATTTTGTAACAAAAATTTTTTATAGACAAAATTTTATATTGAAAATTATATAGAAAAAAATTTATATTGGAAATTTTTCTATAGAAAAATTTTTATAATGAAATTTTTTCTCTGAAAAAAATTTTATAATGAAAATTTTTGTGTAGATAAAATTTTATAATAAAAAAAATTTTATTATAAAATTTTATGATTTGGACCTAAGTCTGGATTTTTTATATAAAAAAAATTCCAATATAAAATTTTTTTGGAAAAAAATGTTCAATATAAAGTTTTTTCCATAAAAAAAAATTAAACATATTATTTCTATTTTAAATAAAAAAATTTTCTATAGAAAAATTTTCGTTATAAAATTTTTTCTATAGAAAAATTTTCGATATAAAATTTTTTCTATAGAAAAATTTTCGTTATAAAATTTTTTCTATAGAAAAATTTTCGTTATAAAATTTTTTCTATAGAAAAATTTTCGTTATAAAATTTTTTCTATAGAAAAATTTTCGTTATAAAATTTTTTCTATAGAAAAATTTTCGTTATAAAATTTTTTCTATAGAAAAATTTTCGTTATAAAATTTTTTCTATAGAAAAATTTTCGTTATAAAATTTTTTCTATAGAAAAATTTTCGTTATAAAATTTTTTCTATAGAAAAATTTTCGTTATAAAATTTTTTCTATAGAAAAATTTTCGTTATAAAATTTTTTCTATAGAAAAATTTTCGTTATAAAATTTTTTCTATAGAAAAATTTTCGTTATAAAATTTTTTCTATAGAAAAATTTTCGTTATAAAATTTTTTCTATAGAAAAATTTTCGTTATAAAATTTTTTCTATAGAAAAATTTTCGTTATAAAATTTTTTCTATAGAAAAATTTTCGTTATAAAATTTTTTCTATAGAAAAATTTTCGTTATAAAATTTTTTCTATAGAAAAATTTTCGTTATAAAATTTTTTCTATAGAAAAATTTTCGTTATAAAATTTTTTCTATAGAAAAATTTTCGTTAGAAAATTTTTTCTATAGAAAAATTTTCGTTATAAAATTTTTTCTATAGAAAAATTTTCGTTATAAAATTTTTTCTATAGAAAAATTTTCGTTATAAAATTTTTTCTATAGAAAAATTTTCGTTATAAAATTTTTTCTATAGAAAAATTTTCGTTATAAAATTTTTTCTATAGAAAAATTTTCGTTATAAAATTTTTTCTATAGAAAAATTTTCGTTATAAAATTTTTTCTATAGAAAAATTTTCGTTATAAAATTTTTTGTATAGAAAAATTTTCGTTATAAAATTTTTTCTATAAAAAAATTTTCGTTATAAAATTTTTTCTATAGAAAAATTTTGGTTATAAAATTTTTTCTATAGAAAAATTTTCGATATAAAATTTTTTCTATAGAAAAATTTTCGTTATAAAATTTTTTCTATAGAAAAATTTTCGTTATAAAATTTTTTCTATAGAAAAATTTTCGTTATAAAATTTTTTCTATAAAAAAATTTTCGTTATAAAATTTTTTCTATAGAAAAATTTTGGTTATAAAATTTTTTCTATAGAAAAATTTTCGATATAAAATTTTTTCTATAGAAAAATTTTCGTTATAAAATTTTTTCTATAGAAAAATTTTCGTTATAAAATTTTTTCTATAGAAAAATTTTCGTTATAAAATTTTTTCTATAGAAAAATTTTCGTTATAAAATTTTTTCTATAGAAAAATTTTCGTTATAAAATTTTTTCTATAGAAAAATTTTTGTTATAAAATTTTTTCTATAAAAAAATTTTCGTTGTAAAATTTTTTCTATAGAAAAATTTTCGTTATAAAATTTTTTCTATAGAAAAATTATCGTTATAAAATTTTTTCTATAGAAAAATTTTGGTTATAAAATTTTTCTATAGAAAAATTTTCGTTATAAAATTTTTTCTATAGAAAAATTTTCGTTATAAAATTTTTTCTATAGAAAAATTTTCGTTATAAAATTTTTTCTATAGAAAAATTTTCGTTATAAAATTTTTTCTATAGAAAAATTTTCGTTATAAAATTTTTTCTATAGAAAAATTTTCGTTATAAAATTTTTTCTATAGAAAAATTTTCGTTATAAAATTTTTTCTATAGAAAAATTTTCGTTATAAAATTTTTTCTATAGAAAAATTTTCGTTATAAAATTTTTTCTATAGAAAAATTTTCGTTATAAAATATTTTCTATAGAAAAATTTTCGTTATAAAATTTTTTCTATAGAAAAATTTTCGTTATAAAATTTTTTCTATAGAAAAATTTTCGTTATAAAATTTTTTCTATAGAAAAATTTTCGTTATAAAATTTTTTCTATAGAAAAATTTTCGTTATAAAATTTTTTCTATAGAAAAATTTTCGTTATAAAATTTTTTCTATAGAAAAATTTTCGTTATAAAATTTTTTCTATAGAAAAATTTTTGTTATAAAATATTTTGTATAGAAAAATTTTAGTTATAAAATCTTTTCTATAGAAAAATTTTCGTTATAAAATTTTTTCTATAGAAACATTTTCGATATAAAATTTTTTCTATAGAAAAATTTTCGTTATAAAATTTTTTCTATAGAAAAATTTTCGTAATAAAATTTTTTCTATAGAAAAATTTTCGATATAAAATTTTTTCTATAGAAAAATTTTCGTTATAAAATTTTTTCTATAGAAAAATTTTCGTTATAAAATTTTTTCTATAGAAAAATTTTCGTTATAAAATTTTTTCTATAGAAAAATTTTCGTTATAAAATTTTTTCTATAGAAAAATTTTCGTTATAAAATTTTTTCTATAGAAAAATTTTCGTCAAAAATTTTTTCTATAGAAAAATTTTCGTTATTAGATTTTTTCTATTTTTTTCTTTATTTTGTAATGGAATTAAAAATTTTCATTATAAAATTTCTTTAGAAAAAATAATGAAATTAATGAAATTTTTTCTATAGAAAAAAATTTATATTAAAAATTTTTTTATAGAAAAAATTATATATTGAAAATATTTCTAAAGAAAAAATTTTATATTGAAAATTTCTCTATAGAAAAAAATTAATATTGAAAGTATTTCTATAGAAAATATTAAATATTGAAATTTTTTCTATACGAAAATTTTATGTTATAAATTTTTCTATAGAAAAAATTTTAAATTGAAAACTTTCCTATAGAAAAATTTTTGTATTGAAAATTTTCCTATAGAAAAATTTTTGTATTGAAAATTTTTCTACAGAAAATGTTTCTATAGAAAAATGTTTGTATGTTTTTGTTCAGTTGATAATCTTCTGTCTATTCTGTCCCTCAATATATTTATTCTGTCCCTCAATATAAGATATAATGTGTGGTCTTAGCTCAGTCTAGAGTTATTGATAATCCTCCCGACACGCGTCGAGCATAGGTTTCCCCACCAACATTTTTTGGTTTTATCGAACAATAAAATATCAAACAATTTATAATAATAAATAATTGTAATAAATTGGGATCTTAGTACAATACACTTTAGAAAAACTTTTTAATGAAAAATTTTTATATTGAAAATTTTCAATATAAAAATTTTTCTATAGAAAAAAAATTTGGGTGATTTTAGTACCCATGTTATGGGTTAAAATAAATGTTTTTAATGAAAAAACTTAATCTTGACAAAAATAATTATTTTTAGGAAATCCGAAATTTTTAATGAATTTCCAGAATTAAAAAAAATTTTTGATTTTGCACAAAAATAAAATATTTTTAAAAAATTGTAATGTCAATAACTCCAGAACCGTTGATCATACAAAAAACTTATGTAAGGAGGTCTTTATGTCAATTTCATTGTTAATTTATTAATGTATTTTTAATTAAAATTGGACCAGTCGTTTTCGAGATATGGCAAACAAACAAGGACCACCTCTTAAATTCTAGAAAAAACAAATTTCGGATGTTTATGTACTTTGAGGACCATAACTCAGGGAAAAATAGTTCTACTTGATTGTGATGTTGGCTGTTGACCAGTATAATATAAAAAATGAACTGATATTGCGCTTGCGATTTCTTTGGCGATTGCAGTGTGTGTGTGTGTGAAAACAGACAATCAGATTAAACAATTTTGAGCAAATGCGTTGCAAAGCGTGCACCCACTATTACAACTAGTGTTGACTAGGTCATGTACGATTTTTACTTATTTAACTACTTCATACTCAGAAACTCACCTCATTACTACCAGCCTTTTGATTTGATAGACAACAACAAAAGGCTTTTTTTAATATTTCACGAAAACTCAAAACACTCATGTATTTGAAAACAATTTAATACTGTTTAAGATGTCGTATATCGTATATGATACGATTATACTACAGGTTGTGCAAAGTTCGATGTTAACGCGACGTTTTCACTTGGATGAAGTCGTTGTTGGCAGAATATGGTTGAAAGCCGATTAACGAAATTTAGGCTAAATTTAGTTTGAAATTCTATATTATGAGCAAAATTGTTAATTGTTGTTTTAGCGACTAGCGAGGGGCCTTATTTGGTTAAGAGACAGACTAAAAGTGTTTGAGGCTGTTATTGAAATAAGAGTAGCGGCGTATGAGTAATATCCGTTTAAGAAAATTGAATATGGAATTTTTGGATTTTAGTGTATAAATAGAGAATTTTTAAAATATTAAGATGAAGTAAGTTTTTTTTTTTTTGTTAAAATCTTTTGTTGTTTAAGTTTTTTGTTTAAATATTTTTTTGTTTATTTTTTTGTTTATTTATTTGTTCCGAGACTTTTTTTGTGGGGTTTTGTTTAAAAAAATAGAATTTACTAAAGGAATTTATTTGTTATACGAGTATTAAATTGTATTTATTTATTTAATTTGAAGGCAGTTGTTTTTTATATATTTTTGAATTTTCGTACGTGAACAGAATTTTTGTAATTTTTTTTTTGTTTCGTTTATTTTTTTTCAATGAAATTATTGTAAAATGATTCACAAAAATTATTTAAAAATTATTATAACATTTTCAAATGAGCTTTAATTTTGTTATATTTTTCTTTTAATTTAAAAATTTTCTCATTCAAATTTTTTTTTTAAATGTTTTTAAATTTTATAATACTAGAGTATTGCACTAGATTCCCACCTTAGAGTATTATAAGAGATTCTTGTTAATTCTTTTTAATTTTTCTCATATTAAAATTTTCTCTAATAACAAAAACAATTATATTAAATCACAGTTTTTATCTTGTTTTTCGTTCTATAATATAAAATCGATTTTACAAATTTTTGTGTTACTACAACCATGAGCAAATTTTTCTTATTATATTTTTCTATTTTATCTTTTTAATTTCTTATTCCACTTATTTCTCATAAAAAAAATTTTTTTAATTCTTGAAAATTTCCTTAATTATTGCTTTTCTTTGTTAACAAATTAAACAATAACAAATTTGTTTAATCGTTTTTCTTATATCCTTCAAAAACCCTTATCACATCCTTTTGTTAAAAAAATGAACAAAACATTAGAAAAATTTATCGTATTTTCATGTTTTTTCGATTTTGTGCAGTAATTTTTATTTTTATAAATTTTTCTTGAAATTTTTTTTTAATAAGTTATTTTTTTCGATGTCTCATTGCACATGAAACGCGACTAGACTGAGTGGAGCAAAATTTTACTAATTGTTTGGAACCGTCTCAGAAATAACAACAAAATTAAAAAAAGCTTTTTTGTTATTTTATTTTATTACAATACGACCACAATTACTTCATTCGGCACTAAAATCTTAATAAACAAGTCCTAAGTTTGTTTGAGAAAAAAAAACCCAAAAGCTTTTTTGTACATACCCAAGAGGTAGAGTAAACGGGTGGTTGATACTTCAAAATAAATAAAGCTTTTGTAATCTTGTGTATGCGTAGTTTTTTTTTTGCAAAAATAAATAAACAAATCAACAGGTTTGGTAATATGCGAATTTTTAATTTGCTACACACTATAATTTGCAATTTCTCAAAACGGAAATCTTTTATTCTTAAACGAGCAATAATTGTATATATATATATATATATATATATATAGAATGGCTATCTCGAAAACGGCTCTAACGATTTTGATAAAATTTGGACAGTGGGTATCTTTTTGATGTATAGGTCGAAGAAGAAGGGACTTTTGGAACTTTTACCTCTAAGAGGGTAAAAACGGGTAAAAAGGGGAAAAAATCGAAAACGCTATGTCTCCTAAAGTAATAGGTATAGAAACAAAATTAAAATTACGTTTTAAACAGCTTTGAAAATAAACGGACAGGTGTTTGGTACTTTTTTGAAACTATGTCCGATAGGGGGTAAAAAAGGGTGAAAATAGTTTTTTTTGGCACCTTTTTAACCCACTCTTATATTTTAAACTAAAGAATATAGAAAGAAACTTGGTACTGCAATCAATAGATGTAAAAAAAAACATGACACACGTATTTGGTACTTTTTTGATTTCGGAGCCAAAATGGGTAAAAAAGGGATAAAATGATAACTTAACATCTCCAAAGTAATATGAATAGGAACATTATACATTATGTTAAATGCGTTTTAAAAAAATGTACCGAATTCAATTGGCACCAAAAAAGTACCAAATATACATATGGAACTTTTAGAAATTAGGGAATAAAAAGGGGGAAAAATTAGTATTATTTTAAACAAATGAATGTTTGTCTGTATGTTCTTTATAGAATAGTAAACTGTGAATTTGATCATGTTATGATCTTTAGCGAAGATGTTGCGGATAAGCCGGCGAAGGTTTTAAAGTTGATAAGACTAATTTCCGACAGATGGCGCCACTGAAAATTACTAAAAATTAATTAAATCGTAAACTGTACATTTGATCATGCTATGATCTTTAGCAAAGTTGTAGCGCATGAGCCGACGAAGGCTTTTTAGTTGGTATGAATAATTTCCGACAGGTGGCGCTACAGAAACTTACTCAAAGTCAATTTAATCGTAATCTGTACATTTAATCATGCTACAATCTTTAGCAAAGTTGTTGCACATGAGCCGACGAAGGTTTCTTAGTTGGTATGAATAATTTCCGACAGGTGGCGCTACAGAAACTTACTCAAAGTCAATTTAATCGTAATCTGTACATTTAATCATGCTACAATCTTTAGCAAAGTTGTTGCACATGAGCCGACGAAGGTTTCTTAGTTGGTATGAAGAAATTTCGACAGGTGGCGCTACTGAAATTTACTCAAAGTCAATTTAATCGTATGCTGTACATTTAATCATGCTATAATCTTCAGCAAAGTTGTTACGGATAAGCCGAAGAAGGTTTATGAATTGGAATAAGCAAAGTCCGACAGGTGGCGCCACAGAAAACTACTCAAAATGAATTAAATCGTAAACTGTGCATTTGATCAGACTATAATCTTTAGCAAAGTTGTTGCGCATGAGTCGACAGAGGTTTCTGTTGATATGAATAATTTCCAAAATTATTCAAAATGAGTTAAACTGTAAACTATGCAAACTATGTGTTGGTCGGACAAAATAAATCAAATAATTCAAAATTAACTGAATATTTCTACAATGTCTTTCCTCTAAATTTATTTTAGCACTTTATAATATCAAATATATAAAAACTTTAAAATTTTCCTCAAAATGCTTATCATAAAGCTCCGAGCAAGGCTCGGTCTACCAGATACTAAATTTTTATTGTAGAAAATTATTTTTTTTTCTTTCTAGATTATATTAAAAGATGGCGCTATTTATACCCTTCACCACCATAGGTGGAAAAGGTATTATAAGTTTGTGCTGATGTATGTAACGCATGGAAATATTTGTCTTAGCGATGTCCGTCCGTCCGTCTGGCTGGCTGGCTGGACCCCCATGTAAACCTTGTAATCAAACTGGTCGCAATTCTAAAGATAATTTGATGAAATTTGTCGCAGATCATTTTTTGATAAAAGGACCATGGCTATTCGTAAAAATCGGTCTATTATTTATGGTACCTCCCATAGGTCCCACTTTCCGGAATTATATTGGCCACAAATATCAATATTTTTTCATGAAATTTAAATCAAATACAGCCTATGTAAACTAAAATCACTGTACCAAAATTGAAATCGGCCCACATTTGACTGTATCTCTCATACAAACTTTTCTTTAAAAACGCACTAAATGAGACAAAAATCACTAAAACGTTCGTAAATCTAAAGATATTGAGAATTTTTTGCATATATAATTTTCTTAACAACTGTTATTAATTTGCCAAATTTCGAGATAATCGGTCCACATTTGATCCTAGCTCTCATATAAGTCAAATTGACAAAAACAGCTTAAATATATAAGTTTTGAGAAAATGTTTGTATGATGGCAAAACTTAGCAAATATTTGTCGTTATACAGGAAAAAGAACACCTTTGACCATAATGGTGAAGGGTATCGTATGGTCGGTCTTGACCGACTATAGCACTTTCTTACTTGTTTTATTTTACTTACGAAAATAGCATTTTTAATCCTTAAAGCTAAATGTTTGCTCCGCAACTTTATTCAGGAGTGTTTGGTCTAATTTTCTTCTGAATGTACTTACATCGAAAAAGATCCAAATAAAATGTATTTGTTACATTTATAAGAAACATGTCATCACCACCACCTTGCAGCTATTTTTAGAGACACAAAAAATGATTAACTAAAAACTTTCAAAACAGATACCTGTGATGAAATTCCAACGAAAAAAAGGAATCTAGGGGCAAAATTCAACATTAGAGGGGTCGTTTTAATTCTTCTTTTTTCATAGTAATTGATTTTTTCCAGGAGTGGGTTACTAAACCGACGGCGTCGCGACTCACTATGGTATTTCTGCTGCAAAAAGGCATTTTTTGACTATCACTTCTCAAAAATCTAATAATGCCATTTTATAGAGAAGAATCTGACAATGAAAAATCTGTATATATATTATACATATTCTAAATCCTTATGAAATTCTAAGACGATTGATTGATCGATGTCCGTCTGTCCGTCTGCCTATCTGTCTGTTGAAATCACGATAACGCCTAAGCGAAGGGAGCTAGCTCACTGAAGACATTCTTTATTTCTGATTGAAATCGGGCAAAATCGGTTAACATTTGACCATAGCTCCCGTATAAACTCGCCTAGACTAAAGCTTATTTGGTAATAAATAACAAACTATATTAGCTAAAATTTAATATATAGAAATGTTACATAAGCACTAGGCAGCATATAAAATTTTATCAAAATCGGTTCACATTTACCCATAGCTTCTATATAAAACACTTATGAAAATAGCCTAAATTTCACCTAAAATACACTTAAATGCCTATAAATCTAAAACTCTAATAGATATAACCACTGAATTTAGCACAAGAAAGTCTTATATCAATGTCACCCAGTGTCACTATCGAATACCATTTGACCATAACTCCCATAAACAAAACTTACGGAAAAACAAAATACGAAAAAGAAAGGGGGTTTCTGTCCGTCAAATGAAAGCGCGATAACGCCTTAACTGCAAGAGGTACAGAGACAACATTTTACAAAAGTATTTTCGATATGTTATAGAAGTTGTGCACTGAAAATGGTCGAAATCGGTTCACATTTAGTTAGAACTCCCATATAACTCCACTCTGGGAATCACATTAATGCTGATAAACTGAATACAATTGTAATAGCTATGACGACTAAATTTAGAACAGAGAAGTTTTATGCAACTATTGGTCAATATATCGAATTTTATAGGCATCGGTCTATATTTCACTAAAACTTTCATTTAAATACCATTCCCGGAAACCAAAAAAATATAACAAAGACCAATTAAAAGCTATTAAATTAGAAACTATGACAGTTGCAGCCACTAAATTTTGCAAAAACAAGCTTTATATAAATACCAGCCAGTGTGTAAAATTGTGTTACAATCATACCCTTTTTATATCTACAATTAACAAAGATTCGGAGGTACAAGCAGCATATTAAAATTGCACCAATGTCCAGACTTTATATACGGTATTAGGAACTCCTAGCAAAATATATGGACCTGTCGTATTCCTGTTTATCCTAACTAAATATTAAGCTAAACGAAAAGTATTTAACAGGCTATTAATGCTTAACTACATCAGGTTTTGAGGTTCAATTTTTGTGCAAAGTAAATACTAGGGAAACCACTTATATACTTTAAAATGTTGAACTATAAAGCTCCTGCAACCGAATTTAGTCCAAATATTTTACTAACAATTCCAACTAGCGTAACAATTTTTTTCGAATTTGGTCCACATTTTGAATTAGCTGCACCCTCGTAGACATATGAGATATATTTCTAAGTTTAACACAACTTGATGGTGGGTATATAAGATGCGGCACAGCCGAATATAACACTCTTACTTGTTTTTTTTTTTTTTTTTTTGTTTTTTGTTCTCTTTCTAAAAAGCTCTATATAAAAAAAAAACACGTTTAACGTATCAAGAGAAAAACTTAGCATCAAAACAAAGAGCTCAACAACTGCTAAATATAAAAACAAACTAGCATTACCCGTTAACAGCTGTTAAGTATTTAACATTATGTTAATGCTCACTAGAGCTTTATTAGCATTCTACTAAAATCATTTTAGTAAAACGCTAAAACCAAAAGAAAATGTCAAAAACACAAATTTGTAACAAAACAAAGGAAAGGCTAAAGATAAGAGGAGGAACAACAAAAATAAAGTAAAAAGAAAAAAAAAACAAAGAACAAAAGACAACAAAAATAAAAATATGATAGAATAGAATAATAATTTTTTTAGTAAAATATAGATTATCACATGAACTGACAAAAAATGACAAAATAAACAAGACGTAATAGTTAAGTTGGAAAACCGATAAACTAAATTAAAAAAATACGAGATAATATTTCTAGGTACTTATCAAATAAAAATGCTAGGAATGTTTATTTTTACGCTTACTTCATACTCAGCTTCTACTCCATCAATTATTTCTATGTCATCCTCAAAAAAACCTTCTCGAAAAGTCGTATTGATTCTTTCAGCCTCCAAAAAGTCTTCCACCGATCCATGAGGCGTTTGGGCCCCAAACGAGTCAATGACTTCAAATGCCTCCGCCGATGCTTCGATGGCAGCAAAATCAATTCCACTTTTATTTGATTTATACATATTTTTCTTATTAAGTTTCACCAGATACTTTTGATTGTCCCCGGACTCTAATTTGGCACAATTAGCTAATTGACGATAATACTCCTCCCGGAATTCACAACAATATTTATAGAATAATTTCAGACGTTCTTTATATTTCAAATATTTCACTGTCTGAGTATAATTGTAATTGCAACGTCTGTAGGCATTTGAGAAGACATACAGATCATTCAATGCACTCCACACACAAAAGACTAAAGCGGCCATATCAAATGGGGGCCAAGTAGAGCCCAAAAAGCAAATCCAGTAATCTAATATAAGTACTAATGTGTATTTGCACTTTCTTTTCACTTATTTTCCACTTTGTATCTCCACTTTTGTATCTCATTTGCTCAGTTACGCTCTGCTTTAAAAAAAAATTCACTCAATTTTTTTATCGGTTTTTTACTTTTTAATTGTCTTCTTTTTAAGCGTTTCTCTCTATGACGGTTAAACGATGACAGTCATATGGCAGCGAGCTGCAATGCAACTTGCACAGTGGGGCAGGTTTAGAAAAATAAAATAAGAAAATTCCTATTAATACAAGAATTTCTTATAATAAAAAGAAAAATTTCCTACAAAAACAGAAAATTTTTAAAAAATTTCCCATAAAAATACGAAATTTTCGAAAAATATCCCGTAAAAATAGGAAATTTTTGGAAAATTTCCCATTAAAACAAAACATTTTTGCAAAATTTCCTATAAATATAAGAAACTTTTTAAAAATTTGCCTTAAATGTAATTTTTTTTTTTAATCTCCACTAATATAAGAAATTTTTGAAAAATTTCCTATAAAAAATAGGAAATTTTTGAAAAATTTCCTGTCAAAAATAGGAAATTTTTGAAAAATTTCCTATAAAAATAAGAAATTTTTGAAAAATTTCCGATAAAAAAAGAAATTTTTGAAAAATTTCATATAAAAATATGAAATTGTTGAAAAATTTCCTATAAAAAAATTCTTATAAAAATTAGAAATTTTTGAAAATTTTTTTATAAAAATAAGAAATTTTTGAAAAATATTTTATAACAATCAGAAATTTTTGAAAAATTTTCTTTAAAAATAATAAATTTTTGAAAAATTTATTATAAAAATAAGTTATTTTTGAAAAATTTCCTATAAAAATAAGAAATTTTTGAAAAATTTCCTATAGAAATAAAATTTTTTTTAACAATTTTCTATAAAAATAGAAAATTTTAAAAAATTTACTATAAAAAAACTATCAAAATTTCTTTAAAAAAATGAGAAATTTTTGAAAAATTTCCTAAAAAAAAATAAGAAATTTTTGAAAGATTTCCTTAAAAAAATAAGAAATTTTTGAAAGATTTCCTATAAAAATAAGAAATTTTTGAAAAAATTCCTTAAAAAATTAAGGAATTTTTGAAAAATTACCTTAAAAAATAAGAAATTTTTGAAAGATTTCCTATAAAAATAAGAAATTTTTGAAAAATTTCCAAAAAAAATAAGAAATTTTTGAAAAAATTTCCTAAAAAAATAAGAAATTTTTGAAAGATTTCCTTAAAAATATAAGAAATTTTTTTAAAAATTTCCTACAAAAATAAGATTTTTTTTTTTAAATTTCCTATAAATGTAAGAAATTTTTGAAAAATTTCCTAAAAAAGTAAGAAATTTTTGAAAAATTTCCCAAAAAAGTAAGAAATTTTTGAAAAAGTTCCTAAAAAATATGAAATTTTTGAAAAATTTCCTATAAAAATAAGCAATTTTTGAAAAATTTCCTATTAAAATAAGAAATTTTTGAAAAATTTCCTATCAAAATAAGAAATTTTTGAAAAATTTTCTATAAAAATAAGAAATTTTCCATAACAAATGAAATTTTTTGAAAAATATAATTTTTATAAAAATAAAAAAATTTTGAAAAATTTCCTAAATAAATAAGAAATTTTTAAAAGTTTCCTATACAAATAAGAAATTTTTGAAAAATTTCCTATATAAAAAAGAAATTTTTAAAAATTTAATTTCAAAACAAGAAATATTTAAAAATTTTTCTGTAAAAATAAGAAATTTTGAAAAATTTCCTAAAAATTTCTTATTTTTATACGAAATTTTTCAAAAATTTTTTATTTTCACAGGAAATTTTTAAAAAATTACTTATTTTTATAGGAAATTTTTCAAAAATTTCTTATTTTGATAGGAAATTTTTCAAAAATTTCTTATTTTGATAGGAAATTTTTCAAAAATTTCTTATTTTGATAGGAAATTTTTCAAAAAATTCTTATTTTGATAGGAAATTTTTCAAAAATTTCTTATTTTGATAGGAAATTTTTCAAAAATTTCTTATTTTTATAGGAAATTTTTCAAAAATTTCTTATTTTGATAGGAAATTTTTCAAAGATTTCTTATTTTTATAAGAAATTTTTTAAATATTCTTTTTTTTGTAGAAAATTTTTCAATAATTACATATTTTTATAGGAATTTTTCTAAAAATTTAATATTCACAAAACTAAAAAGTTTTCGAAAAGTTTCTTGTAAAAAGAATATTCTTTGAATGTTAATTAATCCGCCCCACTGTGCCATATTTCATCTTTATATCCAAATCCATTGGAAATCACTTCACACTCACTTATTCATAAAATTGATTATTACGGATTATTTTCTTCAAAACTTTTTCATAAATTGACTTCATTCATTTTTACTTCATTTATTTTACTCTTAAACTTCATTTACTTATTTTTTACATTGTTTACATCATCTTCACTTTTACACTTTGTACTAGGGAGTAAAAACTTTCGTATTCTTAACAATTTGTGCACATGTTACAAATTGTTTTGAAATGTCTATTTTGACATTTGGTCGTGCGAATCGTATTTCAGCGCTTGCGTTTAACCCGTCCCGTAGTATTTGTTTTACTAAAAAGTCTAATGAAATTTTATTTCTCTTGTCCATAAGAAATTTTGAGTTTTGTTTTATGTTGGCCGGCTATATAGAAAAAATTGGTATGAATAATACGTAGTATTTAGTTTGATTTCGATTTCGTATCTGCTAAATAAAATTTCTCATATCTCTATGATTAACTTTACTTTGCTTGCCATTAGTATTTATTTAGATCTAATTAATTTAAATGTGTGCAAATTTTAGTGGTTATAGATATATGAAATTATAAGTAATTATTTTGAAATTACACTGTGCGACAAGAAAAAAATAGTAAATTTTTTAAAAATTTTCTATAAAAATAGGAAATTTTTTAAAAATTTTCTATTAAAATGAGAAATCTTTGAAAAATTTCATATAAAAATTTAAAATTTTTGAAAAATTTCCTATAAAGAATAGGAAATTTTTGAAAAATTTCCTAAAACGAATAGGAAATTTTTGAAAAATTTCCAAAAAAAGAATAGGAAATTTTTGAAAAATTTCCTATAAAGAATAGGAAATTTTTGAAAAATTTCCTATAAAGAATAGGAAATTTTTAAAAAATTTCCTATAAAGAATAGGAAATTTTTGAAAAATTTCCTATAAAGAATAGGAAATTTTTGAAAAATTTCCTATAAAGAATAGGAAATTTTTGAAAAATTTACTAAAAAGAATAGGAAATTTTTGAAAAATTTCCTAAAAAGAATAGGAAATTTTTGAAAAATTTCCTAAAAAGAATAGGAAATTTTTGAAAAATTTCCTGAAAAGAATAGGAAATTTTTTTGGAAATTGGAAATTTTTGAAAAATTTCCTATAAAGATATTAAACTTTTGAAAAATTTTTTAAATTTTTGAAAAATTTTCTATAAAAAATAGGAAATTTTTGAAAAATATCCAATAAAATATAGGAAATTTTTGAAAAATTTCCTATAAAACAGGAAATTTTTGAAAAATTTTCTATAAAAACAGGAAATTTTTGAAAAATTTCCTATAAAAATAGGAAATTTTTGAAAAATTTCCTATAAAAATAGGAAATTTTTGAAAAATTTCCTATAAAAACAGGAAATTTTTGAAAAATTTCCTATAAAAATAGAAAATTTTTAAAATTTTCCTATAATCAAATAGGAAATATTTGAAAAATTTCCAATAAAAAATAGGAAATATTTGAAAAATTTCCAATAAAAAATAGGAAATTTTTGAAAAAATTCGTATAAAAAGTAGGAAATTTTTGAAAATTTTCCTATAAAAAATAGGACATTTTTTTAAAAATTTCCTATAAAAAATAGGAAATTTTTGAAAAATTACATATAGGAAATTTTTTAAAAATTTCCTATCAAAAATAAGAAATTTTTAAAAAAATTTCTGAAAAACAAGGAAATTTTTAAAAAATTCCCTTAAAAAAAATAGGAAATTTTTAAAAATTTCCTGTAAGAAAAAGGAAATTTTTAAAAACTTTAAAAAACAGGAAATTTTTGCAAAATTTCCTTTAAAAAATAGGAAATTTTTGAAAAATTTCCTTTAAAAAATAATAAATTTTTGAAAAATTTCCTTTAAAAAATAGGAAATTTTTAAAAAATTTCCTTTTAAAAATAGGAAATTTTTGAATAATTTCCTTTAAAAAATAGAAAATTCTTGAAAATTTTCCTATAAAAATAGGAAGCTTTTGAAAAATTTCCTATGAAAATAAGAAATTTTCAATAAAAAGGGGAAATTTTGGAAAAAATTCCTTTAAAGATTGGAATTTTTGAAGAATTTCCTTTAAAAATAGGAAATTTTTGAAAAATTTCATATAAGAATTGAAAATTTTTTAAAAATTTTTCTATAAAAATAGGAAATTTGAAAAATAGAAAATTTTTAAAAAAATTTCTATAAAAATAGGAATTTGTTTCAATTAGGTTGGATTGGCTTATTGCTCTTTAAGTTGAATACCCCAAATGTTTCTTTCAAACATTCTGTTATCTATTGAAATGACATCAATTTTATAAGTACATTTTTAATAATTAAAACGTTATCGTTTAAAAAATTAAAAACTTATTTATTTAATACATATTTCGGTCTCAAGAATTAAAAATGTTATTGATTGCTATCAAAATACTAATGAATCAGTTATAGTAAGAACCAAAGATAAATTAACTAACGAGGGTTACTATTTATATAAAGGGCTTTAGCGAACTATTATTAGCTTTTGAAATGTTATAAACAAGATTGAGATCTTATTAGAGAAGAAAAATTAAATTATATATTTTTAAAAATCTTACCTCATTATCTCTTCCATAATAGTCGTCATCGCAGTTCCCATGTCCCGGAATATGTTGATAATTATGTTTTTCCGAACAACAACAACAACAACAACAAGGCATAATTGTAATTTTTATTTAATTAAAAAAAATCTCACTAGTCCGGAAAGTTTTGCGTTAGCTCTGATAATCGAATCTTAAAATTTTTGAATTTTATTTAATTAACAACTTTTATTTTTATTAAAACGTGCAATGTTTGAAAATTACTTTATTTATCGCAACCGCATTTTTTGCATTATAAGTAGAAATTTGTTGATTTAAAGGTTTGGTATTCAAAAGTTACAAAGGCATATCACCGCTTTGATAAAAAAAATTTTTATCCTTTTTAGTACTCCCCACCCAAATATTTAAGTGATTATCAAAAAATATATATTTTTTTTTTTTATATAAAAACTTACATTCTTAAACCACAAAATTTTTGTTTAATAACTTTGAATATCGCACAGTGTCGTGAGAGTTGGCAAAATGTAATAAAATTTATTGAATATATCCTATATTAGAACCGGCCTATAACAACTGCTTTCACTTTTCAATGTAATTAAATTTATTATTAACTATCTTTTGATCAGTCTAAAACTTAGAAAGCGAACCAAACTATACATTATAAAGATATTGCACTCCAAACATTTTTTGCTGACATATGAGAAATTAAAGTGCAAAAAGAACAATGAGCACGTGTGTGTGCCTTAGCTTTCTCTCATTGGATAATCGTCTTCATTACTTGTTTCCGAATTAGAGTAAAAACGTTATGGGACTTTTCAAAACGACCATGCGGCAATTCAATCAACAGTGGCGCATATGGTATTTTTTGGTATTAACTCAGCAGTTTCTAAATTACTTGACGAATTTTGACGAAATTTGGAGTTGAAGAGGAGTTAATAGCGACATAAGTTTCGAAATTAAGTATAGGCTATTTAAGTAAAATAAGGAAATTTTTCGAAAATTGCCTATTTTAAGGAAATTTTTCGAAAATTGACTATTTATAGGAAATTTTTCGAAAATTGACTATTTATAGGAAATTTTTCGCAAATTGACTATTTATAGGAAATTTTTCGAAAATTGCCTATTTTAAGGAAATTTTTCGAAAATTGACTATTTATAGGAAATTTTTCGAAAATTGACTATTTATAGGAAATTTTTCGAAAATTGACTATTTATAGGAAATTTTTCGAATATTGACTATTTATAGGAAATTTTTCGAAAATTGACTATTTATAGGAAATTTTTCGAAAATTGCCTATTTTAAGGAAATTTTTCGAAAATTGACTATTTATAGGAAATTTTTCGAAAATTGACTATTTATAGGAAATTTTTCGAAAATTGACTATTTATAGGAAATTTTTTTGAAAATTGGCTATTTATAGGAAATTTTTCGAAAATTTACTATTTATAGGAAATTTTTCGAAAATACACTATTTATAGGAAATTTTTCGAAAATTTACTATTTATAGGAAATTTTTCGAAAATACACTATTTATAGGAAATTTTTCGAAAATTGACTATTTATAGAAAATTTTTCGAAAATTGACTATTTATAGAAATTTTTCGAAAATTGACTATTTATAGGAAATTTTTCGAAAATTGACTATTTATAGGAAATTTTTCGAAAATTGACTATTTATAGGAAATTTTTCGAAAATTGACTATTTATAGGAAATTTTTCGAAAATTGACTATTTATAGGAAATTTTTCGAAAATACACTATTTATAGGAAATTTTTCGAAAATTTACTATTTATAGGAAATTTTTCGAAAATACACTATTTATAGGAAATTTTTCGAAAATTGACTATTTATAGAAAATTTTTCGAAAATTGACTATTTATAGAAATTTTTCGAAAATTGACTATTTATAGGAAATTTTTCGAATATACAATATTTATAGGAAATTTTTCGAAAATTGACTATTTATAGGAAATTTTTCGAAAATTTACTATTTATAGGAAATTTTTCGAAAATTGGCTATTTATAGGAAATTTTTCGAAAATTTACTATTTATAGTAAATTTTTCGAAAATTGACTATTTACAGAAAATTTTTCGAAAATTGACTATTTATAGGAAATTTTTCAAAAATTGACTATTTATAGGAAATTTTTGGAAAATTGACTATTTATAGGAAATCTTTCGAAAATTGACTATTTATAGGAAATTTTTCGAAAATTCACTATTTATAGGAAATTTTTCGAAAATTGACTATTTATAGGAAATTATTTGATGAAATTTGTTTTTAATTCGTTTCAGAATTATAAACGGTTTTATTTTTCGAATATCCGAAAAAATTTGGGCTTCTAATGTTAAAAAAAATAGTGTATAACTTCTTAAGTAACGGGTCGATTTCACTAAAATTTTATGAAACTGTTTTACTGTAACAAATTCAAAATATATAATTTCTTCAAATTTATTTAATTTTAGTTAATAATTTTACATATTTAGTTAATCTCTTAATGTTAATCCACTTTTATTCAATTCCGTATGAACAAAATTTAAATTAAATTTTTTTTAATTTCCATAAACTAATTATTCAAAATTATAATAATTTAAATAAAAATCGAGATCATTTATTTATTTAAATAAACTTTTGCAAGGTCTATTATGTACAAATCTGTATTTTTATTTTAGTTCATATGTAGGTTCAAATTATTTTGTTTATATTTTTTTTTAACTAAATTTTTTATAATTTTGTATTATTTTGTTTGCTTTTACTTTTTTTTCTTTTTCTTGTATTTTTATTTTATTTTTCCACTTTCCCCAAACAAAATTTTTCATTTGTTCACTCTACGCGACCCGATTTTGTACTGCGTGTTGCGTTTCTGTTTCAGTTGAGTTCAGTATTTTTTCAATTTCTTAGAGACACGTCAAAACATTTTATTTCATTCGACCGCAAAAAATCATAGAGAAACATTAATGGGGGACATAAGGTGGAACTGGATCCCACCAATAGCTAAATGTTTGCTTGTTGTGAAGAATATTTTTGTCAAAGCAAATCAAAAAAAGAGCATAAAATGAATTAATGGTGAGCGATAAAAGCAAATCACTCTCTTCACTTTGGGCGATCAATTAAATATTGATCAAAGGGAATGAACTTGATCTGAATAAATTTTAAATCATTGTTTTTATATACCTAGATAAGGTATAATTGCTTTAGAGATAGTAGGACAAAATCAATAAAATTTGAAAACAAATTTTTACTTAAAATTAAAAAATTAATATCAAAAATTTTTCTTAAGAAAAAATTTTAATATCAAACATTTATTTATAGAAAAAATACTGATATCAAAAATTTTCTAAGAAAAAAATTTTAATGTCAAAAATCTTTCTGAAAAATTTCCCAAAAAATAAGAAATTTTTGAAAAATTTCCTATAAAAATAGGAAATTTTTGAAAAATTTCCTATACAAATAGGAAATTTTTGAAAAATTTCCTATAAAAATAGGAAATTTTTGAAAAATTTCCTATAAAAATAGGAAATTTTTGAAAAATTTCCTATAAAAATAGGAAATTTTTGAAAAATTTCCTATAAAAATAGGAAATTTTTGAAAAATTTCCTATAAAAATAGGAAATTTTTGAAAAATTTCCTATAAAAATAGGAAATTTTTGAAAAATTTCCTATAAAAATAGGAAATTTTTGAAAAATTTCCTATAAAAATAGGAAATTTTTGAAAAATTTCCTATAAAAATAGGAAATTTTTGAAAAATTTCCTATAAAAATAGGAAATTTTTGAAAAATTTCCTATAAAAATAGGAAATTTTTGAAAAATTTCCTATAAAAATAGGAAATTTTTGAAAAATTTCCTATAAAAATAGGAAATTTTTGAAAAATTTCCTATAAAAATAGGAAATTTTTGAAAAATTTCCTATAAAAATAGGAAATTTTTGAAAAATTTCCTATAAAAATAGGAAATTTTTGAAAAATTTCCTATAAAAATAGGAAATTTTTGAAAAATTTCCTATAAAAATAGGAAATTTTTGAAAAATTTCCTATAAAACTAGGAAATTTTTGAAAAATTTTTGAAAAATTTCCTATAAAAATAGGAAATTTTTGAAAAATTTCCTATAAAAATAGGAAATTTTTGAAAAATTTCCTATAAAAATAGGAAATTTTTGAAAAATTTCCTATAAAAATAGGAAATTTTTGAAAAATTTCCTATAAAACTAGGAAATTTTTGAAAAATTTCCTATAAAACTAGGAAATTTTTGAAAAATTTCCTATAAAAATAGGAAATTTTTGAAAAATTTTCTATAAAAATAGCAAATTTTAGAAAAATTTTCTATAAAAATAGGAAATTTTGAAAATTTCCTATAAAAATAGGAAATTTTTTAAAAATTTCCTATAAAAATAGGAAATTTTTGAAAAATTTCCTATAAAAATAGGAAATTTTTGAAAAATTTCCTATAAAAATAAGAAATTTTTGAAAAATTTCCTATAAAAATAGGAAATTTTTGAAAAATTTCCTATAAAAATAGGAAATTTTTGAAAAATTTCCTATAAAAATAGGAAATTTTTGAAAAATTTCCTATAAAAATAGGAAATTTTTGAAAAATTTCCTATAAAAATAGGAAATTTTTGAAAAATTTCCTATAAAAATAGGAAATTTTTGAAAATTTTCCTATAAAAATAGGAAATATTTGAAAAATTTCCTATAAAAATAGGAAATTTTTGAAAATGTTCCTATAAAAATAGGAAATTTTTAAAAAATTTCCTATAAAAATAGGAAATTTTTGAAAAATTTCCTATAAAAATAGGAAATTTTTGAAAAATTTCCTATAAAAATAGGAAATTTTTGAAAAATTTCCTATATTTTTTTATAGAAATAAGAAATTTTTGATAAATTTCCAATAAAAATATGAAATTTCTTAAAAATTCTTAAAATATAAAAAAATTTTGAAAGCTTTCTATAAAAATAGGAAATTTTTTAAAAATTTTCTATAAAAATGAGAAATTTTTGAAAAATTTCCTATAATAATAATAATAATAATAATTTTTTTAATAATTTTCTATAAATATAAGAAATTTTTGAAAAATTTTCTATAAAAAAAATAAGACATTTTTAAAAAACTTCCTGTAAAAAAATGAGAAATTTTTGGAAAATTTTGTTTATAAATTAGAAATTTAAAAAAAAAATAAGAAATTTTTGAAAAATTTCCTATAAAAACAGGATATTTTTTGAAAACTTCCTATAAAAATAAGAAATTTTTGAAAAATTTTTCTATAGAAAATTTTTTAATATCAAAAATTTTTCTATCGAAAAAATTTTTCTAAAAAAAAAATATGCCTATCAAATATTTTTCTATAAACAAAATTTTTTATCAAACATTTTTATACAGAAAAAATTTTAATATCAAAAATTTTTCTATAGAAAAAATTTGAATATAAAAAATGTTTTTATAGAAGAAATTTTAATATAAAAAATTTTTTTATAGAAAAAATTTTAATATCAAAAATTTTTTTATAAAAAAAATTTTAATATCAAAAATTTTTCTGTAGAAACAATTTTAATATCAAAAATTTTTCTAAAGAAAAAATTTCAATATCAAAAATTTTTCTATAGAAAAACTTTTAATAGCAAAAATGTTTCTATAGAAAAATTTTTTATCGAACATGTGAACATAGCCCTTTTTAAGCCTATTCCACGTCTCTGTTTTAGTTGAACAGCATGAGAAAATTTTATTATTTGGTTAGAACACGCATTTGTTTGCTCATAAACTTCATTACAAATAAAACCTACTTCAAACTTTTATTCATTGAAAATCTTGAATCTCCTTTTGGGGGTGGGTTGTTCTTTATAAGGAGTTTTTTATTTTAACTTAACTGTTTTAAATAAAATTTTCTTGTTGTAATTAATTCAATTAATTAGCGTGCGTGTGTTTTCATTTTTAATTAAAATAATGAAAATAAAACTTACCTGAACATTAACATAAAAAACACTTCTACTCATTGTGAACTTATTTTTGACTGTTTTATTTGTTTTCAAATATTTGCTATATTTCAATGACCAACTTAAAGTTCTGAAACTTTTGTACTTTTATTCAAGTAATTGTTAGTGATCTTGTACAAATGATTACACGAAAGCTTTTGACTCGAAAGTTTAGAGTGGTTTGAGAAATTAGTCATTGTTATTGTTTTACTTATTATTTGTTAATTATTTTGTGAACATCTCAAATCTTAACTTCTTAATGCAGAGAAATTCTATTTATACCCTTCACCACCATAGGTGGAAAGGGTATTATAAGTTTGTGCTGATGTTTGTAACGCATAGAAATATTTGTCTTAGACCCACCTTTTAGTATACCAATAGGCTTAGAATCACTTTCAGAGTCGATTTAGCGATGTCCGTCCGTCTGGCTGGACCCCCATGTAAACCTTGTAATCAAACTACATGTCGCAGTTCTAAAGATAAATTTAAATTGGCACAGATAATTTTTTTGATAATGGGACCATGGCTATTGAAATTCGTCAAAATCGGTCCATTATTTATGGTACCTCCCATAGGTCCCACTTCCCGGAATTGCTATATTGGCCACAAATATCAATATTTTTTCATGAAATTTAAAACAAATACTGCTTATATAAACTTAAATCACTGTACCAAATTTCGTTGAAATCGGTCCACATTTGACCATAGCTCCCATACAAACTCTTCTTTAAAAACGCACTAAATGAGACAAAAAATCACTAAAACGCTCGTAAATCTAAAGATAATGAAAATTTTGAGTTTATTTTTTGCATACATAATTTTTGTAACAACTGTAATCAATTTGCCAAATTTCGAGATAATCGGTCCACATTTGACCCTAGCTCTCATATAAGTCCAAATGACGGAAACAGGTTGAATATATAAGTTTTGAGAAAATGTTTGTATGATGGAAAAATTTAGCAAATATTTGTCTTTATACAGGAAAAAGAACACCTTTGACCTTAGTGGTGAAGGGTATCGTATGGTCGGCTTGACCGACTATAGCGCTTTCTTACTTGTTTTTTTTAGAGAAGTATTTTTGAAGTGTGTATCTCCATTAACGAAGTTTTTATGTCCTACACCCCATTGTGCGTTTTTACTTAATCAACCACAACTTATCGCAATTTTGTTGCCATATGGCAGATTCTACATTTTATGCTTTAATTTATATGCATTAAACTGATTCGCGCTTGTATGGGATATATATTTTTTTCGAATTCAGACACGCATGCCCTACAATTTGTTCCCATCGTATATCGCTTATCCGTGCCGCCATGATGACAAAACTTAGCTTAAATTCATTCTTTTCTGAATTTTTTCACTTAATTTTGTTAAATGGAATTATTATTATTATTTTTTTTTTTTTTTTGAAAAATGGTACATTATTCTCAGGCCGATTTCAAAACTCTTTTTTTAATTTTTCGAAAATTTTCTTAAACAAATTTTACAGTATAAAAATTGTCTTTTCGGTGTTTTAAAGTATGAAAATAGAAAATAAAGTCAAAAAAAATTGAGGTCAGTTTCTTTAATAGCGATTTTAATTCGCCGATTCACCAAAATGAAATTTTTTTGGACAAATGCTTGTAAAATTTTACTTTAGCTCAATTTTTAAGAAAAGGTCTCAATGAATATTATTGCACAGTACATGAAGAATGTATATTGAGGTTTTTATTTAAATAGGATAATTTTAACCCTTTCTTCTCCTGGTTGAAAGTCGAAGTTTGTTACGAATTTTTAATGGTAAAAATAGTTTTGTAGCGAATTTCCACAAAAAAGTTTGAAACTAATACGAAATTATGTTGTTTATATATAAAAACAAGAAAGAAAGTGCTATAGTCGGTCAAGCCCGACCATACGATACCCTTCACCACTAAGGTCAAAGGTATTATTTTTAATGTATAAAGACAAATATTTGCTAAATTTTACCATCATACAAACATTTTCTCAAAACTTATATATTTAAGCTGTTTCTGTCATTTGGACTTATATGAGAGCTAGGGTCAGACCGGTTATCTCGAAATTTTGTAAATTGATTACAGTTGTTACAAAAATTATGTGTGCAAAAAATAAACTTGAAATTCTCAATATCTTTAGATTTACGAGCGTTTTAGTGATTTTTGTCTCATTTAGTGCTTTTTTAAAGAAGATTTTGTATGGGAGCTATGGTCAAATGTGGACCGATTTCAACGAAATTTTGTAAAGTGATTTAAGTTTACATAAGCAGCATTTGTTTTAAATTTCATGAAAAAATCTTTATGTTTGTGGCCATTATATCAATTCTGGGAAGTGGGACCTATGGGAGGTACTATAAATAACGGACCGATTTTGACAAATTTCAATAGCCTATGGTCCTATTATCAGAAAAATGATCTGTGCCAAATTGCATCAAATTATCTTTAGTATTTCGACCTGTAGTTTGATTACAAGGTTTACATGTGGGTCCAGCAAACCAGCCGGCCAGCCAGCCAGACGGACGGACATCGCTAAATCGACTCAGAAAGTGATTCTAAGTCTGTTGGTATACTAAAAGGTGGGTCTAAGACCAATATTTCTATGCGTTACATACATCAGCACAAAGTTATAATACCCTTTCCACCTACGGTGGTGAAGGGTATAAAAAACTTGATTTTAACCTTAAACAGATATGGGTACTAGAATGACCCATTTTTTTTTTTGTTTTAGTCAAAATTTAGAATTCATGTCTTTTAAGGTTTACAATGTATTCTTTTAATATAAATGACTTAAACTTGGCATAAAATAATTATTTTTATGACTTTTATTCGAAATTCACTAACAAGTAAGAAAGCGCTATAGTCGGTCAAGCCCGACCATACGATACCCTTCACCACTAAGGTCAAAGGTGTTATTTTTTCTGTATAAAGACAAATATTTGCTAAATTTTGCCATCATACAAATATTTTCTCAAAACTTATATATTTAAGCTATTTCCGTCATTTGGACTTATATGAGAGCTATTGTCAAATGTGAACCGATTATCTCGAAATTTGGCAAATTGATTACAGTTGTTACAAAAATTATGTATGCAAAAAATAAACTCAAAATCTTCATTATCTTTAGATTTACGAGCGTTTTAGTGATTTTTTGTCTCATTTAGTGCGTTTTTAAAGAAGAGTTTGTATGGGAGCTATGGTCAAATGTGGACCGATTTCAACAAAATTTGGTACAGTGATTTAAGTTTACATAAGCAGTATTTGTTTTAAATTTCATGAAAAAATATTGATATTTGTGGCCAATATATCAATTCCGGGAAGTGGGACCTATGGGAGGTACCATAAATAATGGACCGATTTTGACCAATTTCGATAGCCATTGTCCCATTATTAAAAAAATGATCTGTGCCAAATTTTATCAAATTATCTTTAGAATTGCGACCTGTAGTTTGATTACAAGGTTTATATGGGGGTCCAGCCAGCCAGTCAGCCAGACGGACGGACGGACATCGCTAAATCGACTCAGAAAGTGATTCTAAGCCTATTGGTATACTAAAAGGTGGGTCTAAGACAAATATTTCTATGCGTTACATACATCAGCACAAACTTATAATACCCTTTCCACCTAAGGGTGAAGGGTATAATAAATTGATAAATATTTGTAATTTTGACAGGTAAAACTAAAAATCCAATGTTTTGACTTTTGACCATGGGAAATAAAGGGTTAATCTCATACAGTTTTAAAAAAAGAATTTCAACATACATTCTTCATAGACTGGGCCATAATATTCATTAACAATTTTGTTAAATTTTGAACATAAGCTAAATTCACCAAACATCTACACAATTTGTGAACAAAAAATTACATTTTCCCGAAATTCGGCGAATTCAAATAGCAGCTATGGCGAGGCTGTGCAAAATATCGATCTCAAATTTTTTTGGTTTTTATTTCTCCATTTGTATATTTTAACCTGCCGATAAAAAGTTTTGATTTTTAAATATGAAAAGCTGTTTTAGTTCCGGTCATGGGTTCCCATGGTCCTACGTCCATCAAATTTTTTTACAGTAGGTTTTACATCATATGAAATAAATTAGAGGGTATGCTTTTCAAAAAAAAACTAACCATTATTTCGGAACCGTGAAGGGTATAAAACAAGGGTTTGTATTTGTATATGAACTATATATAGTCCAATGTCGATTCTCATAAAATTTAAAATACACTGCCTATATAAAGCTGTTTTGTGCAAAACTATGTGGCCAAGTTTGTAAAAGTTTAATTTTTTTGCGTTTAACTGACATTCTTGTCATTTTTGTGGTTTCCGGGAGTGGTTTTTATATGAAACCCATGGTCAATTATAGACCGATTCTCAAAAACAAGCTGTCAGACAGTTATTAAAAACTGATCCGTACCAAATTCTAGCGTTATAACTGCTATAATTTAATATTTATCAGCATTAAACTTGTTATCGAAGGTAGATTTTTATGGGAGCTGTGGTCTCTGTTTCAAATTAAGTTGTCATAGCTATTATAATTCTATTAAATTTTGAGTCATTATAGTGATTCCCGCGGTGAGGTTCTACGGGAGCTATAACCATATGTGACAGCGCATAGAGAAAGGGACCTACTACACAAAACAGGAGATAGGTACGACCTATGAGCGTTTTCAAGGTTGACCAACACGTTCCAGACGTCATGAGATGTGTCGCTTTTAAAAGAGACCAATACCAACACGCTCAGTGATTGTACACCAAAGACGCACGTATTTAAATCTTTAAAATGGCTCTCCTGGAAAAAATCCTTAGGTCCCTTTCTATTTTGTGCGTCACATATGTAAATCGATTTCGCCCAATTTCAATATCCAACCTTTTTAAGAAATCAGGAATAGTTTTGGTAAATTTTGTCACACTAGTTTTTTTAGTTTAGGCGCTACCGAGCTTTAACTGACGGACAGAAACCCCCTATTCTTTTTGGCATTTTTGCTGTTTGTCAAATGTGAAACGATTTTGCTCAGTATCCAAGTCATGTGGAATACTCTTGCCAAATTTTGTTGCCCAAGCTCCTAGAATTTCATAAGAATCCAGAATATATCTCCTTTTTGGTTTTTATGCCAATTTAATCAAATTTACAACGGAAATACAATTTCAATATACCCCCATTTTTTACGGTGCATAAGAAATATCTTTTTTTCAGTTGTAGCTTTTGTTTTAATAGATTTACTGAAACTCAAGGGCTTGATATGACACAGCTTGTTTTATTTAAAATATATCGACCTATTTGATAATACGCAAAAAACTTAATATTTATTGTTTTTTTTTTTTTAATTTTTAATGGTTTTTATAAAAACGATTTTTTTTAAGGAAAAATTTTTGGTGTAAATTCCACGATATCTCTAAGCCGACTTAGCGGATTAAGACAAATTTCAGGAGAATTTAAAGATAAGGTTGTTTTCAAATTTTGTTTATTCTTATTAGTTCAATATAAACAGCCAAATACGAATTATATTAATGCTATTTTAAAAAATCAGTTTTTTCGAAAAAAAAAAATAATTATCTCGAAAACTAGAGCCAATTCGGAAAAAAAAATCAATTTCGGATTTATCAGGCCAGAGTCACCAAAGTCAGATTTGGTCAACAAATCTCTAACTCTCAAAAACAACATAACTTACACAAAAGAACGGGAACAGAAACCTCCAAATCTAAGTCCGAAATTGAAACATAAAAACGAACTTGAAAAATATTTAAACAAATGTTTTTGAAACATTTTAGTTTTGCTGTATTTTATTTTTAATAACAATAGTTGTGTACCTTAACAAAGCTACCCAAACCAGTCCGAAGTTACCCAAAACGCACCCAATTGTGTTCATGTTCTTTGTTTTGGTTTGGGTCTTTACTTAATTGCAAGTGTAATTTCGTTTCCCTTTTTACTAAAAACTATACAGACCTTTGCTTTCAGAATGTTTCAAAATAGTAAACTTAATAGTAGACTTAAACCCAAAAAGAGTATGGAAACACAATTCGGTGAGTTTTGGGTAACTTCGGACTGGTTTGGGTAGTTTCGTTAACTTACGAGAACACAACTTAAATTATTGTTGATCCGAAATTGAAAGCATTTTTTTTTGTAACACTAAAATTTATATTTTTTTACTAAAATTCTTAAGTTTCAATTAAAATAATTTTTAAATTTATTTTGATTTTTTTATAACTTTATTAGAAATAATAATTCATTGTTAAACATTGTATGTATTTACGTATTAATAACTAAATCTTAAAGTAAAATATTAAATATTTTTTAAACCTTTTAGGGTTTCAGAAAAGAGAAAAAAAAACTAAAAGACAATTTCAATTTGTTTTCAAATACTAGAAAACTAAAATACTAAAAATTAATTAAACAAAAAAATATGGCAGATTTTAGTAGATATTAAACATAAATTAAGATTAAATTCAATATTTTTAAAAATTAAAATATTTAGTTATAAAGTTTAGAATAAAGAAAAAATATTTACAGAAAAAAATCAAATATAAGATAATTTAAAGAAAAGTTATTAAAATGAAATTATTGTTACAAATACTAGTAAAAATTCGTAATTTTATTTGAAAGGTTAAATTTTAGTATCTGCCCTATTCCCGAAATCGAATACCAAAGAAACTTAATTGAAATCTTTAGGAGTTCTTCTTAAATTTTTGAGACATTGATATTTTTCTAAATTTGAACAAATTTTGAATTTTAGTAAATTATAAATACTAAGCGAGTATTTTGAAATTTAATTCCTAGGGAACTCTATTTACATAATAGGGCAGTATAAGTCAAGAAATTCAAAATTCCTTTTTCTTCACAAAATTTATATTTTAAACTTTAGTTTTGAAATCAAAAATGTTTAAATTATATAAAAAGTTTTTTTTTCAATATTTACAACAAATCATATTTGTTTAAATAAACTTCTTAAAACAAAAATAGCTTAAACTTTAGGGATAATTTAATATTTCAAATACATTTTATCATTTTTTTAAACCTAAAGAAACTTCTTAAAATCTATCAAAGAAGTCTTAGACTTTTTAAGACTAAGAATATTTTCTGCAAAAATAAAGAAAGAAAAAACAGTAGAAAAGAGAAGAAAAGTTAAAAAGAGGATATAGAAGGATTAATATACAAATTTTACAAGTTATAATAAAATACTTAAAGGCCAATAAGTTAAATGCTAAAGCAGAAATTTTGAATGAAAGTCTTTCAGAAAAAAAAATTTCATTCATTTTATTTTTTCTTCAAACAATTTTCAGATCATTTTTTAAAACCAAAACAATGATTTATCTTTACCTATTTCTATTTTTTCTAGAAGGTAAAGAGCGACGTTTTTGGACCAGCTTATCGGGACCCTTGTAATATTTCGATTGAGTTTTACTTTGTCTAGTAGGACGTCCCGAAGGAGAGCTGCTGAAAATTAGGAAAAAAAAAAATCGTATTTTAATTAATTTTTTCTCTATAATTTCAAATTTCTTAAACTCACTTATTATTGCCCGCAGAATCTTCTTCTGTTTTAATATTGCTCTCGGTTTCGTTGTCTTCTTCTTTGGATTTTGACTTTTCCGTTGTTGAGGGTGATGTTTTATTATCCTTTTCTTTCTCATTCGATTCACTAGCTTCGTTCTCATTTTGTTTGTCAATCAAACGTTTACGCCCTCTTCTTTTGGGCGTGGCAACCTCCTCATTTAGGCTTGTATTTGTTTCGTTAGAGGTTACACTTACAACATTGGAAGATGAGCTGATATTGGCATTTTCAGAGTCATCTTTTTCGGATTTCCTAAAATAAAAAGAAACATTTTGGTTAATATAAACTAAATTTTATAAAAGTTAGGAAAATAGAGTTGGGCAAATATGGATCAATTAGGCCGAAATTTGGTACAATGATTTATTTTCTAACAAAATTTTTCTGTGAAAAATTAAGATTTTCTTAAGTTATTGAGATTTTTTGATCATTTAAGAGACTTTGAGGGTAGATCTTCAGGATTTAAATATTTTTAGAAATTAAAAATTACAAGGGATATAGGATCAAAAAGGAATTGAATTTTCCGAAATTTATCAGATTTTGTTTAAATTTGCCAAAGTTATGATCTTCAGACTAAAGGCGTTTATGTAATTTTTGAATCATATAAGAAATTTTTGAGAATAGAATCAAAATTAAAGTAGCCCAATTTTTCCACAAAAAACAAGCGACAGATTGATTCGAGTCGAACTACTTTCGTTACAAGCAAACGAGAAGCCCGTCTTAAAAGTAACTTTTCTTTCAGTGTAATATTAAAGAAAAATGAGTTGGCGCCACTAGAAATGGTCAATCTCGGATCAAGTCAAATTTTTAATGAAAACCGAAAGCAGATTTTTTTTTAAATTTCATTTTTTTTTAAGTCAAATTTTTGATGAAAAAGTAAAATTTTTTTTATAAAAATCAAATTTTTAAGGAAAATGTAAAATTTTTAGTGAAAAAGTCAAATTTTTTATAAAATTTTAAATTTTTAAAGAAAATGTAAATTTTTCTGTGAAAATTTAATTTTGAGTAAAATTTATGCCGAATATCAAATTTAAAAAAAAATTATATTTTAGTTCAATATTTGAATTTTGGACAAAATTGTCAATTTTTTTCTTAAAATCGAATTTACAAGGAAAATGTAAAATTTTTTGTATTACTTACATTTTTAGTGAAAAAGTCGAATATTTGTAGAAAACCGAATTTGAAAAAAAATGAATTTTTCTGTGAAGAAGTTGAGCTTTTTTTTAAATTTTTTGTGAAATTTTTTTTTAAGTCGAATTTTTGCTGAAAAAGTCAATTTTTTTTATAAAAATCGAATCTTTGAAAGAAAATGTAAAATTCTAAGTGAAACTTGAATTTTCAGTAAAATTTTTGCCGAATGTCAATTAAAAAAAAAATCGAAATTTTAGTTCAATATTCGAATTTTTGGACAAAACTGTAAATTTTTTCTTAAAATCGAATTTTCAAGGATAATGTAAAATTTGTGGTATTACTCAAACTTTCAGTGAAAAAGTCGAATACTTGTAGAAAACCGTATTCGAAAAAAAAATGAATTTATTTATGAAAAAGTCGAATTTTTTGTGAAAATCAAATTTTTAGTGAAAATTTAAATTTCTTTATAAAAATCGAATTTTCATTAATAAGTAACTTTTTTTTATAAAAATCTCACTTTTAAGGAAAATGTAAAAATTTTAGTGAAACTTCAAAATGTTTGCTTAATTTCAAAATTTCTTTAAAAAAAATCGAATTTTTAGTTGAATATTCAAATTTTTAGACAAAACTGTAAATTTTTTTTCTTAAAGTAAATTTTTTTAGGAAAATAACAAATTTGTGGTATTACTCAAACTTTCAGTGAAAAAGTCGAATACTTGTAGAAAACCGTATTCGAAAAAAAAAATGAATTTATTTATGAAAAAGTCGAATTTTTTGTGAAAATCAAATTTTTAGTGAAAATTTAAATTTCTTTATAAAAATCGAATTTTCATTAAAAAGTATTGTTTTTTATAAAAATCTCACTTTTAAGGAAAATGTAAAAATTTTAGTGAAACTTGAATTTTCAGTGAAACTTCAAAATTTTTGCTTAATTTCAAAATTTTTTTTAAAAAAATCGAATTTTTAGTTCAATATTAAAATTTTTATTCAAAACTGTCAATTTTTTTTCTTAAAATCGATTTTTTTAGGAAAATGACAAATTTTTGATATTTCTCGAATTTTCAGTGAAAAAGTCGAATACTTGTCGAAAACTGAATTTGAAAAAAAAAATTAATTTTTCTGTAACGAAGTCAAAATTTTTGTGAAAATCAAATTTTAGTGAAAATTAAAATTTTTTTTTTTTTAAATCGAATTTTTAGTGAAAAAGTAATTTTTTTTATAAAAATCGCATTTTTAAGGAAAATTTTAAATTTTTGTTGAAAAATTAGATCTTTCAGTGAAAAAGTCTAATTTTTGGCGTAAATTTTTTTTTTGATAAAATTAAAATTTTCAGTGAATAAGTATACAAATTCTCAGGTTTAAGTGATGTAGGGTTGGCGGTACATGTGAGGGGTGTAATGAGGACCCTGACCTCAAGCTGGGCATTCGTTGGAGTCACGACACGGTCTATGCAGGGCCAAAAGATGTTTAATCTTTTGCTACATCCCGATCTTAGTTGAGCCAGAACGCCGCTTGTTTTCCGCGGCAAGTTCTTTTTTTTCTTCTGCTATTGAGTGGGTGACCTACTAATACTACGTTCATGCGGTAACCTCAAATCAAGAAGTTGGTGGCGTCTCTATGAATGTTGTTTAATCCTACGATGTATGATCTAAAGGATCATGTACATATCTTCGTATGCTTTCCTCATACACGCGAAAAGAAGATCTTTTCTGATATGCCTCGGGAAATCTTTCCCGAGGTAGGGCGGAGTCGTGTTGTAACTCCTATTTAACTTCTACCTATCTTAACTCCCAGCTCCATCGCAAGTGATATAAATGGCGACAGGTGATAAAGTTTGCCAACTTTGATATCACTTGCGATGGAGCTGGGAGTTAAGATAGGCAGAAGTTAAACAGGACTCTGCCCTGAGGAGATCCCTGTTTCCTCTACGGTGTTTTGAGCGCGCTTCTCTAAACTTTACGAACGACTGACGACCACTCAGATAATTTACTATCCCTCTCTTCAATTTTGTTGACATTGTGGACAGCAGGATATCCTGAAAGAGAGTGACATGGCCGTGCCAAAGGCTTTTGACTAGTCAAGCGCCACAAGAGACGTTTTTTCACAAGGCCTCTGCTGGTTTTAGCCGTAATTTGGAATCTATTGGCTAATATTCGGACTCACTGCCGAAAATGTCTTAAATATAGAAGTCTCGTAAAAATATTTCTATGATAAACAAATTTAGGTCGAAGCATTAAATTTTTAACATTCGGTGAATATTTGATCACGGCGTATCAAATATCAGTCTTAACCAACTAAAAAACTTTCTTAATAGCAATAAAAAGTCTCTTCTCTAGAAAACGAGATTTTTCGACCCAGATTTACTATATCAACTGTAACCAATAAAGCAGATCCAAGTATTTACTACCAAAATTATCTCTTATATAAAGTTATGGAGGGATATTGTAAAAAACAAACTTACTCATTTTCCATATTAGCTTCTTCATTATCCTTAGCTCCCTGTGCCTCTCCTTCTTCATCCTTTTGAGATTTTTCTTTAATCTCTGCCTCGACATTAAGACGAGCTCCCTTCGTAGCCAGATTAAGCAGAGTACGTTTTCTGTCTTGAATTTTACTGGCAGATTTTTTCATTTCCTTCTTCTCATCCTTACCTCCCGCCATAGTCGTAACTTTGCTTTGACCCTTGACCTCATTATCGTTCTGACGCACCATCAAAGTAACCTTATCAATTTGGTCCTCCACATCCAAAAGATTAGAACTATTAACATCACTTTTATTGCCCTTATCCTCGACCACCAAGATCTCTTTGATGGCAGTTTTGGTAGTGGAGTCGGCATCTTGTATGATGGTATTATTCGAAGAGGAGGATAGTTCCTTTTTCTTTTGTTGTTGCTGTTCTTGGGCCTGTTTTAGGGACTTCTTGAGCGCCGATCTTATTTGCTGTATCGACTGCTTGCTATTGGGCATTATGGGTAGAATAGTGCTAGTCGTGGAAGATGTGGCAGCTTCGGTCACTTGTTTGTTGGAGATTTTTTGCAGACCTATAGCCTCCAAAAGCTGTTGCCCTAAGGAGGATTTAGTTTGGGCTTTCTTTGGAGGATTAGATGCTGCAACTGCAGCTTTCGAGGGTGACAAGTCGGGGGAGCTTAAGAGGTTGGTGGGATCTTCAGTTGTTATGGTTTTAACCAGATTTGCCTCTATTGGAGTGTCGCTGATCAATTGACCTGTGGCCACTTGATTTATTGTCTCATCTAGCAGCAGAGAAGCTGCTTTGCTGGGTGATATGGTGGAGGAAGTAATTGAAGACTGATCTTTGCTCTTCATATCTGCAGTCACACCCAAACCTCCCCGGGAGGAGTGTATAACAGTTTTACGACGTTTTATAATGGGTCGGGTTATCAAAGGAACCGAGGGTATAACAAAACTATTGCTAAGATCCATTTTCTGTTGCAGATTTTCGAGGCTTAGGCCAGAGGAGGTCGAGGGAGCTGCTGGAGTTTCGCTGGGACCGGAAGTAGTTGATACCGGTTCCATGAGAACTATGTCATCATCTAAATCTATGAGAGCATCAAATTCATTGCTTTGCAAAGCTATTAGGTTAGAGACACTATTGCGTCTGCGTCTTTGTACTTTTTTGTCCTTCAAAATGGCGGCATTTTGCTGCTGCAGCAAAGCCATCAACGCCGCTCCGGCATCTGTAAATTGCGGCAAAAAGTCATTCATTTTGACTTTGGAATTGGATTTACGTTGTCTGGATTTCTTGGGAGGTGTTTCATCTTCCTCATCGGAGATAACTATAGAATCGCGAGCTCTTTGAGCAGCCGCGCGGCGTTGTCTCTTAGGCGGTTCGGTCAGGGGTTGGGAGGACTCCTTTTGTTTTTCTTTTTTTGTCTTGGCTGGAACAAACATTGCCGAGGTGTTACTTGTATTTATATTATTAAGAGGAGGTGAAGGTGTAGGTTCCATTTCTTCGGGAGTTGCAGGAACCAGCTGAACCGAGGTTTCCGGTGGCAATTTATAGGGTATGGATTTATTAATTTCAGCTTGGGCTGCCTCTAAAGCTGTAATTTTAGGTGAGGGAACTGTTGGTGGTGGCTGTGGAGGTGCTATGTAGTTATTGGCCATTGATTGATTCAGGGCAGCAGCATTTCTCATAATTTCCTGTTGCTGCTGTTGCAAAGCCTGAGCAGCCATTAGAACCGGTGCCAAATAGGGACCCAGTAGCTGAGTTAAATCTGTGTCCTGCAGAAGATTCTGATCAGACATAACATCAATGAATTTAGAGTTCTTTAGACGCTGTATTTGTAGTTCCATATTTTGTTTATTAACCGGCCACTTTAAGGCCTTTAGAATCAACTTCAACAAATCCATATCTCGGATAACGCGACCCAAGAGTATATCTTCAGGAAAGCCGGGTTTGGGTAAAGGGTTAGCCATGGAGTTAGCAGACTCTGATTGCTGTTGTTGTTGCATTGGCTGCTGTGGCATCGCTGTTATAGATGTGGTACTTTTGGGTACCTGAGGCTGAGCTACTATTGAGGCTGGTATCTTACTGCTAAGATTTAAAGGCTCTTTCTTAGTCTTCTCAGTTGTAGCTTTATTTTTAGGAGCCGCTATAATAATTCTCTCTGGCAATTCATCCTCCACAGACTGATTAACCACCTCCGCCAGAGGCAGTTTTGCGTTATTTTGCCCAGATCCCGTTTGTTTCTGTTGTGAGGACTTTAAGAGTGAAACCTGGCCTGAATTATTGGCTTTAATATTATTCAAGGCCTTCACCAGATTTTTGCGTTTTTGCTGTAAGACATTATCTGGCGTCGAGGCCAAAGGCTGATTAACCTTTTTGCTTTCTGGCTTAGAATCTGGACCATTGTCAAAACGTCCTATAACATAGGTGGGGTAAGTGGTAATTTGTGGTGTATTTAGGACAATCTGTTGCTGTTGGTTCGCCTGTTGTTGCTGCTGTTTGTTTGGAGTCTTATTAATCGGATAAAAGTTTAAAGTTGGCGTCGAAGTTTTACTGTTATTATTTGTTATTTCCATAGGTGGATTTGGTTTTGCTGCTATTGGTACCGGCGTTACTGATGCCTTTTGATTTCCACTACTTGGCTTCTGAGCTATGGACTTGGGTGTGAAACGTGAATCGAGCAGCAGACTTTGTCGTCTTTGTGAATTTGAAATCATTTTTTGTTGATTATCTCGGGTCAGAGGATCTGATACCGAAACATTAACCACCACTTCATCTTTGCGGGCTGAGGATGTGGGGGGCTGTAATAATGGTTGGGCTGGTGCTACCAGTATTGTTGCTGTTGTTGTTGTTTGTGGCTGAGGCATTTGGTTGACCGAGTTTGCCGGTGCCGGGGGTGCTACCATCATTATGGCATCATTTTTGGATTTTTTATTTGAATCTTTTTTAGTTGAAAAATCGGAAGAGGTAAATTCAGCAGTGATGGTACTTTGAGAGGGGCCTTTGGGCTGAAAAATATAAGAAGATGCATACATACATTAATTATAACTTAAAAAATGATTTTCTGAAATTTTAATACTGTAAATCTCTGGTAAAAGTACCACTAGAAGAGGGACGAAAAGTATCAATTTGGTACTTTTATATCTCCTAAACTACTAAAAATAACGGAAATATAAATTGAGCATTGATATTTTATTAAAATATTCTTATCATTAATACTTAATGTAAAATTAACCTATTAAGAAGGATAAAAGGGTAAAAATGTGCAATAAGTATCTTTTAAACTATGATTCCGAAAAGCAAAATTTCCGAAAGGCTAAAATTTTATCAAGGATCTTCTTTGCCAATGATGCCAGAGATCTCAAAGGGAATTTCGCTTTAACCTGACCCGAAGTCGGTGTCGATGATATCGCCTTCCGTTTGGGAGTTCAGCGAGACAGCTATTGAGCACACAGTGGTATCAGTGGAGCCGGTAGAGCCTGGCTATTCGTTCTGGCTCACTCCAAACAACGGAGCCCGAGATCTAGAAGGAGATCCCGACTGACACCGTCCGGAAGCTAAGATTACAGTAAACTCAAGTTCCGGCTCCGGTGGTATGTGAGGAATTCAGATCATCCAATAGCCATCTCCCCCATCTCTTCTAAGTCCGTCAGTAGTTATCTCTCCTGATGGAATATGTCCGCGCTTATGTCACTGAGAATCAGTTCGTCATTATCGTCCCGCCCTGGTAAGTCCCGTCTGACCCTGATGCTATCTTTCAAGGATGCCCCGTCCAAGTTATTTTTGTTATTATTTTTTTTTTTTTTGATTTATATGTCTTTACTTGTTTTGAGTGAAATTTTGATTCCAACGAGTGTATGGGAAACGAGCTAGCTCACTTCATAGCCCCGATAACTCGAGACTAGATACTGGCGGAGGTGTCAAGGTACCTGCCAGATTACAGTAACCTAAAGTTCCGAATCCGCCAAAATCTGTATGACTCCTGTGGTATGAGAGGAGTCCACATCATCCCCCACGAGTGTAGCGGAAACGAACTAACTCATATCATAGCTGCCGATAACGCGAGTACGGAAGGATACTGGCGGAGGCGTCAAGTTATCCTCCAGGCACATTTGAAGCACAGTCTAACGTTTACCCTCGACTGCGGACCGGAAGCACTTAGCATGGATGTGGTCAGCATCGCTAAGTGATAATCAGTGGAGAAATATTCAATGCTGCCAAAATGCATCCCTAAGAACACCATCTTCATGAGGAAACAAAGATCCTCCCAGTAAAGGAAAACAACATTATGCTATTTCAGCAGTTCCTTTTGGGATGTCATCGGAGAAATAATTCAAACTTTAACATCACATAGTTTCCATCTTCCCCGAGGCATGTCAGGAAAGATATTCGCTAGTATGAGGAAAGCATACGAAGATATGTAATTGATCTTTTAGATCATACCTCGTACATGGCAGCATTAAACAACATTCATAAAGACGCCTCTAACTCCGCGATTTCAGGTTATCACAATAATGTTGTATTAGAAGGTCGCCCATAGCAGAAAAAGAAAAGAACTTGCCGCGGAAAACAAAAGTTCTAGCTCAACTGAGATCAGGCTAGCTTGTGGTCAGGGCCTTCATGATACCCCCCACATTTTCAACTGTTTCGGCAACCATATTTCACTTAGTTCTGAGGATTTGTGGACTCATCCGGTGGATGTAGCACCTTGATCTCCTAACAGATCTCCAATAAAAACAAAATTATAAAATTGTAAATGTTAGAGCTGTTACAACAGCAACAACCCATGTGACCACACCAACAGTCAGGCTGGAGCCAAACTTCCAGTGGCTCCCGACTCTGGTCGGACTTCGTAGACGAACCCTCTGCCAGCGCCGCCAAAAAGTCTAGGGACTGCTACCCTACATCGAAATTGTTCATGTAGAATGCCCAATGTAGGTTAAGCTGTGTGGCACGTAACGCCGTCCTTATTAAACTAGTTGGAAGTTATCGTCCCATAACGATCGCCGTTAATTGTGAATGCCTGCCTGCCAATTTTGTTCTTGAGTAAATATGGACGGACAATGTCGTAGCACAAAATAAACACAAAACTGTTACTTTTTCGAGAAGTATAGGACGTTCTATGACCTTATGGCGATTGGTATCACAAATTCGACATTTTTATTAATTCACGTGCCATTCATCTAGGAATGAGACATTTTTTCGACTAAAATTTGTGCAAGTTATCAACAGCTCCAGATCCTATTTACCGAGCACACTCAGTAAGTCCAATTTTATACGGATGCAGCCCAAGTCACGAGGCGTTCTTATGAGCGAAGTGAAATCAATTGCCTCAAATTTTCCTGCACACACTTACGGATAGCTACGAATATTTCGGCATACGAGTATTGTTCGATCGTTAGCTATACCAGTGACCTCAAATATATTTAACTAAGAATGGGAGAGGTACGCGGTACGTAGCCCGAACAGAACCAACATTTTGGATAAAACTAGTTTATTATTTGCACGTAATTTTGAACGCTACATCAGTTGAAAAAAAATGGAAAATAACTTCACAGATATAGCAAAACGGCCAAAGTTCGAAAGTCCGTGTTTGAATAACCTTTACTTTTAAGCCAAAAATCTATATCCAATTCTACTCTCTTAGAAATTGAATTGTGTTCTTTTTTATTATATACCAATAATTCGCTAATTTTGGGGTAAAAATAGACAATTTTGTAATATACTCCTCTTAGTCGTAAATAAATTTTCAACTTACCAAATTACTTAACAAAAAATCCCGAAAAACTTGTTGGGTATCTCTGGCAATTTTCGATAAAGAGGCCGTTGCCTCCACCTGGCGGAAGCAGGTCTTGCACAACACCTTGGGCAGTGGATCATTGTCTGCGATCTGAAAAAGTAAAATAAAATTTATAAAAATTAAACAAAATTCTTAAATTAAGGAATTATGATAAACAAGTAAGAAAGCGCTATAGTCGGTCAAGCCGACCATACGATACCCTTCACCACTAAGGTCAAAGGTGTTATTTTTCGTGTGTAAAGACAAATATTTGCTAAATTTTGCCATCATACAAACATTTTCTCAAAACTTATATATTCAACCTGTTTCCGTCATTTGGACTTATATGAGAGCTAGGGTCAAATGTGGACCAATTATCTCGAAATTTGGCAGATTAATTACAGTTGTTACAAAAATTATGTATGCAAAAAATAGACTCAGAATTTCCATTATCTTTAGATTTACGAGCGTTTTAGTGATTTTTTGTCTCATTTAGTGCGTTTTTAAAGAAGAGTTTGTATAGGAGCTATGGTCAAATGTTGGCCGATTTCAACAAAATTTGGTACAGTGATTTTAGTTGACATAAGCAGTATTTGTTTTAAATTTCATGAAAAAATATTGATATTCGTGGCCAATATAGCAATTCCGGGAAGTGGGACCTATGGGAGGTACCATAAATAATGGATTAATTTTGACCAATTTCAATAGCCATGGTCCCATTATCAAAAAAATGATCTGTGCCAAATTTCATCAAATTATCTTTAGAATTGCGACCTGTAGTTTGATTACAAGGTTTACATGGGGGTCCAGCCAGCCAGACGGACGGACGGACGGACATCGCTAAATCGACTCAGAAAGTGATTCTAAGCCTATTGGTATACTAAAAGGTGGGTCCAAGACAAATATTTCTATGCGTTACAAACATCAGCACAAACTTATAATACCCTTTCCACCTATGGTGGTGAAGGGTATAAAAATGTTATTTATTAAAAATGAATTGCATAGAAATTATTTTTAACCTTGTAAAAAAATAATAAAAAAATGTGATAAACAATTGTTAAGTAGTTATTTTACAATAATATTTTAAAATAAATACATTCGTGAATTATATGTAAAATAAAATCAATTTTATGAATCAGATAAATTATAACCAAATATAGTAATGAAGTTAATGATCATTTAATGATCAGCGTAAGAGAGAATATCTTTTGTATAACGAATACAATCTCAGTTAAATTCTGGTAATGGCAATGATATTACTTCATAGATTACTATATAAAGGTGGTAGGGGTAAGTGGTTAGTCATTACGCACAAATACAATCTGAAATATAACCGATCATTAAATAAACTTTTATTAATATGTATAATATTTAAATATCCCTAAATTCCCTCAAAAATTACTGAAAACAAGTAAGAAAGCGCTATAGTCGGTCAAGCCGACCATACGATACCCTTCACCATTATGGTCAAAGGTGTTCTTTTTCCTGTATAAAGACAAATATTTGCTAAATTTTCCCATCATACAAACATTTTCTCAAAACTTATATATTCAATCTGTTTCCGTCATTTGGACTTATATGAGAGCTAGGGTCAAATGTGGACCAATTATCTCGAAATTTGGCAGATTAATTACAGTTGTTACAAAAATTATGTATGCAAAAAATAGACTCAGAATTTCCATTATCTTTAGATTTACGAGCGTTTTAGTGATTTTTTGTCTCATTTAGTGCGTTTTTAAAGAAGAGTTTGTATAGGAGCTATGGTCAAATGTTGGCCGATTTCAACAAAATTTGGTACAGTGATTTTAGTTGACATAAGCAGTATTTGTTTTAAATTTCATGAAAAAATATTGATATTCGTGGCCAATATAGCAATTCCGGGAAGTGGGACCTATGGGAGGTACCATAAATAATGGATTAATTTTGACCAATTTCAATAGCCATGGTCCCATTATCAAAAAAATGATCTGTGCCAAATTTCATCAAATTATCTTTAGAATTGCGACCTGTAGTTTGATTACAAGGTTTACATGGGGGTCCAGCCAGCCAGACGGACGGACGGACGGACATCGCTAAATCGACTCAGAAAGTGATTCTAAGCCTATTGGTATACTAAAAGGTGGGTCCAAGACAAATATTTCTATGCGTTACAAACATCAGCACAAACTTATAATACCCTTTCCACCTATGGTGGTGAAGGGTATAAAAATGTTATTTATTAAAAATGAATTGCATAGAAATTATTTTTAACCTTGTAAAAAAATAATAAAAAAATGTGATAAACAATTGTTAAGTAGTTATTTTACAATAATATTTTAAAATAAATACATTCGTGAATTATATGTAAAATAAAATCAATTTTATGAATCAGATAAATTATAACCAAATATAGTAATGAAGTTAATGATCATTTAATGATCAGCGTAAGAGAGAATATCTTTTGTATAACGAATACAATCTCAGTTAAATTCTGGTAATGGCAATGATATTACTTCATAGATTACTATATAAAGGTGGTAGGGGTAAGTGGTTAGTCATTACGCACAAATACAATCTGAAATATAACCGATCATTAAATAAACTTTTATTAATATGTATAATATTTAAATATCCCTAAATTCCCTCAAAAATTACTGAAAACAAGTAAGAAAGCGCTATAGTCGGTCAAGCCGACCATACGATACCCTTCACCATTATGGTCAAAGGTGTTCTTTTTCCTGTATAAAGACAAATATTTGCTAAATTTTCCCATCATACAAACATTTTCTCAAAACTTATATATTCAATCTGTTTCCGTCATTTGGACTTATATGAGAGCTAGGGTCAAATGTGTTCCGATTATCTCGAAATTTGGCAAATTGATTACAGTTGTTACAAAAATTATGTATGCAAAAAATAAACTCAAAATTTTCAGTATCTTTAGATTCACGAGCGTTTTAGTGATTTTTTGTCTCATTGAGGTCGTTTTTAAAGAAGAGTTTGTATAGGAGCTATGGTCAAATGTCTATCGATTTCAACGAAATTTGGTACAGTGATAGATAAGCAGTATTTGTTTTAAATTTTATGAAAAAGTATTGATATTTGTGGCCAATATAGCAATTCCGGGAAGTGGGACCTATGGGAGGTACCATAAATAATGGACCGATTTTGACGAATTTCAATAGCCATGGTCCCATTATCAAAAAAATTATGTGCCAAATTTCATCAAATTATCTTTAGAATTGCGATCTGTAGTTTGATTACAAGGTTTCCAGCCAGCCAGCCAGACGGACGGACGGACGGACATCGCTAAATCGACCCAGAAAGTGATTCTAAGTCTATTGGTATACTAAAAGGTGGGTCTAAGACAAATATTTCTATGCGTTACAAACATCAGCACAAACTTATAATACCCTTTATGGTGGTGAAGGGTATAATTACAAAAATTATGCTATTTATTGCCCAATGTGCCGCTAATATTCACGAAAAGTATTTGTATTATTAAACCTTAATTCGTTATAGCCGCACTCTCCTGTATTTTCATGTTTACTTTCTTCTTTTCATACAATTCACCTAGACAATATGTTAATGTGTATGTGTGCTCTAAGTTTTTACAACATTCAGCAACATTTGTTTTCTCTTTCACTTCTTCATTCGTTTGTTTTATGCTTTATCTTTATTGACAAGCTTTGCAAGGTATCTCACATACACAGATGTAGGCCTGTACTACGTGATAGTATTAGTTTAAGTAAAAATAAAACTCATTGGATGTGTATTCTTATTGAGTTTCTATAATCTGCACTATGGGCTTATTTTATGGTTTTTAAAGGTTGAAATAATTTAAAAAGTAAGCGTTTTGTCTTCATTGGTTTCAGAGATGATGGATTATATAAACAACAAAATTTCTAATTTGGGACGATACCAATTCACATGAGATCCAATAGCGTTCAATGCATCAAGAAGAAGTCGCTGTTTGAAATGACAGCGTCTTTCATCTAAATTTCTTTGAGAACGACATAAGCTAGGCCAACACAGCTCATGCTCCATTACCATACGATACCCTTCACCACTAAGGTCAAAGGTGTTATTTTTCCTGTATAAAGAAAGACAAATATTCTAAATTTTGCCATCATACATTTTCTCAAAACTTATATATTAGACGGACTGACTGAAATCGCTAAATCTTAAAGGTGAATCTAAGACAAACATTTCTATACGTTACATACATCAGCACAAACTTTTAATACCCTTTCCACCTATGGTGGTGAAGGATATAATAAATGTTTTTATACCCTTCACCACCATAGGTGGACTGGATCCCCATGTAATCAAAGTACAGGTCGAAATTCTAAAGATATTTTGATGAAATTTGGCACAGATAATTTTTTTGACCAGTGGGGACCATGGCTATTGAAATTCGTCAAAATCGGTCCATTATTTATGGTACCTCCCATAGGTCCCACTTCCCGGAATTGATATATTGCCCACAAATATCAATATTTTTTCATGAAATTTAAAACAAATAATGCTTATATAAACTTAAATAACTGTACTAAATATCGTTAAAATCAGTCCACACTTGACCATAGCTCTCATACAAACTCTTCTGTCAAAATGCACTGAATGAGACAAAAATCACTATGAGAATTTTAAGTTTATTTTTTGCACACATAATTTTTGTAACAACTGCAATCACTCTGATAAATTTCGAGATAATCGGTCGACCTTTGACTCTAGCTCTCATATAAATCAAAATGACGGAAAAAGCTTAAATATATAAAGTTTGAGAAAATGTTCTTATGATGGTAAAATTTAGCAAATATTTGTCTTTAAACAGGAAAAAGAACACCTTTGCCCTTAGTGGTGAAGGGTATCGTATCGTCGGGCTTGACCGACTTGTTTTTTTTTTACAAACATAACATTAGGAGTATTGAAAGATAATGGATTTCTTTGATTTGAGAAATATTCATTACAAATATTTGGCAACGCTCAGGCTCTAAAGTTATTTGAGTGTTTTAGGAAATTGAGCTCACTAAGACTTTGAAAACCCTTAAGTCCACAAAATCACCTAAGTGCTTAGAGTAATTCTAGACCAGATTTTGTCATATCCTATCATATTTGCTTTCCAGAAGTCTTATGATAAATAAGAATTACTACTCACAAAAGACGGGTTTTTCTTTATCGAGAAAACGAGAGCTCACAGGCTCGGTCAAGGTAAAGTCATCGAATTGACTCCTTTTTATTCCAAAAACTAAAAATATCTATATAACAAAGTTACATTTTGCAGCATCTGATGAAGCGATTTTTGCATTCAATATTCATATTTTGGAGAAATCAGTCAAGGACTCATATGAATAATGGACAATAGTAAATAAATAAATGTGTACCGCCGTGGTATAGCAGGTAAGTCATCCGCCTAGCATACCAGAGGCCCAAGTTCGATCCCTGGTCAGAGTCACTTGAAAAAATAAATTTTCAAAAAAAGCGGCGGTCCACCTCATAGCTCAGCTAGCCACTGGTTATTGAGTATTAGGCTATGTAAAACTTCTTTAACTAATGCATTTGCCGTTCGGAGCCGGCGTTAAAACGTAGGTCCCTTTCAATGAGTCTAAAAATAGAATCGGATGCAGCTCATTGTCTGAGAGAAGTACCCCTTGTTCCAATTGGAATGTTGTCGGGGAATTATATATTATATATAGTAAATAAATAAATAAATTAATAAAAAACACGAATTAATATTCGAGCATCAAAACGCTCTTAACAATATATGAATTCCCATTTTTACTATAGGAATGTCAGTTTCGAGATGTCAGCACTTTTATTACCTAATGTCGAAATATTCCCTTGTAATATATGAATAAAGCAAAGCATTGAAAACCAAAATAGAACTTCTAATAAAATAGGTAAGAAAGTCGGTACTATAAAGGTCAAGTGTGGACAACTTTTCAATAAATTTATATATGTTTATAATTCTTACAGACATATTTTAGCTGAATATTCCTATTCAACAAATTCTTGAGATTTAAGTTCATTTATGTTTAATCCGACAGCGGATCTGATATATGTAAAAATATGTAAATCGAAATTTAACTTATCGATTTATGTTCACAAACTACAATAGTATTCAATTTTATTAATATTTAAGATATCTTTAAGGCAAACAATACAGTCTTTTGAAAGCTGTAAAACAAATGCAATGACCAATTGTATATGAATCTCCTGTTAGGATCGAAAACTGTACTTCGACAAGAGACTCATATGAAAAAGTTGATGGTTAAACAATATTTCACAAGCATTAGATAAATGAGGCCCTATGCTAAACTGGGAGTCAAGGATAACAGAAGAAGAAGAAGAAGATAAAGTCTAGCATGAAGGACTTAAATGCAACTGAACCTTCCGAGTTCGATTAAAAGATGAATATTCTTTGGTTCCTAGCGGATATGCCAACAACAGCATTTATTAGTATTCAAATTTTAACAGTTTTAGACAATGCTACCCTTTCCGAGAATACCGCAAGATAGATCAGATTAGATTAAAATCTTCTCTAGAGTAAGACTACAAAGTCCTTTTGTACAAATCAATAATCAAACATATATGGACTTAAGTACTTCAATTATGGGCAACGGCTTCTAACTGTAACACAAGTAAGAAAAGCTATAGTCGGTCAAGCTCGACTGTATGATACCATTCACTTTCGAGATTTAAATAGATTAAATTCATTTCCGGCTGAAGGTTTAATATGGGTCAATGGTGGATCGATTGTTACCAAATGTCTATTACCTTTAGATTTATAAGCGTTTGTTTGCTTTTCTGGGTATTTAAAGGCTTTTAAGAATGTCTTTTGTATGGGAGGTATGGTCAAATATGGGCCGATTTCAACAAAATTAGGTACCATAAGCAATATTTATGAAAAATATTTTTAAAATAGATTTAAATTTGTGCATGTAAAGGACCAAAAATTCTATTCCGGGTAGGCATCCCTATGGGAGGTACCCAAAATAGTAATCTGATTTCGCCCAAGAAGTATAGGCTAGTCCTTGGACCTTAATAAGAGTCTGTACTTAAATAACAAGCTTACATGGATATCCGGCCAGCCAGATATCCGGAGGAACATCGTGAAATCAACTCAGGGAGTGATTCTGAGTCGATCGGTGGGTCTCGGACCAATATTTGTATACAACATCATACAAACATCAACACTAGGGTTGCCAGTCAGGCTGGATTCGACTGGATTGTCCAGCTTTTTTAGCGCTTGTCCAGTGTCAAGCTAAAATTAAATTTGTCCAGCTGAAAGGTGAGGAATCGATTTTTTTTTATATTTTTAAAGAAAAACTATTTTTATGAAAAAGAACTATATAAAAACTTTTGCAAAAGTGTATTTTTTTTCTTTTTTGCCTAAGTGATTTAAGCGTTGATTAATTTATTGCTTGATCAAGGTTATTTTGTAATAAAATTACACTCTATCAAATTTTCCCATTGCCCTATATCAAAAACCTATTAAGGTCAAAGGCCGAGTAATTTTAGAATTCCGTGCTCTTCAATCATGTGCGCATTTTCTCCAATTCGTAGGTCAAGATTTTAAAGTTTTTCCTCTACTTGGCCTTTCCATCGAATTTTCGGACGTTCTCTTAAAGGAGTTCATTCAATATCGTTTTCGAATACTTTTGTTGCTGAAGTATTTTCATACATTCTGCCATGTGTTTTCTGTTGAAAACTGTTTCAGATCTCGGACGATTTTATTTTCTCTCGATTCGCAATTCGGTTTATTAAAAATTAAAAGATTCATAGAAACAAATGATTAAACAAGTTAATGTCCAGCTAATGTTTGGGTTGTCAAGATTTTTTTCCTTATGTCCAGCTTTTTCAGGCAAAAAATAAATGCAAAAAGAAAACGTAAATAATTAAAAAAAAAAAACTTAAGTCAAAACAACATAAAACAATAAGCGCGTTAAATTTTTTATAATCGACAAAGAGAATAAAAAGTGAAAAATTACATTGATTTGATATTTAGTTGAAGCCCCCTCCAGGGGAGAGCAAATGTTTTACATTGTTATTTTCTTGAAAGATTAATTAAATAATTTTTTTACATTTAAATAACTCACCTTTAAATAAAGAAATTTCTCCAATTTATCCTTTAAGCCGGCAGTTTTCAAGATATAAACACATTCGGCCACTGAATTTTTGCCTTTTGTGTTGGCGGCACAGACGCGGCACAAATATTCCAAATTTGAATGAATATCCATTTTGCTTGTTTGTGATATTTTTATTTTGTTGTTGTCGTTGTTATTGTGATAAATCCAACACTTTCACAACCGCTCAGGAGTTATAATGAGGAAAACCGATAAGAATCTTATTGGATCTTTTTTTAGATTTTTACACTTTTTGTAGTTTTAATTTTAGTTTAGTAAAACATTTCAATTTGTTCATTTATTTGTATTTGCACTTTTAAATAAATTTTATTTTGATTTTTTTATTATTAAATTTTTATTCCCAGTTTTTGCTTCATTCTTTAGAAATTGTATTTTTATTTAAAATTAAAAGACTTTCAGTGACTGGAGTCCGTCTGCAATTGTATTTTTGTCTTTATTTTCTTTCGTTTTGTTTTCTATTGTTTAATGTTTTAATATTTTGTCTTTTTGCTTTGAGTGTATTTGTGTTGTTATTTTTATAATTTTATTTCTCTGTATGGGTTAATTTTAGATTTTAACTTTTTCAATTTATGTTTTCATTTTTAAATTCTTCTTCAATTGAAATGATTTATTTCTCTCTTACACACATACACTCGCTCTATCTCTCTTTTTTCTTTGTTATTATTTTTGTTTTTGCATTGGCCTTTTTAATGCACTGAGAAAATTGCAGTTATTTTTGAAAGGGTGTTGCCATATTTTTATTTATTTTGTTTGCTAAAATGAAAAAATTAATATTAAATATTTATAAAAAAATTGATCACTGTTTTCAAATACTCAATATATTATTTATCACTCCTTGTTCCCAGTACAGCTCAAAAATATATTGTAGGTTTCTTATTTTAATGGTATAATATTAAATTTGACAATGCGTTTGCCAACCGATTAACACGCTTTCTTTTCAAATAATGAATTTTTTTCCGACAAAGAACACTTCTGCTAGCTAACAATAATTCCGTTATTCTGGATCCAATAGAGAAAAGTAGAAATTTTTCTAGCTCACACAATAATCGTTTCTGCAAATATCTCAATTTGTTGGCAACTTAAAAATTCCTAGCATATTAAAATTAATTTCAAGGGGTTTTAGATGTGAACCAATTGTATATGCCAAGGGTGGGCACGTATTAGCTCAATAAGAGCCATTTTACAATAGTATATTTTTTAAAGAGCCACAATAGTAAAGAGTTAGATAAGAACATGGTGATTTATACCCAAAAAGGATGTTACCGATTTAAAAATAAAAAGACTTTTAAAGGAAAGTTTATAATAATGACAGATTATGATCAAGAAAAGGGAGTAAATGATCGGTCTGGATTAAAGTAAATTTAAAACAGATTGTTTAGAAAATGCCATAATATTAGTAAGCAACATTCAACATTAAAAGGCATGTCATGTATTCCAATTGGAATGGTTTTAATTCCGTAATTGCATTCTGATCGGATATTTTTAACTTTTACAGATGCCAAGTACTTCGTTCTGTGATTCTCGCGGTTAATTATGCAGTAAAATAGTTTTCAAATATTAGGATCTTTGTTAAAAAATTCAATAAGACCTTGATTTACAAACCCTTCCCGGAATAGAGTTTTTGGTCCTTTACAGCCACAAATTTAGCTGTATTTTAATAATATTCAGCACAAATATTGCTTATCATATCCTTAATCAGTGTTCCCAATTTTGTAGAAATCGGCCTATATTTGACCATACCTCCCATACAAGACACATTCTCAAAAGACGTTTATATACACATAAAAGCACAAAAACGTTAATAACTCTAAAGATAAATTCATTTGATTACTCCAACTTTACACATATAAATATTTTGTAAATATAAATCAATAACCAATATTTGGTAACCATCGGCCCACAATTGACCCTAGCTCCCATATCAGGCCCTTAACCGGAAATGATATAAATCTAGAAATTTAAAAAAAAATAGCACATATTATATGTATGTATGTCTCTAAGACTTAAGGAAAACCTGTTTAATTGTTGGTCCATATTTGACCTTAGTAGAGATGGCTATGATATAGTCGAGCTTGACCGACTATAGCTTTTCTTACTTGTTTATGATCCGTTTATAAATAATTTTCAGTAAATATAAATCTAAAATTAAAGTTTAAAACAATAATTTACTTCTTTTATGGATACCATGCATTGTAAGGTCACATTGCAAACTGCATTTATGAAGTCAGCCAAAATTATATTTAAACTACATTTTCAGTTTTAAAAACGGAATATTCAGTTGTTTTCAAAAAAATTACTGACAAAAATTGAAACTACATTTTTAGTATAAAAAACGGGAATTTTCGTTTATTTTTAACAAATTGAATGGTAAAAAACTACGTAAAACTTCCGTAAAACGGACATTTTTCATTTGTTTTTGAAATTACGTAACAAAAAAGACGAAACCATAAAAAGGTTATATCCTTTAAGGCATCAAAAAACCAAACAGACAAAACAAAGTTTGTTGTTTGCTTAGGCCATACCCCGTGAAAGGCGGCCAGTATTATAAAAAGTTTCTTCAGTAAGCAAACCTAAGATACTTAAGGAAAAACAATAATTAAACAAATACGAATTATATTTGATACAATAATTGAAAAAATTTATAAAAACTAAACAACTGATATTTTCAAATGTTACGGATTTTCAGTATTTTTTTGTAGGTTGTTTTTTAAACAAATGTATAAATATGTTAAAAATCAATTTTCATGTAAATTTAAATGAATATTCATTTGAAAACAACATAACCGAAAATTTCCTAAACAACATACAATCAGTTACTGTAATAATTTCCTGAGTGTACATATATTATTTCAAAAAAATTTTAATAAAACAAACTCGACTTCGGAGATAGCATTTTCACAAAAAACTTGAATAAAACGCCTTAACGTTAGTATTTTGCTTTGATTTTTATACCATAACTAGATCTTGTCTTGGGGCATTGCTTGACATCAAAAACTCAATTTGCACGGTATCAGTGATAGCTTTTTTTAAATATAGGCCCTCGATATAATATTTAAAAGTAGCTTTGCATATATTTTATTCTTAAATGTACATATTGTTTAACCTTGGAACGTCATCCTAATTTTACATACACTAACGTCATCCTTCGTCATTTTGACTACGTATACTTCAAGAGACTATAAAACTCTTCGTGAGTAAAAATGGATACCAAAATAGTTTTCTTATATATTAATAGACTCTTTTTAATAAATATTTTAAGAAATTCATTTGTTTATTTCTTAATTATTAAAACTTAATATATTATAGTCTTCTTTTTTTGTTTTAATTTGAAAATAAAATTTTCCGTAGTCATTTTGACGAAGGATGACGTTCTAGGGTTAAGTTTTTTCTAACAAACAGCAAAAATCTTACAAATCATCACTGGTAATCCACATAATCCCTACAAATTCCTTTACACGCTTTACAATTTTTCATTATGTTAAGTGTAAATTTTACACTGTAAAACAACAGGTGGCAGCTTAAACACACACGCACACACAAATATTTCCATATGATTAAAATTAAACTTAAGAGAGAAGCATTACACAGTTACTAAGAGAAAGAAGTCGAGAGAGAAACAATTATTTACTTTTCTTTGGTACTTTATATTTTTATTTTGGTTTCTTTGACATGTGTTTTTATTTATTCCACAATATGTTTTGGCCTTTTCTCTTTTAGTTTTTAAATTCTTATTGTGTGTTTTGTTTTAGCCTTTTCATACGTTTTTTTTTTCTTTCTTCATATATGAGTGCATGAGAGTGTGTGTTGCTGATTTGTTTTGTTTGTGTCTTTTCGTTTCGTTTTATTTTACTTTAGTTTGTTGTCTTAAAACCGCTGTTTAGTAATGTGTGTACTTTGTTTTTGGGTTTTTAGTTTTTTCTTTCCTTCTTTTAATAGCGAGTGAATTGTTTTTGCTTTTAGTGTTTATTTGTTGTGTAGTTTGTTTTTGTAGTAGTATGTAGTTTTTATTGTTGTAATTTATAGATATTTTTGTCTGTGTATTTGTTTGTAGTTATTTTTGCATTTGCTTACACAGAGTCTTTTTTAAAAGACTCTAGCAATTGTTATGAGACTTTTTCGAAACGAGGAAAAAATTGGAAATTTTTTTTGAGTTCTGTTAATAAAATATCTTTAATTTTTAGACTGTGTGTGCGTGTAATTTTTCTATGAACAAGGGAATTTTATTTTTGTAGTTGTAATTTTTTTTATAATGTATAAAATGTTATGTCTATGTGTTGGTTTTTATGGGCATATTTTTGTTTAAAAGAACATATTTTTTTCTTTTTATGACTAATGTTGTTGTAATTATAGAAAAGTTCAAATTATAATTATCTTTACAATGACAAACGAAAAGCGCCACCTAGCGTCTTGCTGGCGGATATCAAGATTAACGGTTATAAAGATTAACGGAGGGAAATTAAAAATTTTTGAACTGCATTAGTATTAGGGAACTCAATAGAGATATTTAAGTTATAAAATAATTTATTAAGTTTGAACTTATTAATCACATTTTAATTACTTTTTTTTTATTTCCTTCAATAAATTTTTCTTTTATTATTTAACTCAAAATTTTCATTTAACAAATTTCTTTTCTTTTTTGTCTTGCTGTTGCTTTTTTTTCCATCAATTCATTTTAATTCAAAAATTCCGTTCGTATCTTTTCACAAAAAACACACACTTGCACTGTAGAGAGATCAAATGAAAACTGTTTTCGTGTGCTAACAAAGCAGGCAGCCTTAGCTCATCGTCAACGCCAACTAACCAATACTAAAACAAAAATCTCATAATATCAATGTATAGGTGAGTTCGTAAGTGTGTGTCTCAATTTTTTCTTACACAAAACTCACGCACACATCTTCACTCCAAGTATCTGTGTAAGCTAGTGAGCATGATTTTTAAATGTATGTGTAATACTGAGTATCTTTTGAATGTGTGTATGTATGTGTGCATGTATTTCGCCATTCAGCCATTCATTGGGTTTGTGAGTTTGTACGTCTCTTTCCTCTACTTAAAATGTGTCAAAGTATGTGTTAAAATTTGCTGAGTGCAAGCAATTTTTATTTGAAAATGTATTTGTTAAACTTTTTTACATTATTCATTATTTCAATATAAAATTGTTTTTGAATTAACTTGTCATTTTTCTAGTCTTTGCATTTAGTCTGTAAAAATGGGATTTAATTTGTTAGAGTTGAAATTTGCTAATGTAAACTCCTAATTAAACACTTTTGCTTGGCAATGGCTTATTTAAACTTTAGTTCCGGTTTTTCAATTTATTATCTTTGTTGCACTATTACTCATAAAAATTGTATCTGTTTGTGTCCATGAATATTTCACCAAAAAAAAAGCTTGATATTGAACGTTATTATTTGTCTAAGTAGTTGTAAAGAGTTTGCATGTAGCTATGAACCCAGACTGCACAGTGGGTGTAGAATTTTTATTATACGGACATGTTATCAATTATGTTTGTACTAAAATTTTTAACACATACCTAATCACTTTAGAATCACTTTCTGAGAATATTTCCCTATGGCTGGCCACGGTAGCCTACTAGCACAGGTCACAGTTTTAAAGATAACACTAATCAACAAAGGGTGATGTAAGGGATTTTGGATACCAAGCAACGGTTCTGACTTAATTCTATAAGCCCAGACTTACCTTGGTCTATCCTTTATCTCAACTGCGGACACTAACCTTTTCGTGGTATCACCCGGTTAACTACTTTAACATCCGTTAATGTTGTAATCGAACATGTGCAGCATGTTGGATTCACCACCTATGGTGGTGAAGGGTATAAGAACGGCCACCTCTAATGTTGACGACTATGACAAATGGAAAAATACCTGGAACATCCTACCAACCGTTGCTATTTCGGCCTAAGCAGGCAACTATGAAATATAACTCTCTCTTTGTAAGAACTAAAAATACGCTCTATAAAACTCTTATACTGACCGTGTTATTACCTGATGCTGAATCTTGGGTACATGCACGGTCAGATAAAGCTATTCTTGGAGTTTTTGAGATGAAGATACTACGAAAAATCTTTGGACCAGTCTGCGTCAACAATGAATATCGACATCGAAGGAACCATTAGCTGTATAAGCTGTATGCTGACATTGACATAAAAGCATTAAACAGCAGTGGTTGCGTTGGCTACGACATGTCGTGATGGATGAAAGTACTCCATCAGAAAAAGTGTCCGAAAATATTTCCCGAGGGAACTCGTAGAAGAGGGCGTCCGAAACTTCGATGGAAAGATCAAGTAAAAGAAAATCTTTCAAAGCTTGGAATACGAAATTTGAGAATATGCGAACAAGATGAAAGGTCGTAAAATTCTAAAATATGCTCGGTCTTCGATCTTAACCGTTTGTAAATATAGGCCAATTAAGTAAGTAAGTACCTGGAACATCCGAACACTTTACAAAGGAGATGCTCCGATCCATTTGATGGATGTTCTTCATAAATATAAATGCGATTTAACTGCTGTCCGGGAAGTAAGATGGAATGGTCATGGCGTCGCCAAGAGACCAAAAGATGACCTATATTACAGCTGACATGAGACGAATCATGAATTTGGTTGTGAAATCTAGTCGCAAAATTAACCCCAGATAACCCCCCTGATTAGCGACAATATGAGTCAAAGCAAAATACTTCCATCTGAGTTTAATTTGTGCTCACGCTCTCACAGAAGAGAAAGATGATGATATAAAAGAAAATTTTTCTGAACATCTTGAGGTAGTTTGCGATATGTAAAACTTTGCTATGTAAAACTTCTCTAACTAATGCATTTGCCGTTCGGAGTCGGAGTTAAAACGTAGGTCTCTTCCAATAAGTCTAAAAAAAAATCGAATGCAGCTCATTGCCTGAGGGAAGTACCACTTGTTCCAATTGAAATGTCGTGGGAATTATATATATAAACGAACAGCTCAAGTACTCAGAGAAAATATTCCTGGCTTTAACGACATTTGCACGCTATAGCAACATATTGCCAACTCCATGAAGTCTGCTGCAAAATCAGTACTAGTTTTCCAAACACCACTCCCTAAACACTCCTGGTATGATGATGAGTGCCGCAATGTCACTGCTACAAGGCAATTCTGCAGCCAATAGTTACGCGTCGAACTTTAGAAAGATATCGAGTGAAAATGAAGGAAGAGAAACGCCTATTCTGAAGAAAAAAAGAAAGAAATGGAGAGACGTGTGTTTGAGAAAATTGAGATGTATAAGAGTCAAAATGAAGTGCATAAATTTTATCACAAAGTTAAACACCAAGCGGATGTTTTTAGCAATTGTATTTTCTCCTGTTAGAACTACCAAGTGGCAGATGCAGATTTGCAAATTGATGATAGCAAATGAAAGCGACCAAGATGACAGACCTGAACAAATCAATGATGACGGCGTTTTATGTCCACCACCAAACCAAAATGATGTTAGAATTGCAATAACTCGTCTAAAAAATAACGAAGCTGCTGGTGCCGATGGTTTGCCAGCAGAGCTTTTTAAGGCTAGAGGTGATAAGGCTATAGCCCAAAGTTAACGTTATAAATGGGACCAACCAATGTGACTTTAGACCAGGTAAGTCTACCACTGACCAGATCTTCACACTGCATCAAATCCATTATCTCTTCGTTGACTACAAAGCTGCTACGAACGAAGGTGTTTAAAGCAAAATCTGAGTTTGGCATTCCTACGAAGTTAATAAGGCTATGCAGGATGACATTAACTGATACAACCACAAAAGTTAAAATAGGTAAGATCCCATAGGAGTCCTTCCTAGCTAAATGGGGATTTACGCAAGGTTATCATGCGATCTCTTTTTTAATGTGTTATAGGAAATCCTGCGTAATGCAGTTAATACAACTATAACAATTTTCAATAGAAAACACATGCTACTCGCGTTTGCTGATGACATTGATATCATTGGATGCACATTGCGCGAAGTCACTACCGTCTTTTCAAGTATTAAGAAGGAATCAATGAAAATTGGTCTAGTTGTCAATGAATCAAAACTAAAACTTTTGATTTCAACAAGTAGACAGTCCACCGGAATAGAACCACATGTGATAACTATAGCTTCGAGTTTGTAAAATAATTTGTTTACCTTGGTACCGCCGTCAATCTAAATAACTAAATAAGTTTCGAAATCAAATATAGAATCATTTAGCGTAGAACCGATGCTTTTTTTCGGCCTAAGCATTCAGTTAGGAAAATTATCCCAAAGGAATTCGTAAAAAAGGTAACTTCGAAGAAAGAATCAAGAAAATCTATCAAAGCTTAGCCTTCGAAATTGGAGAATATGCCACAAGATCAAAGCAGATGGAATTCTGAATTTTGCTCTATTCCCGAGCTCTATAAAATCCAAAACTATTCTAAACTTCAACAAGGACATAGCACAGATTTGTTTAATCCTTCCTCCTGTAATTCCACTGTTCGTTGTATTATAGAGTAATGTAATGTAATGTAGTTGTCAAAGTATTAGTGTGTTTTGCTTGCATTTATTGTATTTACTTGTCGTAGTTTGTTGTCATAAAACATTCTGTTGCTTTGGTTGTCTTCTCTTGCTTTTGGATTTTAACATTTTATTTTTTCATTTTCGTACTTGTTTACAAAAACAATGAACAAAAAAAAAAACAAAACTGAAAACAACAACTTTGAAAGCGTAGCCTTACATACAGACGTATAAACATTTAAATCTACTAAAACATTTAATGCCAAATGTACGAGGAAAGTTTATAAATTGCAGGACATTTAAAAAATAAATTTATACAAGATGAAACTTAAGAAAAGCCTAACACACATTATTTTATGTCCGAATCATAAAATAAACATTGTTGGACCGTACAAATCATAGCTACAGGTGTCATAATATCGATTATAAACATAAGGGACATAAGTTAGGATTTAGTCTTATCAACCGGGTCAGTAAATGCATGATCATTGATCATCCTTTAAAAGGGTAGGAATTAAAGAACTAGCAATATCATTTACTCTTTTAACAAATGACCAAAAGTTTTTGCTACCCCGAGGAGCAGCAAGAACCTTAGCACGAAGACGCTGATCGTATAGAGCTTTATCTCGCCTTAGAACTTTAGCACACAAACAGTAATTATACCAATAATTTTGGATTTAATAGAAATGCTTTTGGATTTGAGACCATTTCCGACGAGGCATTGACATTGCTGTCTATTTAAAGTTTGCTAGTAGCATGTAACAGATACGAGTTTATCTGGAATTTGTGAGGAGTCCAAAGTATATATGAGAAATAAATCCTAGACAAGGATAGTACGGCTTAGGAACGATTGTTTTGTATGTTCGGTCTACTGGCCAATTGGATAAGCTCTAGATGTTAAACGTGTGTTGGGTATGAAAGTTCGAGTTTTAGGATTTCGTTAGATTACATACTAAAGTAGTAACGATAGAAGAGTAAGACACAACCAACACTGCGACGGTGTTCAACTGCAAAAAATTTTGATAAAAGTGCACCATGCCACACTCTATCGAACGCCATAGAAATATTCAGCGGCGCAACTTTACTTTCGCCAAAACGTTGGATTGAATGACACCATTTTTCCGATTGGAAGGCCCGTAGAGGGTCCCCTATCAAATCCGTACTGGCGGTCGCTTAGAGATTGTAAGATTCCAGATAATTAACCAGATGGTTATTCGCCATACTCTCCAAAACCTTGGAGAGTGTTAGTCGCTCCCTTTTTAGGGATTAGCGTAACATTACCAACCTTTCAACACAGAGGATATTCACAGCGTTAAACAGAACTACATCAAAACCAGTGTTGGAATATCTTACGGTCCTAGAGACTTATTAGTGTTGAAACTAGCTAAAACCTTTTTGTTACGACACGGGCACGAGGAATATAGTTCACATAGTCACGGATACTCTTTCGAGAATGGTTAAAGGTTGAAAGCTTTCCGGCAAGCAGGACCGAAAGCTCTTACAGTTCCGAGAAGCAGCAAGAACTTTAGTACTAAGATGCTGCTCGTAAAGAGCTTTTTCACGTCTTAGTACTTTGGCATCCGTAATCCTCGCCTGTTTGCGGTGAAAATCAGTAGCTACGAAAAGCTTCCCCTCGCGATTTGACTGCATGTTTGCAAGTCTGATTGAACCAAGTTTTTGACTTAGGTTTAATTAAATTTTTTTTTTCACTGTAATGAATGATTTCATTCCAACCTTAATAACATTTGATAATATTTTCGCTGAGGCATAAACATTGCTGTCAAGAAAACAAAGTTTCCAGTTAAACTGTCTATTAAACTCATTGAGCTCAGCCCAACAAGCTTTCCCGTACAAGAATATTGAGCGTTTGGGTAAACATTCCGAAGTGAAGCGGAACCTTTACTTTATACTTGTCAGGGTGTGAGATAAGGAAAAGGTCAAGAGTGTTGTGTTGGAAGTTAATTCATTATTGTCATGCTCGGCGAATACCTTTAAATACTGGCCCTCAGAAGTTGTGTGGCTCGAATGCTGAAGCCAAGATGAACTATGAACATTAAAATCACCAGCAACAATGAGTTTTGAAATGAAATCGGAAAGGGCGTCGAAACCTGATATACTAATATCCCTTTCGGCATTGGGATTTCTATACAGAAGCCCGAAATGCAAAAGATGTTTCTTGATTTTGAATTTAACCCATAGATAGTTTGATTTCTTATCAAACGTACCTAAAGGTTGCTGGCGCTGGAACACAACTTCATTGCAAATGTACAGTAGAGCGGTACGCCTTCCATACAAGAAAAAAAAGTTGTGTCAGTCACAACCTAGGATTAAAGGTAATGTTAAAACAATTCGAAAAAACTTGTTTTTAATTTTTTACCACGCCTACAAATGCCGCCCTTTTAGTATTTTGTTTACTGTGTCGCCATTTTAAGTCCGATCATATTATATATCGGTGTTCGCGGATCTACATGGGCTACATTTCTCGCTTTGATAGTTTTTTCTACCACGCGAATGTATGTTCATAACTTTTAAAAACTAGATTTGTACTCGATTTGATTAGGGTGGGTACGAATCGAATTTTCAAAAATTATGACTAGAAATTAACGTAGTAGTAAAAAACTATCAAAGGGAGAAATGTAGCCCTTATAGAGCCGTGAACACCGATATATACATATATAGTGATATGATCGGACTAAAGATGGCGACATAGTTAACAAAATACAAAAAGGGCGGTATTTGTAGGCGTGGTAAAAAATTAAAAACAAGTTATGTCAAACTTCCAATCCTATCTACTCTTTTGCAGGTGATAGCAACATTTGTCATTCGTATTTATTCAACTAAGGGCTAAGCATGTTAGAGATCAATGCCAAGAGACAAATCATGAATGATACGCTGAATTCCGACCTATCTACAATGTCCAATTGGGGCCATTTAAATAGGGTCGATTTCAAGGCTCGAAATACCCAATGTTGTGGGTTAACACACAAACGCGTTACGGGCCATGTTGATTCATTGTGGAATCAGAAACTCTTGATGTTTTAGGCGTGTGATGTCGGCTGGACTAAATACGTTTTTTAAGTGTCGAAAAAAGCGTTCATGTGTTTTGGCTTTTTAAAGCAGTGCAAGACATACTTCACTCCAACTGATCTCCTTAATATCTATACCACTTATACCGACCGAAAATGGAATACAACTCTTGTGTATCGGCCGGTGCTTCAAAGTCTATTAGTTATTAAGCTTCTCGACCGTATGCAAGAGACGGCGAAGGTGCTTTTCGGTGACAGTAAGGTACCCAACTTCATTGACTTATTGGAGCATAGTCATAATGTGTGTTGCGTTTTACTGTTCTATCGCTACTATTATGGCATGTGCTCAACCGAAATTAGGGATCTTGTTCCTGAGACCCTTACATTTCTTCATAGCACATACAATTCAAGAAGGGCTCATCCCTTTGTAGTCGATTTTCCAGTGGATATAGAGAAAACTGGTTTTCTAGCCGCATAGCACGAATGTGGAATAACTTTCTGCATCAGTCCTCCCCTATAATTATGATATTCAAAGGTCTATCCCCCTCCCCACAACCTATTTTCCTAGTTCCATCACAATGGATTCAAACGAAGTGCTTGTCGAGCAATCTTGATATCATCCATCGTCATTTCTAACGTCGGGATGTAATAGGATGTAGTTGTTGCCTTTCGTCTCCAGCTAGCAGGTAAGAACATTATCCAATTCCAACTCTAACCTCCCCGTTGTACATCCTAATAACCTGAACAACCTAGTTGAAGATGCGGTAAATAAACCGTGTTTGATTCTAGGTCGGGGCTTACATGAGAGGGAGTTATCTTGGATTCATTCCAACCTATTTGATCTAAAAGCTTAAGATAATTGTACTTGCTAAAGTATGATCAAAATCACTGTACCAAATTTCGTTGAAATCGGTTCACATTTGACCATAGCTCCCATACAAACTGTTTTCTCAAAACGCACTAAATGAGACAAAATTCACTAATTTTTTTTGCATACATAATTTTTGTAACAACTGTAATCATTTTGCCAAATTTCGAGATAATCGCTTCACATTTGAACCTAGCTCTCATATAAGTCCAAATGGCGGAAACGGCTTAAATATATAAAAAGAACACCATTGACCTTAGTGGCGAAGGGTATCGTATAGTCGGGCTTGACCGACTATAGGAATTTCTTACTTGTTTTGTAGTATGTTTTGATAATTTTTATGCGTTGTGTAATACTTAAGCGATCCATTTTCGTCAATTTCAGACTTTGAACTGAAAACAAAAAATTGGTTTAACAACAGACAGATTTCGTATTCCTGTCCAATACTTTTGAAACCACGAAATGGATAACCCTTTATAACCAAGATAAGTGTAGGCTTGCCAAGTTAAGACCAATCAAAACTGTTGCTGGGTATCCAACATCCCCCCTACATCACTTAAAAGTGTAGGATACTCGCTGTATAATCTGGGCTATCTCATTTAGTGTTTGAATTTCTACTTTAGCTACCATTTTTTTAATTACCGCTACAGCTACAGCTCCAACTTTTTGAAGTAGAAGTAGCAGTAGACGCTGTGTTATTCCTAAGCATTAATATTTTTAAGCTACTGCTACTTTTCAAAAAACAAAAGCCGCAAGTAGAAGTAGCAGTAGACGCTGTATTATTCCGAAGCACTTATTTATATTTTTAAGCTACTGCTTTTTTTCAAAAACCAAACGCATCAAGTAGAAGTAGCTCTTTGCTACGTCAACTAAAAATATTAGTAGGGGTAGAAAACTGCAAAAATATTCTAATTAATTTTTGCTTCAATTTGAAGGTAGCCAAAATTGAAAATATTTCTTCTGGCTACTTTCTGGCTTTTTGTGCAGCTACTTTTTGGCTATTTTGCAGCTATTTTCTGGCTATTTTATATGATTTTTTTATATGAATAATTTATGCTTGGAGCTACGCAATACAAATATTTTCTTCTGGCTACTTATTGACAATAATAACAACGAAAAGATTGTGTGTTATTTTGCTTCGTTTTTTTTCTTTTGTAATTTGTTTCATACACTCGACAAAAGAAAAACGAAAGAAAAAACGAAATAAAATATCATACGTTCTTTCCAGAAAGTAGCTGCAAAATAGCCAAAAAAAAAATATTTTCGATTTTGGCTACTATTAAAATTGAAGCAAAAATTAAAAAGAATATTTTTGCTGTTTTCTACCCCTACCAATACTTTTATTAAAGTAGTAAAGAGCTACTTCTACTTGCTGCTTTTGTTTTTTGAAAAATAGCAGTAGCTTAAAATATAAGTGCTTCGGAATAATGCAGCGTCTACTGCTACTTCTAATTGAAAAAGTTGGAGCTGTAGCCGTATGCAATGATTTGCTATTTATATATGAATGTAGCAGTAGAAGTAGATGGGTATTGGCTACTATTTTTCAACAAATTTGTATCTTAAAAAGTAGGCTTTTTTGTCGCTACAGCTACTTTTAGAATAGCCGTACAAACACTGATCTCATTGACAGATTTGCCAGGTAAAGCTTACAAAATTAAAAATCTGCCCTCGTCTGGACGTTAGCTTGAAAATTCGTGTTGATTGTTAATGTATTGCATACCTAGTACAAGTATGGGTTATGAACTTTTTTTTAGTCATACTTCGTCTTTCTTTTCTATTCCAACACTTCATATTCATACGAACTTAGCAAATTCATACTCTACTACAGCAAACAGCATTCAATACCCCATACTCATACAGACAGGCAGACTGACAAACAAACTGTCATACATACATGCAGACAAACAAACACACATTCTCTTACGTATTGAAGTAGAGAGTTTGTGTGTTGAATTGTATCGAAAACCAGTATGAAGTTTTTTTTTTTGTATTTTATATTTAGTTCGTTTTTGTATTATTTTTTTTTTGTTGTTGCTCATGTTGTTGTTATTGCTGTTGTTGAACGTTTCTTTAGATTTTTTTGTTATTTTACTTTATTTGAATTATTTTTTCGTTTCGTTGTTTTATTTTTTTTTTGCTGGTTGTTGTTTGTATAGATTTTTGTAAAAGCCCGCATAACCAGCTTTTTCTACAACCAAACTCTACTACTCATTGCTTATACTTGTACTCGTACTTACGTACATACATACATACATGTATGTCAGAGCATTTCGTTGAACAATTTTTGCTTGATTTGCTGGTTTCTTGTAAGTTTTGTTTAGCAGGAGTTGACTGGCTGGCTCAATGGTTGTTCGTTCGTTCGCTTTCTTTCTTTATATTTCATGATTTTCTGCACACAATTTTCATGAGTGTGTTGGTAGGTTGGCTTGGACCATCATTAGGTCTTTCGTTTTGAAACCAAACCAATACACTCATTAAACGCGCAACGTCGTCTACCGTCTGCTTTAATAGATTATAAATGAGCTTTACAAAAGCATATTAGTGCAATTAGCCACTTTTTGAGTTTATGAGCTTTAGTTTTTAATACTCTTGTATTTATGAGCATAATTGGCTTTTCGTTTGTATTGGTATTTGTGTGTATGTGTGTGTGCGCCTTAGTGTACGTGTAAGGTTTTTCCAAAGCATATGAAACAACTTTATTTCCTATTTACTAATTGTCATTTGATTTAACGGTCATATACAAATCATTAAAAGCGGTTAATGTGCTTAACATTTTGATAAAGAGTGAAATTTTTAAACAAATTTTGTATCCTCATGTAGATTTGAATTTTGCATAAACGTAAGATTACATTCAAGTTTTAGATACATATGTAGTATGTACATATGAATATATGTACTTGCACACCTCGATCGTGACACAGAGAATTATGTTATGTACATAAAGAGTGTTCTAAAAAAAATATGCATTTACTATTTTAGACAAAATTTATCCATAGTGCAAGAAATAATTTATTTTTTGATCAAGTTAGTTTCTATAGATATGTCAAATACTATTATTTTAGAAATTATTAATTTTCAATAGTTATTTCAATCAAAATAGACTGCGAAAAAAGAGTTCGTGAAAATATAATTAAAACTTTTCAAAAAAATTCGTCATGGACTTTTAAAAAAATAGCTAAAAATTTGAAAGTTGACCCTCGAACGGTTTCTAATGCCATCAGACGGTATAAGGAAAACCTGAGCATTGAAAGAAAACCTGGATCAGGGAGGAAAAAAGGTCCTACAGATATTGGTAAGGCAAAAGAAGTCGAGCGACTCTTTCGAAGAGCGCCTAACACTTCTTTAAGAAAAGCAGCTCGTACGGTGAAATGTTCTACGAATTTTGCACATAGAGTCAAAGCTTATGCTGGACTGAAGACATACAAAGTCCAAAAGGTTAAAGATCGCAATGCTATAAAGAACTTAGAAGCAAAAAAACGAGCGAAAAAATTGAAATCTGAATTTATAAAAAAATACACCTGTTGTGTGATGGATGATGATACATACGTACTGGCAGACTTTTCTCAACTTCCTGGTCAAGATTTTTATGTTGCTGATAAACGGGGCAATGTTCGGCAAGAGTTTCGCACAAAAAAACAAACAAAATTCCCTAAGAAGCTTCTCGTGTGGCAAGCTATTTGCAGTTGTGGCAAAAGAAGTAAAGTATTTGTGGCATCTGGCACAATAAACACGGAAATTTATATAAAGAAGTGCCTACAAAAACGGTTGTTACCCTTTTTAAGAGAGCACAGAGTGACTACATTTTTTGGCCCGATTTGGCATCATGCCATTATGGAAAAAAGGCACTTGAGTGGTACTCAAAGAATAATGTCATTTTTGTACCACGAGAGGCAAATCCACCTAACTGTCCAGAACTTCGGCCTGTGGAAAGGTATTGGGCTCTGGTAAAAAAGGAATTGAAGAACACAGGAAAGATTTCCAAGAACATGTCCGATAATTTTGCAAAACCCGAGTACTAAGTAAACATTTTAATGCTAAATGATTTTGTATAATATGTCATTATATTTGCGTATTTTGTAGAGTTTTTATATTAAAAGGTTTGATTTTTATTTAAGAAAATCCAACTACAAATTTTATTTGGAGCACTCTTTACATACATATGTACTTACATACATACATATATATGTACTTACATTCATACATACATAAGTTTGTAGTTAAAGTTGCTGTAAAATATCCAGTTTAATGCAAGTTCAACTAATATTAATGTGGGTATTGTAATGTGTGGAAATTTTTCACAATAACTGGTCATTTTGTTAAAGAGGGGCTGGATATGCTTTAAGAATATAGAGAATTTAAAAGTACTTACCTGGTCAAGTGATATAAAATAGTTTTTAAAAATTGCATTCTAAGTAAGGTTGAAAAGTAGGACCTGTAATTTCCTGACCCGCACTTTTTTAATAACTAGGCCAGGAAGAAGAATAGAAGGAATAAAGTTGAATTTGACAATCGCTCAGAATAAAGCAAGTACCAATTGGTCATTAAAAATCCTAAATTAATACGAGGGTGGGGTAATAAGTAAGTGTTCTTTAAATTGACCTTCTAGTGCTATCATCTGCGTAACTGCGTTAGCATCCGTTTAAGTATGTACCACGAGTTCCCTTCATAAGAACGATAAAAATATGGGATGGGACGTTGGGTTAATAAGCCACTCCTGAAAAAATATATCTGCAATGAAAAATCAAAAACTAAGAATTCAAATGGCTCCCCCTAATGTTGACGACTTATTCTTCTGTTATCTTTGACTCCCAATGGAGCATAGGGCCTCATGTTAACGACTATGGAAATCGAAAAAGGATCATAAAAAATAATCAGCACCTGAAACATCCGAACCCTTTACAGAGGAGTTACTTTAATCCAGTTGATGGATGTTCTTGGTACATATAAGATGATGCATATAAGATGTGACTGCTGTCTAAGAGTTGAGATGGAATAGACACGGCGTCGCCAAGACACCAAAAGGTGACCTGTATTACAACTGCCATGAGAGTTGGCATGAATTTTGCAAAAGAATGCGAAATCTAGTCTCCAGGATCACCTCAGTAAACGAAAGTGTAGCGACAATATTAGTCAAGGTAAAGTACTTCCATCTGAGCCTGATTTGTACCATGACTTTAAAATAATATTGGCTGATTTGAGCGCATAGATTGGGCGGGAAAGTGCTTTAAGTCCAATGTTGGAAAGTTCAACCCAGTGCACATTGGTGCAACATTAGACAATGGTATGAGGTTGGTATTATTTGCGCCGGCGCGAAGTTTGGTAGTAAGCAGCACCAGGTTTCTACACCTTAAAATTCATAAACCGACATGGGCGTCTCCTGATCAAATAACAAAAAATCAGATAGATTATATTGTAGTTGACGGAAGACACTCTTCAAGTGTATTAGATGTGCGTTCAATTCGAGGAGTTGCAACCTTGTTGCAGCTAAGGAAGGTGAGAACACGGCTAAGAGTTTCGCGGAACATACAAACAGAGGCCCAAAGAAAGGTTGTCGCCATCAAGCTACAATTTCGTCAAAATGCCACCGATTACTCACAACAAAAAGCTAAATTACTCAGGGAAGATATTCCTGATATAAACGACATTAGCACGCTATGGCAACTTATTGCCAACTCCATGATGACTGCTTCAAAATCTGTATTAGGGTTAATAAAAACTATTGGTATGACGAGGAATACTTTAGAAAGATTTCGAGAAAAAAGGAGGGAAGAGAAACGCTTATACCGAAGAAAAAATAAAGAAATGGCGGGACGCGTGTTCGAGGAAATTGAGATGCGTATAAGAGTTGTAATGAAGTAAGTAAAAAGTTAAACACCAATCGGATGATTTTGGCAGTTATATTTTCTACTGTAAGAATGAAAACCTGATGACAGATACAGAAAGAGTGCTAAAACTATGAATGGAGAGCACTTTTACAAATTGTTGGTATAAAAGGAAAGCGATCAAGATGACACGCCTAAACAAATCAATGATGACGGCGTTATATGTACACCACCAAACCAAAATGATGCTAGAATTGCAATAACTTGACTAAAAAATAACAAAGCTGTGGGTGCCGATGGTTTGCCAGCGGAGCTTTTTAAGGCCGGATGTTATGAGTTGATAAGGCCTAAGTCGCAACTTATAGAAACCAAATGGTTAGAAGAACGAATGACAGACTATTGAAGTCTTAGTGTTCTTTACATAGTGGACAAAAAAAGTTAACAAAACTGTATGTGCCAATTATAAAGGTGATTTGAAGGGGTATACATTGCGTGCAGTGACTACCGTCTTTTCATGTATTGAGAAGGAATCAATGAAAATGGGTCTGGTTACCAATGAATCAAAAAGAAAACTGGTGGATTCTACAAGTAGGACTGTCTAATAGAATTGGATCACATGTGATAGCAGAAGAAGAAGATCATTGAGAACTATAGCTTCGAGGTTGTAAAAGAATTTGTTTACCTTGGTACAGATCTCAACATAAATAACGACATATGTTTTGAACAACTTCAGGTGGCGCCACTGAAAACTACTCAAATAGAATTAAATCGTAAACTGTGCATTTGATCAGACTATAATCTTTAGCAAAGTTGTTGCGCATGAGTCGACGGAGGTTTCTGTTGGTATGACCAATTTCCAAAATTATTAAAATGAGATAAACTGTAAACTATGCAAACTATGTGTTGGTCGGACAAAATAAATAAAATAATTCAAAATTAACTGAATATTTGTACAATATTTATTTTAGCACTTTTTTTTTTCTGTATTGGACCAATACTCAGGGGATGACCCCTACGTATGCATATGCATTGTGATGGAACTAGGAAAAAAGGTTGTGGGAAGGAGGATAGAGGGAGTAGTGTTTGTGGATATTCGATTTGAACCTTTGGATATCATAATTTGAGGGGAAGACTGATGCAGGAAGTTTATTCCACATTCGTGCTGTACGGCTAAAAAACGAGTTTTCTCTATAGTGCGTCGTGCGATCCACTGGAAAATCGACTACAAAGGGATGAGCCCTTGTTGAATTGCGTGTGCTACGAAGAAATGTACGGGTTTCTGGAACAAGATCCCTAATTTCGTTTGAACACATATCATTGTAGTAGCGATAGAACAGTGAAACGCAACCCACATTACGACGATGCTCCAATGAGGCAATAGAATTGGCTACCCTACTGTCACCGATAAGCACCTTCGCCCTCTCTTGTACACGGTCGAGAAGCTCCAAAATAGACTTTGAAGCACCGGATATAAGTGGTATAGATATTAAGGAGATCAGTTGGAGTGAAGTATGTCTTACACCGCTTAAGAAAGCCGAGACATTTGAATGCTTCTTTTGATACTTGAAAAACATGATTAGTCCAACGGACATCACACTGAATTTTCATGCCTAGAACATCAAGAGTTTCTGATTCCTCAATATTTATACCACCCATAATTACAGATGATGCAACATTGTTCATAACACGTTTGTGTGTTAACACACAACATTGGGTCTTTCGAGCATTAAAATCGACCCTATTAGAACTACCCCAATTGGATATTGTAGAAAGGTCAGAATTTAGCGTATCATTCATGGTTTGCCTCTTGGAATTGATATCCAACATGTTTGGCCTATAGTTGAATGAATACGAATGACAGATGTTGCTATCATCTGCAAAAGAGTAGATAGGGTTGGAAGTTTGACATAGAAGGTCATTTAGAAAAATAAGAAATAGAGTAGGAGAAAGAACGGAACCTTGTGGTACCCCCGAATAAATCTTAAACTCGTCGGACTATATCCCATCTATAACAACTCTTATAGTGCGATCTCTGAGAAAGCTCGATATAAACCGAGAGAAATTGTTACCTACACCAAAAGCAACAAGTTTTGCTAGAAGTGCTCCATGCCACACTCTATCAAACGCCATAAAAATATCAAGAGCTATAACTTTACTTTCGCCAAAACGGTGAAAAGAACGGCACCATTTTTTCGACAAAAAGGCTAATACATCACCCGTAGAGCGGCCCCTACGAAATCCATACTGCCGGTAGTTTAGTAGGTTATTAGACTCCAAATATTTGACAAGATGATAGTTTACCATACTTTCCATCACTTTGGAAAGCGTGGAACAAATTGCTATTGGGCGGTAATTTTCGGGGTTGCTAGCCTCACCTTTTTTGGGGATTGGCGTTACATTAGCAACCTTCCAACACATAGGAAACTCACCGGCATGATATAAGGTGCTAAAAAGGTTGGCTAATGGACGAGCTAACGTCGAAGAGCACTGCTTCAAGACCAGTGCTGGTATGCCACCCGGCCCAGGAGACTTATTTATGTTAAGATCCGCTAAAACCCTTTTAATAGCACGTGCTCGAAAGAATATGCTAGGCATGGTTAATGATACTCTTTCGATCACGGGCAGTGGTTGATTGCTTTCCGGCAAGTGTGAATTACTTGCAAATAATTCAGCCATAAGGTTTGCTTTATCAACCGGGTTAGTGAATGACTGATCATCCTTTAAAAGAGTTGGAATTGATGAACTAGCATTATTCCTTACTCTTTTAACGAATGACCAGAAGCTCTTACTGCCCTTAGGGGTAGCAAGAACTTTGGTACGAAGTCGCTGCTCGTATAGAGATTTTTCACGACTAAGTACCCTGGCACATGAAGACCTCGACTTTTTGCGCAGCAAATTAGTAACTGGAGTTTTATTATTTCTCCAGATTCTAAATGCTTCCTCCCTAGATCTGACAGCAGTTTTACATGTCTGATTAAACCACGTTTTGTGACGTGGCTTAATCGAAGACTTTTTTTGTTGGTATGAAAGTATTTATCCCCAACTTAATAATATTTTCCACCATCTTCGCCATGGCATTGACATCACTGTCTAGGAAACACAGTTTCCAATTAAAATGCCGAAAGAAATCGTTGAGCTCTGCCCAACGTGCCTTCCCGTAGATAAAAATTTTACGTTTCGTAGCTGTTGGTGAAACGTTACGAAGTTTAGAGAACGTGTGTGTGAGCGCTCAAAATTTTTGAATCCTAAACATGTGTTTTTCCCTCCAGAATGGGTTAATTTTTTTCACAATAAAAATGCTAACTTTCATGCAAAAATATTCAGTTTGTTAATCATAAATTCATTATTTCCTCCTTTCTTTATGCTTTTTTTACATTATTTTTACTTACTTTTAGTACATTTACATTTATCTGTATGTTTTTATCATTTTTGCCTTCCCACACTATTCACATACTCATACATACAAAACGAACAGCTCTCTCACACACACTAACACATACTCACTCATTCAAGTGTTTGCTCATTCGACTTCACACACGCGATTCGTATGTGAAAAAATGTTAAGACTAACAAATTTCTATTCAATTTAAAACATTTACGAGTGAGTAATTATGGAATTACCCACATTTGTGTTCTAATTCCTTTGTATGTGTGTGTGTGTGTTCAAGCGTTTTTGAAATTGCTGAATTTGTTGAAAAATTGTATCTATGTAGTGGTATAGTAATTCAGCCATGTATGTTTGGGTTTCTCTTGTTATTATGAAATTCAAACTTATGTTTGTTATGTTGCCAAGACGATGGAAATTTTTATTTTTTTTTTTGGAAATTATTTATAAATTGTCAATGTATAGGTAGGTATGCTACTTTGAATACATATACAAAATATCTTAGTATTGGTGGAAATAATACATAAATGCACTCATACATTTGCATTTTTTGGTATTTCGTTGTTTATTTCTTCATTAAAATTAGAGCTGATTGTTGAAATATGAGCAAATAAGTGAAAGAAAATGTTATGTAAATTGTTTTTTTATGGTCTTTCATTTAACTTCCGGATGGATTTCATGAAGAATGCTTAAACATTTGTTTTAAGAAGGGTTTAGATAGAATTTAACATACACATTGACAATAGGAAAATTAAGGGTCTTAACTTAAAATTTTTATTCAAGACATATGTATGGTCTGGTGGATTCAGGTTAATACTACAATTAAGCACTTCTATTCTTAACTTTTCAAGTTTTAGAATTACTGAGTTCTATGTTATAGTAAAGGTGTCCTTGGCATCAAGATAGCTACTTTCCATTTAAAAATAACTCTTTGCCAAACATTTCCTAGATCGTTATTCGAGTCATCTACTGATGGCTTTGTTTACAATTAGCCTTCCAACAGGGACTTTTAAACTTTGGCAGTTGATAAATTTGAACTTATTGAAACATCATCTGTCAATGTTGTCTGGCAAAATCACCAAGAACGGATATTGTGTTCAAAAACCAATAAAATAGTTATTAAATCACAATGGGAGTCCCGTCTGACCAATTTCTAGATTAAAGGGTATAAAAAAATGATGTCGCTGAGTTAAACAAATTTGGATATATGGACACCAACAAGAGGTTTCAACAGAGTGGAGCTACGTTCCAACGGCAGTCGGTTCTTCATACCGGAACGACTGAAAAATCTCTACCACGATATTATGAATAATATCGGATTTACAACAATAACAACAATGGTCATCACGTGTGTAGTTGATGTGAACTGTTCGCTAAGAACGTTCAATTTTTTTCCGTTAAGCCATTTCTTAATTCGAACCTGTAATAATTGTATGTACATATGGGTAGCTTTTTTGATGTTTAGGTCGAAGAAGAAGGGACTTTTGGAACCTTTGCCTCTAAGAGGGTAAAAACGGGTAAAAAGGGGAAAAAATCGAAAACGTTATATCTCCTAAAGTAATAGGTATAGAAATAAAATTAAAATTATGTTTTAAACAGCTATGAAAATAAGCGGACAGGTATTTGGTAGTTTTTTGAAACTTTGTCCGATGGGGGGTAAAAAAGGGTAAAAATAGTTTTTTTTTGGTACTTTTTTAACCCACTCCCATTTTTTAAACAAAAGAATATAGAAAGGAACTTTGTACTGCAGTCAATAGATGTGAAAGAAATATTGAACACGTATTTGGTACTTTTTTGATTTTGGGGCCAAAATGGATTAAAAAAAAGAGATAAAATTATAACTTAACATCTCAAAAAGTAGAATAGTAAACTGTGCATTTGATCATGTTATGCTCTTTAGCGAAGATGTTGCGGATAAGCCGGCGAAGGTTTTTAAGTTGGTAAGACTAATTTCCGACAAATGGCGCCACTGAAAATTTATAAAAAATACATTAAATCGTAAACTGTACATTTGATCATGCTATGATCTTTAGTAAAGTTGTAGCGCATGAGCCGGCGAAGGCTTTTTTTTTGGTATGAATAATTTCCGACAGGTGGCGCTACTGAAAATTACTCAAAGTCAATTTAAACGTAAGCTGTACAATTAATCATGCTATAATCTTTAGCAAAGTTGTTGCACATGAGACGACAAAGGTTTCTTAGTTAGTATGAAGAAATTTCGACAGGTGGCGCCACTGAGATTTACTCAAAGTCAATTTAATCGTAAGCTGTACATTTAATCATGCTATAATCTTCAGCAAAGTTGTTTCGGATAAGCCGAAGAAGGTTTATGAATTGGAATGAGCAAAGTCCGACAGGTGGCGCCACTGAAAATTACTCAAAGTGAATTAAATCGTAAACTGTGTATTTGCTACGATCCTAAGAAAAGTTGTTACGCATGAGGCGACGAAGGTTTCTTAGTCTCTATGACCAATCTCCAGCAGGTGGCGCCACTGAAAATTGCTCAAAGTGAGTTAAATCGTAATCTGCACATTTCATCATGCTGTGATCTTTAACAAAGTTATTGGTTTCTTACTTGGTATGACCGATTTCCGGCAGGTGGCTCGACTTAAAATTACTCAAAGTTAATTAAATCGTAAACTGTGCATTTGGTCATACTATGATCTTTACCAAAGTTGTTGCGCTTGAGCCGACGAGAGTTTCTAAGATGGTATGACCAATTTCCAAAAATTATTCATAATGAATTGAACTTTAAACTATGCATTTAATCATGTGTTGATCGGACAAAATAAATAAAATGATTTAAAATTAATTGGATATTTGTGTGCGATGTCTTTCCTATAAATTAATTTATTTGGCTAATGCTTTATACAAAAAATTATTTGTAAACTTTAAAATTTGCCTTGAAATGCTTATCGTAAAGATCCGATCAAGGATCGGTCAACCAGGTACTGCGATAAGTCACAAACCATCGGTCAAATTTAGTCTGATTGACATAAACATTTGCCGTGTCAGAGATTGGAACGATATTACATTCCACACATAATAAGTCCTTTAAATCATAAATAATTTCGACGATATCAAACTTAGTATATTTATATTTAAACAAAGATATTTAAGTATGTAATGAAATGACCATGACTGGAGGAGTAAGACTCCCTGATCAAGATGACTGAAGAATTTAATTTGACGAGACTCACGTTGAAGAGTAAGTTTGGTAAGAGTGTTATCTCAAATATTTTTGGAGATCTTGGCTATCTAGCTTAAATAGAAATTTGCCTACTTAAGACTCTTTTAGAGCGATTCAGATGGTTCAGTGGGAATATTACAATAGACTTCATAGCTAAGGTTTGTGTGGAAACGTAGTTACATATTAGATTTTCACACCAACACTTATGAAATTATGTAAATGCACAACGAAAAATTTCAATATGGCAACAGGTTAGGTTAGGCAGGTAGCCGATGTAGGTCAGCGTCACTTGGGTCCTAAAAAGCGGTCCCTTTGTGTTACCTGCAAGGGATAGACTGGAAGAAAAGAACAAAAATAATTACTCCAGGCTATCAATGAGAGGCTAATCAAGCCATCCTGTAGCCCTGATAAATGAGTCGATTTTACGAATGTTAATACTCGCTAGATCTGATAAATCATGCAGAAAGGGTGCCCCCAGATTGAGAGCCCTTGAAGTCGAGAGAGCGGGGCAGTGACATAGAAGATGAGTCACTGTCTCCTCCTCTTCTATATTATGACAACTACGACAGTAGTCATAAAATTGAAGATTAAGTATTCTGGCATGTATGCCAAAAACGCAATGATCTGTTAGGGTTGAAATAAGGTTGCGGAGTCTGTGGCGGGGTAAAGTTACCAAGATGTTTGAACGTTGAGTGTTGTAGGTGGGCCATGTTTGCCTAGATATGGAGCAAGTGGTTTCCGAAGACCACTCGTTCTGCGCTGACGCGAAAAGTAATTGCCTAATTATTGATTTGCAGGCGGATAGCGGTAAGCCCGTAAATTGGTCGATGTTGTCCTGACGCAGGAGAGAACCGGATTTAGCAAGTTCGTCCGCGGTGGAGTTACCAGATATGTTGTTGTGCCCGGGTACCCAGAAGAGTTCGATCTTGCAATGTCTCGCCATCTCGTTAAGAGATGCCCGGCATTCGCGGGTAAGAACAGATGTCGTATTGACATTAGATAGGGATTTTATTGCAGCCTGACTATCGATACAGAAACAAATATCCCTGTCGTATACTCTGTGGTATCTCAACCATTTGACTGCTTTGTCAATAGCCGATATCTCGGATTGTAAGACACTACATTGATCAGGGAGCCTAAAGCTAATTTCCTTCCCTAGAAGTGGGTGAAGAAGCCCCCCCCCTACGCCTAACTTTGACTTCGATCCATCAGTGTAAACCTCCAGACAGCCGTCATCTGAAGATGGGGGTTCTCCAGAGATAGTCACAGTGAAAGATTTGTCGAAGATAGGTGTGGATATGCAGTAATTAATATGGTCAGGGATATTTGTAATTTTGTCCAGGATAGTGGAATGTCCGGTTTTTGAGTGGGACCAGGTTCCAACTGTGCTCAGACGTACAGCCGAGTTAAGAGCAATTTGCATTGCCATTAGTTCGACCGGGAGCCAGTTGATCATAGTGAAGAGCGCCTTAGATGGAGTAGTTCTTAAGGCACCGGTAATCATTAGAGCGGAAGTTCTTAAAATTTTGTTAAAATAGTCCCTATGGTTAGCCTTGGTGAGTGCTGGCCACCAGACTAGCGCACCATACATTAATATAGGCTTAACTACCATGTCGAAGAGCCAGGCAGTGTTGATGGGAGTAAGCCCCCAGGTTTTGCCAATGGCCGCTCTGCATGAATAGAGTGCAATAGACGCTTTAGACACCCTGGATTGGGTGTTCAGACTCCAGGACAGTTTAGAGTCCAGAATGACCCCCAGATATTTGGCATGGTCAGTGAGCATAAGTTCAACCTTATTTAATTTAGGAAGGGTAAAGCTGGGTATTTTGTATTTACGGGAGAAAAGTACAAGTTCCGTTTTAATTGGATTGACTCCAAGGAGACGCTCCATCGATAAAGTATGTCAAGAGCTGATTCGAGACGTTGTGACAGTGTGCTAAGGAATTTCCCTGACACTGCTATAGCAACATCGTCCGCGTATGCGATGGTGTTAAATCTCAGAGAATCTAATTCAGTGAGTAGTTTATTAATGACAAGGTTCCACAGAAGAAGTGATAGTACACCCCCTTGTGGAGTACCGCGACAAGCTACTTTATAGATTGTAGCCGTGCCCATGGTTGAGCAGATGACTCTATAGGTGAGAAGCTTATCTACAAACGAGATAATAGATTTGTCGACCGTTAAGTCTTCCATTGCTCCATATGGCAACATGTTGATAGGTTCTTATTAAACATATTTTGTATTGAGGTTTGATACACTAGTGAGATTTATAAAGTTTTCATTTCATCAATGTAGTAGGATAGCTTAAAAGAAGATACATATGCACGTCCATATGTGTCGATAGGATTAGTTGTTGGTTAGTCAATTTTATTGTGAAAATCGTTCATATTTTTACGATGATCTATCAAAAAGTTTGCAAAAATAAGCATAAGGATTCCTAAATGGAGCAATCAAGACATTTTGAAGGAAAGTTTTTCAAACTTGTATTCTTCCAATTCGTAAAATTTAGTCTATATAAGTACAATGAACCACTTCTAATTACGATGTTGAAAACCCATACAAATAAATTATATTGCTTTTATGGATGTATTGAAAATTTTTTGTATATCTACACATAAAAATAATTTATTTTTATAAAACTTTAGTTCTTTTTTTTTTGGGGTATTTATTGAATATCTTGTAGTAAATTTTCACTAATACATGTAATAAATATTTAAACATAAAACATAGATACATACATACATATACACATTCGTTTGGGTTGTTGGCTTTGTAGAGCTGGGAGTGAGTGCGTCATTCCATTTTATACTTAGTATATCATATCGTATGTGCTTTTGTAGTTTTTTTTTTCAGTTGTATTCATATTCTATATCGTTGGTGTTGTTGGTTATTGCATGCATGTTTGTTTGTTTGTCTGTCTGTATGTCTGGCTGGCTGTTTGGCTGACGTGTTTTTTAGTAGTCACTCGTGCTGTTGTAGTACAAAATGATCACCACCCCCCGTTTAAGTTGTACGAGTGCGAATGGATGTACAGCGAGAGATATGTACATACAGACACACAAACACGCACATGTACATATGCGATAAACCTCTTTGAGACACACAGATACTCACTGGGTACACTTTATTTTACATACGTACAATATTTGTTTCACTTTTTTTTATTTTGCTGTTTTCCTTCGTTTTGTATTGTGTATTTTTTTTAGTTTTTTTTTTGTTGATGATTTTCTATCACGTGAGCATAAATGTACAAAGAGACAACATTTACACGAACACACAAAAACTTATAGATGTTGTATGAACGACAAAAAAAAAACATATGCACATACTACGTATTAAAGTATCTAGATATATTTATGTACATACATTTGTATAGACAAGTACGAAACATTTGTAGCTTCCTATAACCCTAGTACGTATGAATATTCTAGATACAAAATTTTTGCCTTTAATCATATCCGTTGCTGTCTTTGTTGTATCATTGTAAATGCGTACAAAAAAATTTACAAAAGAACAAAAAAAATAAAATAAAATACACACTCACACATACCGAAATCGAAATGGGTCTCATGTATACGTGTACCTTCTACTATACCATGTAGATATGGGGTACAATCTCCATGAAATAAGTGTAAAAAAAGCAGAATTTACATTAAATTTTACTCATTTGCGTTTACTCAGTTGTTTTGTGTTGTTCCCTCTGTATGCGTTATGGTGTGTGTGTGTGTCGAAAGAGTGCTTGTAAATGTGTAAGTATTTGTTTGCAAGTGTTAAATGTTTTCGGTTGTTTATGGCAACGAGATTGTGCAGGCACTAGGCCGAGGGCAGTCGCAAAAGGTCTTGCTCTAAATCTGTGTTCCCCAAAGTCATACTAATATATATGTAGTACCTGGTTGACCGAGCCTTGCTCGGAGCTTTATGATAAGCATTTTGAGGCAAATTTTAAAGTTTTTATATATTTTATTTTAAAAAGTACTAAAATAAATTTACAGGAAAGACATTGTACAAATATTCAGTTAATTTTGAGTTATTTTATTTATTTTGTCCGATCAAAACAAATAGCTTGCATAGTTTACAGTTTAACTCATTTTGAAAAATTTTGGAAATTGGTCATACCGACAGAAACCTCCACCGACTCATGCGCAACAACTTTGCTAATGATCATAGCATGATCAAATGTACAGTTTACGATTTAATTTATTTTTTAGATATTCAGTGGCGCCACCTGTCGGAAATTAGTCTTACCAACTTAAAAACCTTCGCCGGCTTATTCGCAACATCTTCGCTAAAGAGCAAAAAATGATCAAATTCACAGTTTAATTTTAATTTTATCCCTTTTTTACCCATTTTGGCCCCAAAATCAAAAAAATACCTAATACGTGTTTTTAGTCTGATCAAATGCACAGTTTAAGATTTAATTCGTTTTGAGTAGTTTTCAGTTTCGCCACCTAAAGTTGTTCATACCAACTAAGAAACCTTCGTCTGCTTATGCGTAACAGATTTGCTTATGATTATGACATGATCAAATGCACAGTTTATGATTTAATTCATTTTGAGTAGTTTTCAGTGGCGCCACCTGTCGGTCTTTGGTCATTCCAATAAATAAACCTTCGTCGGCTTATCCGCAACAACTTTGCTAAAGATTGTAGCATGATTAAATGTACAGCTTACGATTAAATTGACTTTGAGTAAATTTCAGTGGCGCCACCTGTCGAAATTTCTTCATACTAACTAAGAAACCTTCGTCGGCTCAAGTGCAATAACATTGCTAAAGATTATAGCATGATTAAATGTACAGCTTACGATTAAATTGACCTTGAGTAATTTTCAGTAGCGCCACCTGTCGGAAATTATTCATACCAACTAAACAGCCTTCGCCGGCTTATGTGCTACAACTTTACTAAAGATCATAGCATGATAAAATGTACAGTATACGATTTAATTTGTTTTTTAGAAATAAATAAACCTTCGAAATAAATAAACCTTCGTCGGCTTATCCGCAACAACTTTGCTAAAGATTATAGCATGATTCAATGTACAGTTTACGATTAAATTGACTTTGAGTAAATTTCAGTGGCGCCACCTGTCGGAAATTAGTATTACCAACTTAAAAACCTTCGCCGGCTTATCCGCAACATCTTCCCTAAAGAGCATAACATGATCAAATTCACAGTTTACTATTCAACTTTTTGTGATGTTAGGTTATAATTTTATCTCTTTTTTTACCCATTTTGGCCCCAAAACCAAAAAAGTACCAAATACGTGTTCAATATTTCTTTCACATCTATTGACTGCAGTACAAAGTTCCTTTCTATATTCTTTAGTTTAAGAAATAAGAGTGAGTTAAAAAAGTAAAAAAAAACTATTTTTACCCTTTTTTACCCCCTATCGGACATAGTTTCAAAAAAGTACCAAACACCTGTCCGCTATTTTCATACATAATTTCAATTTCATTCCTATACCTATTACCTTAGGAGATATAACGTTTTCGATTTTTCCCCCTTTTTATCCTCTTAGAGGCAAACGTTAATAAAGTGCCTTCTTCTTTGACCTATACATCTAGAAAGGTACCCACTGTCCAAATTTTATCAAAATCGTGATGTAGGGTATAAAAACCGACAAAAGGGAGACCTAGTGGATAAAATAATTCGAGGACGCTGAATTCAATGGTAGTAATTTTTTTTAATAACACTATATCTCGAAAACTAGAGCTAAACGCCAAAAAAAAACTAAAAATAATTAGTGTTTCTGAAAGATAATTTTGTTGCCGAATTTCGGTTTTTTTACTTAGGTCAAGAAAATTAACACTTTTTGAGTTACGCGAATATTTATTACGCAACATTTTTAAAATAACGTTATATCTCGAAAACTAGAACCAATCTAAAAAACTGTTAGGGCCATTGAATTCAGCATACTTGACTTTTTTACCTTTTGTTATTCATAACACAGCTAAACAAAAACTGAGCTTTTTGCTGCGGCACGAACTTTTGGGGACTCTTAGATAAATTTTGCGCACTGAATCCGAAAACTATTTTAGTTTTTATACCCACCATCAAAAAGAATGAGAGGTATATTGAGTTTGTCATTCCGTTTGTAATTTCCTTAATATTGACTCAAAATCCAAAATTTAAATATATTCTGAATCCTTATGAAATTGTAAGACGATTGAGCGATGTCCGTCTGTCTGTTGTCGGCACCTTAACGAAAGGTGACCTAAATCACTGAAATTTCATTTCTTGGAAAATTTTGCTATTGAAATCAGGCAAAATCGGTTCACATTTGACCATAGCTCCCGTATAACCTCGTCTAGGCTAATTGCTTATATCTTCATTCAAATTATAATAGCTATGATGATAAAATTTCGTATATAGAAGTTTTACATAAGTATAAGGCAGTATATAAAATTTCATTCAAATCGGTTCACATTTAACCATAGCTCCCATACAAAAAACTTACGGAAATAGCCTAAATTTCACCTAAAATACACTTAAATACCAATAAATAATAAACTGTAATAGCTTTGGCCACTAAATTTAGCACAACGAAATCTTATGTCAATGCCAACCAGTGTTCAAAATATTTTTACAATCGGCCACCATTTGACCATAGCTCCCATATAAAAAACGGAACAATTCAAAAAGAAAAGGGGATTTATGTCCGTCTGTCCGTCAGATAAAAGCGCGATAGCTCCTTAATTACAAGGGATAAGAAGACACAATTTTACAAAAGTATTTTCGATATCTTGAAAAAGTTGTGTATTTACTAAATCGGTTTAGTTAGAGCTCTCATATAACCCCGCCCCGAAAACATATTAATGCTGATAAATTGAATACTGACTGATAGCTATGACGGCCAAATTTAGAATAGAGAAGTATTATGCAACTATTGGACAGTATATCAAATTTTATAGGAATCGGTCCATATTTGACTTTAGCTTTCATATAAAAAATACTCCTGGAAACCAAAAAAAAAAATGTAGCAAAGGGCAGTTAAAAGCTATTAAATTGGAAACTATGACAGCTATGGCCACTAAATTGTGCAAGAATAAGCTCTATATAAAAATCAGCCAGTGTGTAAAATTTTGTTACAATCGGTCAACATTTTTATATATATTTTTTATATATATATATATAGCATCTCCTTTTATATCTGCAATCAAAAAGATTCAGAGGTACAAGCAGCATATTAAGATAGCACCAATGTCCAAAAGCCAGTAGTTTTTATTACTGTGTGGGTTGGGGTAATTAGAAAAAGCTTTCAATTGAGGTAGCAGTTGACTCAATGGTCTATATTGCTGTGTGTATAACAATTAATACTTATTATACTACTAAGCAACTATTTACTACTGAGTAACTTTTAGTATGACTGCTGCTTCCATGTAACGGCTACTACTGATAGCTGTTGGTGATGGCTGCTACTTTTAAGTAGCAGTTTTATTAGAAACTGCTACTAACGCTCTTCAAAATAGACAAATACTACTACTATTTAAATACTATCAAATTACTACCAAGTAGCAGTTTTAGTAAATTACTATTACTATCGAATTTAGAGTTATTTTGAGTTAATGCTTGTTTAAAAAGCTAAATAAAATTATCAGTGAAAAAAGTAGTTGTGTTAGTAGTTGAAGTAGTAGCCGGCAGTTTCTATTGCTATGCGGGTAAAAGTAGTTAAAATTTTTTTTAGCAATTTTGTTAGCATTATAACTGCTACTACCATATAACGGCTACTACTGGTAGCTGTTGGCGATGGCTACTTCTTTTAAGTAGCAGTTTTATTAGAAACTGCTACTAACATTCTTCAAATTAGACAAATACTACTACTATTTAAATACTATCAAATTACTACCAAGTAGCAGTTTTAGTAAATTACTACTACTATCGAATTAAGAGTTATTTTGAGTTAATGCTTGTTTAAAAAGCTAATTATTATCAGTGAAAAAAGTAGTTGTGTTTGTAGTTGAAGTAGTAGCCGGCAGTTTCTATTGCTATGCTGGTAAAAGTAGTTAAAATTTTTTTTAGCAATTTTGGTAGCAGTATAACTGCTACTACCACGTAACGGCCACTACTGGTAGCTGTTGCTGATGGCTGCTACTTTTAAGTAGCAGTTTTATTAGAAACTGCTACTAACATTCTTCAAATTAGACAAATACTACTTCTATTTAAATACTATCAAATTACTATCAAGTAGCAGTTTTAGTAAATTACTATTACTATCGAATTTAGAGTTATTTTGATTTAATGCTTGTTTAAAAAGCTAAATAAAATTATCAGTGAAAAAAGTAGTTGTGTTGGTAGTTGAAGTAGTAGCCGGCAGTTTCTATTGCTATGCGGGTAAAAGTAGTTAAATTTTTTTTAGCAATTTTGGTAGCCGTATAACTGCTACTACCATGTAACGGCTACTACTGGTAGCTGTTGGTGATGGCTACTACTTTTAAGTAGCAGTTTAATTAGAAACTGCTACTAACGCTCTTCAAAATAGACAAATACTACTACTATTTAAATACTATCAAATTACTACCAAGTAGCAGTTTTAGTAAATTACTATTACTATCGAATTTAGAGTTATTTTGAGTTAATGCTCGTTCAAAAAGCTAAATAAAATTATCAGTGAAGAAAGTAGTTGTGATAGTAGTTGAAGTAGTAGCCGGCAGTTTCTATTGCTATGCGGGTAAAAGTAGTTAACATTTTTTTTAGCAATTTTGGTAGCAGTATAACTGCTACTACCATGTAATGGTTTTATTTTAAACTGCTACTAACATTCTTCAAATTAGACAAATACTACTACTATTTAAATACTATCAAATTACTACCAAGTAGCAGTTTAAGTAAATTACTACTACTATCGAATTTAGAGTTATTTTGAGTTAATGCTCGTTCAAAAAGCTAAATAAAATTATCAGTGAAGAAAGTAGTTGTGATAGTAGTTGAAGTAGTAGCCGGCAGTTTCTATTGCAATGCGGGTAAAAGTAGTTAAATTTTTTTTATCAATTTAGGTAGCAGCTACAACCATTAATACAAATTATACTACTTAGCAACTACTAATAAATAACTTTTAATATAACTGCTACTAATATTAAAAGTTAGTGATGACCTATGACCTATTGTAAGTAGCAGTTTTATTAAAAACTTTTTAAATTTTTGAGAAAAATGCTGCCTCAATATTTTAAATAAGGGTAGATACTAACATTGTCTTTTTTGTCCCACGGTAAAGTTTAACAAAATATTTCAATACATATGTATGTATTTCTAAAACACTATTAATACCAACCTCGTTTCGAAACGCACTTGAAACTCATGCAATAAAATTATAAAAACTGGGTACATGCACAAACACCCATACAGATACGAAAACAAAAATTATGAAAAAAATGTAAATACACTGACAGATTCTAGATACAACCTACGACTTAATAAATGAATGTTTGAGTTTTTTTTTTTTTGGTCGAAAACGAAGAAAGAAGGAACAAAATAAAAATGTGTTTAAAAGTAAGAAAAAAGAGAAATACTAGAGATATCAAAATGTATGATTTGAACGACAAAAAAATTAATGCATATGTATAGGAAAATATGTACAAGTATTAGTATTTAAATTAAACATAAGGATATCATTGCTGCTATAAGGAGAGCTTTAAGTAATTTTCCATTCAAAATTAACTTTTACTAAAGTGTAAGTGAAATTTTGTGTATGTTAATACAAATATCTATGACGTTAAATTCTAAAAATTACATAGTATTAATTTAAAAAACTTATAAACATGCTTACATCTGTATGTAGGTATTTATACTAACTAAAAATAGCTTTTGCTATCTTTTTATACTAATACATTCAAATCATTTTTACACAGATTCCCACTACAACTAGAAAAAGCACAAAGCGTGTATACAAAAAAAAAATATTTATAATATATAAACACAAATTTACTAAATGTCTCCGTAAATATATTTAAACATTCATACTAAATCATCATCAACACTAACGACGACGATGACGTTTACACTATTAAAATGACATACACCGGGACTTCATTATTATCTTAATTAAACTTCATTATCGCAATTATTCATAAACACACAGATACAGGTCTCATACATTGTTCATTTTAAGAATAATTCTCTCTCACAGATACTACGGCTCACACATACACACACACACAAAATCGTTCACTTACCCAACCAAATAAACATTCGCCACTCACATACAGTTTTGCTTTCATTTTTTCGTATTTTTTCTTTGTGTCATTAAATTATTTTTTTGTTACCCTACAACACCAACAGGGTCCAAAGCATCGACTAAGGTATACACTAAAATAGTCAGATATCGGCTAAGGCATAGACTAAGACTTAGAATAAGATGTAGACTAAAATGTAGACTAAGACATAGACTAAGATATAGACTAAGACATAGACTAAGACATACACTAAGACATAGACTAAGACATAGACTCAGACATAGACTAAGATATAGACTAAGACATAGACTAAGACATAGACTAAGACATAGACTAAGACATAGACTAAGACATAGACTAAAACATAGACTAAGACATAGACTAAGACATAGACTAAGACATAGACTAAAACATAGACTAAGACATAGACTAAGACATAGACTAAGACATAGACTAAGACATATACTAAGACATAGACTAAGACATAGACTAAGACATAGACTAAGACATAGACTAAGACATAGACTAAGACATAGACTAAGACATAGACTAAGACATAGACTAAGACATAGACTAAGACATAGACTAAGACATAGACTAAGACATAGACTAAGACATAGACTAAGACATAGACTAATGCATAGACATAGACTAAGGCATAGACTAAGACATAGACTAAGGCATAGACTAAGACATAGACTAAGACATAGACTAAGACATAGACTAAGACATAGACTAAGACATAGACTAAGACATAGACTAAGACATAGACTAAGACATAGACTAAGACATAGACTAAGACATAGACTAAGACATAGACTAAGACATAGACTAAGACATAGACTAAGACATAGACTAAGACATAGACTAAGACATAGACTAAGACATAGACTAAGACATAGACTAAGACATAGACTAAGACATAGACTAAGACATAGACTAAGACATAGACTAAGACATAGACTAAGACATAGACTAAGACATAGACTAAGACATAGACTAAGACATAGACTAAGACATAGACTAAGACATAGACTAAGACATAGACTAAGACATAGACTAAGACATAGACTAAGACATAGACTAAGACATAGACTAAGACATAGACTAAGACATAGACTAAGACATAGACTAAGACATAGACTAAGACATAGACTAAGACATAGACTAAGACATAGACTAAGACATAGACTAAGACATAGACTAAGACATAGACTAAGACATAGACTAAGACATAGACTAAGACATAGACTAAGACATAGACTAAGACATAGACTAAGACATAGACTAAGACATAGACTAAGACATAGACTAAGACATAGACTAAGACATAGACTAAGACATCGACTAAGACATAGACTAAGACATAGACTAAGACATAGACTAAGACATAGACTAAGACATAGACTAAGACATAGACTAAGACATAGACTAAGACATAGACTAAGACATAGACTAAGACATAGACTAAGACATAGACTAAGACATAGACTAAGACATAGACTAAGACATAGACTAAGACATAGACTAAGACATAGACTAAGACATAGACTAAGACATAGACTAAGACATAGACTAAGACATAGACTAAGACATAGACTAAGACATAGACTAAGACATAGACTAAGACATAGACTAAGACATAGACTAAGACATAGACTAAGACATAGACTAAGACATAGACTAAGACATAGACTAAGACATAGACTAAGACATAGACTAAGACATAGACTAAGACATAGACTAAGACATAGACTAAGACATAGACTAAGACATAGACTAAGACATAGACTAAGACATAGACTAAGACATAGACTAAGACATAGACTAAGACATAGACTAAGACATAGACTAAGACATAGACTAAGACATAGACTAAGACATAGACTAAGACATAGACTAAGACATAGACTAAGACATAGACTAAGACATAGACTAAGACATAGACTAAGACATAGACTAAGACATAGACTAAGACATAGACTAAGACATAGACTAAGACATAGACTAAGACATAGACTAAGACATAGACTAAGACATAGACTAAGACATAGACTAAGACATAGACTAAGACATAGACTAAGACATAGACTAAGACATAGACTAAGACATAGACTAAGACATAGACTAAGACATAGACTAAGACATAGACTAAGACATAGACTAAGACATAGACTAAGACATAGACTAAGACATAGACTAAGACATAGACTAAGACATAGACTAAGACATAGACTAAGACATAGACTAAGACATAGACTAAGACATAGACTAAGACATAGACTGAGACATAGACTAAGACATAGACTAAGACATAGACTAAGACATAGACTGAGACATAGACTAAGACATAGACTAAGACATAGACTAAGACATAGACTAAGACATAGACTAAGACATAGACTAAGACATAGACTAAGACATAGACTAAGACATAGACTAAGACATAGACTAAGACATAGACTAAGACATAGACTAAGACATAGACTAAGACATAGACTAAGACATAGACTAAGACATAGACTAAGACATAGACTAAGACATAGACTAAGACATAGACTAAGACATAGACTAAGACATAGACTAAGACATAGACTAAGACATAGACTAAGACATAGACTAAGACATAGACTAAGACATAGACTAAGACATAGACTAAGACATAGACTAAGACATAGACTAAGACATAGACTAAGACATAGACTAAGACATAGACTAAGACATAGACTAAGACATAGACTAAGACATAGACTAAGACATAGACTAAGACATAGACTAAGACATAGACTAAGATATAGACTAAGACATAGACTAAGACATAGACTAAGACATAGACTAAGACATAGACTAAGACATAGACTAAGACATAGACTAAGACATAGACTAAGACATAGACTAAGACATAGACTAAGACATAGACTAAGACATAGACTAAGACATAGACTAAGACATAGACTAAGACATAGACTAAGACATAGACTAAGACATAGACTAAGACATAGACTAAGACATAGACTAAGACATAGACTAAGACATAGACTAAGACATAGACTAAGACATAGACTAAGACATAGACTAAGACATAGACTAAGACATAGACTAAGACATAGACTAAGACATAGACTAAGACATAGACTAAGACATAGACTAAGACATAGACTAAGACATAGACTAAGACATAGACTAAGACATAGACTAAGACATAGACTAAGACATAGACTAAGACATAGACTAAGACATAGACAAAGACATAGACTAAGACATAGACTAACCCATAGACTAAGACATAGACTAAGACATAGACTAAGACATAGACTAAGACATAGACTAAGACATAGACTAATGCATAGACATAGACTAATGCATAGACATAGACTAAGGCATAGACATAGACTAAGACATAGACTAAGGCATAGACTAAGACATAGACTAAGACATAGACTAAGACATAGACTAAGACATAGACTAAGACATAGACTAAGACATAGACTAAGACATAGACTAAGACATAGACTAAGACATAGACTAAGACATAGACTAAGACATAGACTAAGACATAGACTAAGACATAGACTAAGACATAGGCTAAGACATAGACTAAGACATAGACTAAGACATAGACTAAGACATAGACTAAGACATAGACTAAGACATAGACTAAGACATAGACTAAGACATAGACTAAGACATAGACTAAGACATAGACTAAGACATAGACTAAGACATAGACTAAGACATAGACTAAGACATAGACTAAGACATAGACTAAGACATAGACTAAGACATAGACTAAGACATAGACTAAGACATAGACTAAGACATAGACTTAGATATAGACTAAGACATAGACTAAGACATAGACTAAGACATAGACTAAGACATAGACTAAGACATAGACTAAGACATAGACTAAGACATAGACTAAGACATAGACTAAGACATAGACTAAGACATAGACTAAGACATAGACTAAGACATAGACTAAGACATAGACTAAGACATAGACTAAGACATAGACTAAGACATGGACTTTGACGAGAGATAGACTAAGGCATAAAATAAGACATAGAAGTAGACATGGATCGACTTTGACTCGAGGTGTAGGGTATTATTAAGTCTTGGCTGACTGTGAAATTCTTTACATGTTATTTATGAGCTTATGCGAGAGTGCTTGCATTTTCTTGTTTATACATGTAATAATGTGTGTGAGTATATTTTGATTTTTTTTCATTTTTTTTGTATCTACAAACTACTCGTACATCTGGTAGTTGTGACCGGCCTCAATACTTGTACACAAGTTGCTTATCAGCCTTCAATACAAAAACAAAAATGTTGTATCAAAAAACAAACAAAAATAAAATCGTAATGTTTGTGTTGCTGGTCTTGCTTTTTAGCCAACTTTACATATTAACGTTATTTTAGCCTTCTTTGCTGCCACGGCTTTCATTGTTGTAGTTGTCTTACTTGTTGTTTTATTGTTTTTTTTTTTTTTTGAATTTCTCTTTTATTCATTTCATTCGTTTCCACTAATATTCGTGTTTGTTGTTAGCACATAAACTAAACCATTGTGTATTTTGATGAAAGCCTAAAAGTATTCTTTGAAAAATATCATATTTACGAAGTTAAGGTTTCTGGTGTAAATAATCCATATAAACGACTGCTTACACGTGTATTGTATTTACATGCGATACCTTTGAGGGATATGTAAATATGTGTGTATAGAAAAGCTAGTAAACAGATTAGCTTTAACTGATATTGATGTTTTAAAGTAAGTAAAATATGTCTTTAAAGCTTTAAAGAGACAAGTATGTCATAAGGAAATAAGATAAGTATTTCCGTTTTAATTCATTTCCAATTTTATTCTAGTTTAGTTCTAGTATTTTTGGATTTATCTAATTAAAATATTTGAATGTAACTCTTTACAGATTTTGGTGTATGTATAGCAATAGTCGATGTTGGCGAACATTAACGTTTTTTTGGTAATTGAAACAAAAATATTTTACCATAATATAATTTTTATCCAAAAATGTTTTTATATTTAAATTATAGTTTCATTAAAAATAACATTCGGATTAACAGCAAAATTCATGTTATTCGTTAAAAGTGTCACTCAAATAAATTCAAGTTGATCTATTACTTTTCAACATTTAAAATGACTAGATTTTCGGAATTGACAAAATAGAAATCTTATGTTAAAATATATTTTTTTGTTAAATAATAGCAACTCCATTGTATAACTTTTACTTTCAATTAAATATAAAAGAGAATATTATTAAAGAAATAAAAAAATAACAATGTCAATATTTTTAAAATTATAACATAATCTAGAGTTAATAAATTTATAACATTTTTAACAAAATAAATTTCTGTTGAAAAAATTATATATAATACAATTTTTTATATCAGCGACAGGTTTTTTTAAGAAATCAAACTACAAACAAATATTTTTTTTGGTTTCGATTTCAAAACTTTTTCATTTCAAAATAATTTTTACATACCCAAAATGAAATATGTAGATTTAACATTAGCCGCTCCTTGAATTTTATTAGGCATTAACCAAAATATTTTTTTTTCCTAAGATTTTGTTACCAGAACCTTAAGGTTTTCGTATATGACACCAGATTTTATTTTGGTGCCTAAAAATCCCTGTAATGGATATAAGGAAAATTAAGACAGAAAGCTTTAAAAAATAGTAATAGTCGACTTTTTTACATTTTTCCTTTATTTTCTTATATTTGTTTAGTCGATCTGGATCCAAATCGCAGCATTCGATATCGAGCGAAAACTCAAAATGTTAAACAAATATTGTGTAACATACTTTAGGGATTTTTAAAATAAATTATTTCTCAAAAAGTTCAATAAAATTTTATATCTAAACATATCCGTTTCTTTGTCAAAACGTTTAGTTTAAATTAAATTTATTTACTATCACGGATTTTTCGCAAAATAAGATACAATGCAGGAAACATTATATATTATACATTATATAGATTATCCTAAAAGTATGCAACACAAATGTTTCTGAAATATCTTACATTTCGATCGATATCGAATGCGGTTATTTGTATCCTGAATATTTTTTGCGCATTCGAATATTTCTGTTGTGGTCGGCACAAGAAACGAGAACGAACAAATTTAAGAAAAATATTTTTTTATATAGAAAAATTTTTGGACTAAAATATTCTTCTATAAAAAAATTTTTGGACAAAAATATTTTTCTATAAACAAATTTTTGTTTAAAAATATTTTTCTATAGAAAAATTTTTGAACAAAAATATTTTTCTATAGAAAAATTTTTGGACAAAAATATTTTTCTATAGAAAAATTTTTGGACAAAAATATTTTTCTATAGAAAAATTTTTGGACAAAAATATTTTTCTATACAAAAAATTTTGGATAAAATATTTTTCTATACAAAAAATTTTGGACAAAAATAATTTTCTATACAAAAATTTTCGGACAAAAATATTTTTCTATAGAAAAATTTTTGGACACAAATATTTTTCTATAGAAAAATTTTTGGACAGAAAAATATAAAAATAGGGAATTTTTGAAAAATTTTCTATAAAAATAGGAAATTTTTGAAAAATTTCCTATAAAATAGAAAATTTACGAAAAAATTTGTAAAAAATAGGAAAATTTTAAAACAATTTGTATAAAAATAGGAAAAAGTTTGTATAAAAATAAGGAATTTTTGAAAAATTTTAAATAAAAATATGAAATTTTTAAAAATTTTTAAAAATTTTTGAAAAATTTCCGATAAGAATAGAAAATTTTTGAAAAATTTCCTATAAAAATAGAAAATTTTTCAAAAATTTCCTATAAAAATAGGAAATTTTTGAAAACTTTCCTATAAAAATGGAAAATTTTTGAAATTTTTCCTATAAAAATAGAAAATTTTTGAAAACTTTCCTATAAAAATAGAAATTTTTTGAAAACTTTCCTATAAAAATCGAAAATTTTTGAAAAATTTCCTATAAAAATCGAAAATTTTTGAAAAATTTCCTATAAAAATAGGAAATTTTTGAAAAATTTCCTATAAAAATAGGAAATTTTTGAAAAATTTCCTATAAAAATAGGAAATTTTTGAAAAATTTCCTATACAAATAGGAAATTTTTGAAAAATTTCCTATAAAAATAGCAAATTTTTGAAAAATTTCCTATAAAAATAGGAAATTTTTGAAAAATTTCCTATAAAAATATAACATTTTTCAAAAATTTCCTATCAAAATAGAAATTTTTTGAAAAATTTCCTATCAAAATAGAAATTTTTTGAAAAATTTCCTATCAAAATAGAAATTTTTTGAAAAATTTCCTATCAAAATAGAAATTTTTTGAAAAATTTCCTATCAAAATAGAAATTTTTTGAAAAATTTCCTATAAAAATAGGAAATTTTTGAAAAATTTCCTATAAAATTAGGAATTTTTTGAAAAATTTCCTATAAAAATAGAAAATTTTTGAAAAATTTCCTATAAAAATAGAAAATTTTTGAAAAATTTCCTATAAAAATAGAAAATTTTTGAAAAATTTCCTATAAAAATAGAAAATTTTTGAAAAATTTCCTATAAAAATAGGAAATTTTTGAAAAATTTCCTATAAAAATAGGAAATTTTTGAAAAATTTCATATAAAAATAGGAAATTTTTGAAAAATTTCATATAAAAATAGGAAATTTGTGAAAAATTTCCTATAAAAATAGGAAATTTGTGAAAAATTTCCTATAAAAAATAGGAAATTTGTGAAAAATTTCCTATAAAAAATAGAAAATTTTTGAAAAATTTCCTATAAAAATAGAAAATTTTTGAAAAATTTCCTATAAAAATAGAAAATTTTTGAAAAATTTCCTATAAAAATAGAAAATTTTTGAAAAATTTCCTATAAAAATGAAAAATTTTTGAAAACTTTCCTATAAAAATAGAAAATTTTTGAAAAATTTCCTATAAAAATAGAAAATTTTTGAAAAATTTTCTATAAAAAAAAATATTAAAATTTTTTAAACATTTCCTAAAATAGGAAATTTTTTATTTAAGACTGACTGTAGGGTATGACTTACAACATTGCCAATCGAACGAAACAAGTCACCAAGAACTGATGTGAACAATGACAATGCCCAACAATTTGAATGCATTCACCCAAAAAAGTAACATTCAACATGAGACATAAATTTGACCTCATGCAATCATTAGACTGGAGCATGAATGGAATCTTTTAATGGTATTAGTGTGTGATTGTTATTTATTTGTATTTGTGTGTGTGAGTTTCTGAGTGTTTATATGTTAATGCAACAATTTAGTTTTTTAGATATTAAAAATTATTCAATACTTCGTCGTCTGCTATACATTCGAATATTGGCCCCATTTCAGAGGCTGACAACAACCATGACACACAGCATTGGGCGTTGAGGTTTTTGCTGCTGCTATTGTTGTTGTTGTTGCTGCCGTAGTCAATGATGCTGTTGCTGGTTTTGTTGCCATTTAGCTGATGTTGCTGCCTGTTGTCGCTGTTGTTATAAATAAGTATCTGAAGTACAAGATATTGATGTTGAAAGTTTATTGTTTTGATTTTAGAATTTGGGTTTTTGTTTTATGACTGTGAGTTTCTGACTATTTGGGTGGAAGCTGTACGTGATCCTAGCAATGTCAGGGATTCTCCAGGGGGGCCCAGGGTAATTTACAAAGGAAACGATGATATACAAAGCTTTTTGTTATAATTTCCATGCCTACACTTGGTTTAATTATCACCTCTCTTGTAGCCCAAGTCATAGTGAACTATTGACTTGATGCCTTGGGAACCACTGCTTTTAAATAAGCATTTTTTTTAATGAAGCCTTGTCTCTAAATTGATTCTATTTACATGTTGTAATACTATTTTGAACCCTAAAATTTTATTGTTTCTACATGTTGATATTTTTCGTTATTCTTGCAAGAAAAATTGTGCATTTCTTACCAATATTTCAACACAGGTTGTCCTACATTGCTAATATTTTTCTTGTGCATTGTCAAAATATGATTTTGTATCGATTCTATTATTTTGGGTGTAATTTTGTCTTAAACAATTTTCAGCAATTTGATTGCAGTCTCGAGCTATAACGGTGCCATTTTTGGTTAAAACAGAATATTTTAACTACGATCGCTCAGCCAAAGAGCCAGTCAGTCGGTCGGACCTAAGAAATGACTAAGAGTTTGAATATTTTTATTTAAGTCAATGGGAATGTTACTATTGCATTAAAAATTCATTGCAAATTGAACTAAATGAGGTTTCTTAAAATTTAGAAAGGTTTAAGTTTTGTATTAGACCCAATGATTTTAAACATTTCAAATGTACTCATGTCAGTTATTTAGTAAATATTTGAAATAATTTATTTTAACGAACTTATTTAATAATATTGTTAATTTTAGTCATACACCTTAAAAACTATTGAAAGAATTACCTTTTAAATTTTTCATTATTATTGAAATTTGGTGGGAATTTTGATTAAAGTTTAAATTTATTTGAAAATATTTGTGTTTAAATTGTTAAAAGTTTAGAACCATTTGTGTTGCATACTTTTAGGATAATCATTAGATTGTAACTTATTTGATAAAAGTGATTTTTATAGCAAATTTTTAAAAAATTTCCAATTTCCTATTTATGTAGGAAATTTTTCAAAAATTTCTATTTCTATAAAATTTCTATAAAAACAGGAAATTTTTCAAAATATTCCTATTTTTATACAAAATTTTTCAAAACTTTCCTATTTTTATACAAAATTTTTCAAAAATTTCCTATTTTTATATAAAATTTTTCAAAAATTTCCTATCTTTATACAAAATTTTTCAAAAATTTCCTATTTTTATACAAAATTTTTCAAAAATTTTCTACTTTTATACAAAATTTTTTAAAAATTTTTCAAAAATTTCCTATTTTTAAAAAAATTTTTCAAAATTTTTCCATTTTTATACAGAATTTTTCAAAAATTTCCTATTTTTATACAAAATTTTTCAAAAATTTCCTATTTTTATACAAAATTTTTAAAAAATTTCCTACTTTTACACAAAATTTTTAAAAAATTTCCTATTTTTATAGGAAATTTTTACAAAAATTTTTGTTTTTGTAGGAAATTTTTCAAAAATTTCCTATTTTCATACAAAATTTTTCAAAAATTTCCTATTTCTATAAAAAATTTTTCAAAAATTTCCCATTTTAATAGAAAATTTTTCAAAAATTTCCTATTTCTATAGAAAATTTTTAAAAAATTTCCTATTTCCTATTTCTATAGGAAATTTTTAAAAAATTTCCTATTTCCTATTTCTATAGGAAATTTTTCAAAAATTTCCTATTTTTATAGGAAATGTTTCAAAAATTTCCTATTTTTATAGGAAATTTTTCGAAAATTTCCTATTTTTATAGGAAATTTTTCAAAAATTTCCTATTTTTATAGGAAATTTTTCAAAAATTTCCTATTTTTATAGGAAATTTTTCAAAAATTTCCTATTTTTATAGGAAATTTTTCAAAAATTTCCTATTTTTATAGGAAATTTTTCAAAAATTTCCTATTTTTATAGGAAATTTTTCAAAAATTTCCTATTTTTATAGGAAATTTTTCAAAAATTTCCTATTTTTATAGGAAATTTTTCAAAAATTTCCTATTTTTATAGGAAATTTTTCAAAAATTTCCTATTTTTATAGGAAATTTTTCAAAAATTTCCTATTTTTATAGGAAATTTTTCAAAAATTTCCTATTTTTATAGGAAATTTTTCAAAAATTTCCTATTTTTATAGGAAATTTTTCAAAAATTTCCTATTTTTATAGGAAATTTTTCAAAAATTTCCTATTTTTATAGGAAATTTTTCAAAAATTTCCTATTTTTATAGGAAATTTTTCAAAAATTTCCTATTTTTATAGGAAATTTTTCAAAAATTTCCTATTTTTATAGGAAATTTTTCAAAAATTTCCTATTTTTATAGGAAATTTTTCAAAAATTTCCTATTTTTATAGGAAATTTTTCAAAAATTTCCTATTTTTATAGGAAATTTTTCAAAAATTTCCTATTTTTATAGGAAATTTTTCAAAAATTTCCTATTTTTATAGGAAATTTTTCAAAAATTTCCTATTTTTATAGGAAATTTTTCAAAAATTTCCTATTTTTATAGGAAATTTTTCAAAAATTTCCTATTTTTATAAGAAATTTTTCAAAAATTTCCTATTTTTATAGGAAATTTTTCAAAAATTTCCTATTTTTATAGGAAATTTTTCAAAAGTTTCCTATTTTTATAGGAAATTTTTCAAAAATTTCCTATTTTTATAGGAAATTTTTCAAAAATTTCCTATTTTTATAGGAAATTTTTCAAAAATTTCCTATTTTTATAGGAAATTTTTCAAAAATTTCCTATTTTTATAGGAAATTTTTCAAAAATTTCCTATTTTTATAGGAAATTTTTCAAAAATTTCCTATTTTTATAGGAAAATTTTCAAAAATTTCCTATTTTTATAGGAAATTTTTCAAAAATTTCCTATTTTTATAGGAAATTTTTCAAAAATTTCCTATTTTTATAGGAAATTTTTCAAAAATTTCCTATTTTTATAGGAAATTTTTCAAAAATTTCCTATTTTTATAGGAAATTTTTCAAAAATTTCCTATTTTTATAGGAAATTTTTCAAAAATTTCCTATTTTTATAGGAAATTTTTCAAAAATTTCCTATTTTTATAGGAAATTTTTCAAAAATTTCCTATTTTTATAGGAAATTTTTCAAAAATTTCCTATTTTTATAGGAAAATTTTCAAAAATTTCCTATTTTTATAGGAAAATTTTCAAAAATTTCCTATTTTTATAGGAAATTTTTCAAAAATTTCCTATTTTTATAGGAAATTTTTCAAAAATTTCCTATTTTTATAGGAAATTTTTCAAAAATTTCCTATTTTTATAGGAAATTTTTCAAAAATTTCCTATTTTTATAGGAAATTTTTCAAAAATTTCCTATTTTTATAGGAAATTTTTCAAAAGTTTCCTATTTTTATAGGAAATTTTTCAAAAATTTCCTATTTTTATAGGAAATTTTTCAAAAATTTCCTATTTTTATAGGAAATTTTTCAAAAATTTCCTATTTTTATAGGAAATTTTTCAAAAATTTCCTATTTTTATAGGAAATTTTTCAAAAATTTCCTATTTTTATAGGAAATTTTTCAAAAATTTCCTATTTTTATAGGAAAATTTTCAAAAATTTCCTATTTTTATAGGAAATTTTTCAAAAATTTCCTATTTTTATAGGAAATTTTTCAAAAATTTCCTATTTTTATAGGAAATTTTTCAAAAATTTCCTATTTTTATAGGAAATTTTTCAAAAATTTCCTATTTTTATAGGAAATTTTTCAAAAATTTCCTATTTTTATAGGAAATTTTTCAAAAATTTCCTATTTTTATAGGAAATTTTTCAAAAATTTCCTATTTTTATAGGAAATTTTTCAAAAATTTCCTATTTTTATAGGAAATTTTTCAAAAATTTCCTATTTTTATAGGAAATTTTTCAAAAATTTCCTATTTTTATAGGAAATTTTTCAAAAATTTCCTATTTTTATAGGAAATTTTTCAAAAATTTCCTATTTTTATAGGAAATTTTTCAAAAATTTCCTATTTTTATAGGAAATTTTTCAAAAATTTCCTATTTTTATAGGAAATTTTTCAAAAATTTCCTATTTTTATAGGAAATTTTTCAAAAATTTCCTATTTTTATAGGAAATTTTTCAAAAATTTCCTATTTTTATAGGAAATTTTTCAAAAATTTCCTATTTTTATAGGAAATTTTTCAAAAATTTCCTATTTTTATAGGAAATTTTTCAAAAATTTCCTATTTTTATAGGAAATTTTTCAAAAATTTCCTATTTTTATAGGAAATTTTTCAAAAATTTCCTATTTTTATAGGAAATTTTTCAAAAATTTCCTATTTTTATAGGAAATTTTTCAAAAGTTTCCTATTTTTATAGGAAATTTTTCAAAAATTTCCTATTTTTATAGGAAATTTTTCAAAAATTTCCTATTTTTATAGGAAATTTTTCAAAAATTTCCTATTTTTATAGGAAATTTTTCAAAAATTTCCTATTTTTATAGGAAATTTTTCAAAAATTTCCTATTTTTATAGGAAATTTTTCAAAAATTTCCTATTTTTATAGGAAAATTTTCAAAAATTTCCTATTTTTATAGGAAATTTTTCAAAAATTTCCTATTTTTATAGGAAATTTTTCAAAAATTTCCTATTTTTATAGGAAATTTTTCAAAAATTTCCTATTTTTATAGGAAATTTTTCAAAAATTTCCTATTTTTATAGGAAATTTTTCAAAAATTTCCTATTTTTATAGGAAATTTTTCAAAAATTTCCTATTTTTATAGGAAATTTTTCAAAAATTTCCTATTTTTATAGGAAATTTTTCAAAAATTTCCTATTTTTATAGGAAATTTTTCAAAAATTTCCTATTTTTATAGGAAATTTTTCAAAAATTTCCTATTTTTATAGGAAATTTTTCAAAAATTTCCTATTTTTATAGGAAATTTTTCAAAAATTTCCTATTTTTATAGGAAATTTTTCAAAAATTTCCTATTTTTATAGGAAATTTTTCAAAAATTTCCTATTTTTATAGGAAATTTTTCAAAAATTTCCTATTTTTATAGGAAATTTTTCAAAAATTTCCTATTTTTATAGGAAATTTTTCAAAAATTTCCTATTTTTATAGGAAATTTTTCAAAAATTTCCTATTTTTATAGGAAATTTTTCAAAAATTTCCTATTTTTATAGGAAATTTTTCAAAAATTTCCTATTTTTATAGGAAATTTTTCAAAAATTTCCTATTTTTATAGGAAATTTTTCAAAAATTTCCTATTTTTATAGGAAATTTTTCAAAAATTTCCTATTTTTATAGGAAATTTTTCAAAAATTTCCTATTTTTATAGGAAATTTTTCAAAAATTTCCTATTTTTATAGGAAATTTTTCAAAAATTTCCTATTTTTATAGGAAATTTTTCAAAAGTTTCCTATTTTTATAGGAAATTTTTCAAAAATTTCCTATTTTTATAGGAAATTTTTCAAAAATTTCCTATTTTTATAGGAAATTTTTCAAAAATTTCCTATTTTTATAGGAAATTTTTCAAAAATTTCCTATTTTTATAGGAAATTTTTCAAAAATTTCCTATTTTTATAGGAAATTTTTCAAAAATTTCCTATTTTTATAGGAAAATTTTCAAAAATTTCCTATTTTTATAGGAAATTTTTCAAAAATTTCCTATTTTTATAGGAAATTTTTCAAAAATTTCCTATTTTTATAGGAAATTTTTCAAAAATTTCCTATTTTTATAGGAAATTTTTCAAAAATTTCCTATTTTTATAGGAAATTTTTCAAAAATTTCCTATTTTTATAGGAAATTTTTCAAAAATTTCCTATTTTTATAGGAAATTTTTCAAAAATTTCCTATTTTTATAGGAAAATTTTCAAAAATTTCCTATTTTTATAGGAAAATTTTCAAAAATTTCCTATTTTTATAGGAAATTTTTCAAAAATTTCCTATTTTTATAGGAAATTTTTCAAAAATTTCCTATTTTTATAGGAAATTTTTCAAAAATTTCCTATTTTTATAGGAAATTTTTCAAAAATTTCCTATTTTTATAGGAAATTTTTCAAAAATTTCCTATTTTTATAGGAAATTTTTCAAAAGTTTCCTATTTTTATAGGAAATTTTTCAAAAATTTCCTATTTTTATAGGAAATTTTTCAAAAATTTCCTATTTTTATAGGAAATTTTTCAAAAATTTCCTATTTTTATAGGAAATTTTTCAAAAATTTCCTATTTTTATAGGAAATTTTTCAAAAATTTCCTATTTTTATAGGAAATTTTTCAAAAATTTCCTATTTTTATAGGAAAATTTTCAAAAATTTCCTATTTTTATAGGAAATTTTTCAAAAATTTCCTATTTTTATAGGAAATTTTTCAAAAATTTCCTATTTTTATAGGAAATTTTTCAAAAATTTCCTATTTTTATAGGAAATTTTTCAAAAATTTCCTATTTTTATAGGAAATTTTTCAAAAATTTCCTATTTTTATAGGAAATTTTTCAAAAATTTCCTATTTTTATAGGAAATTTTTCAAAAATTTCCTATTTTTATAGGAAATTTTTCAAAAATTTCCTATTTTTATAGGAAATTTTTCAAAAATTTCCTATTTTTATAGGAAATTTTTCAAAAATTTCCTATTTTTATAGGAAATTTTTCAAAAATTTCCTATTTTTATAGGAAATTTTTCAAAAATTTCCTATTTTTATAGGAAATTTTTCAAAAATTTCCTATTTTTATAGGAAATTTTTCAAAAATTTCCTATTTTTATAGGAAATTTTTCAAAAGTTTCCTATTTTTATAGGAAATTTTTCAAAAATTTCCTATTTTTATAGGAAATTTTTCAAAAATTTCCTATTTTTATAGGAAATTTTTCAAAAATTTCCTATTTTTATAGGAAATTTTTCAAAAATTTCCTATTTTTATAGGAAATTTTTCAAAAATTTCCTATTTTTATAGGAAATTTTTCAAAAATTTCCTATTTTTATAGGAAATTTTTCAAAAATTTCCTATTTTTATAGGAAAATTTTCAAAAATTTCCTATTTTTATAGGAAATTTTTCAAAAATTTCCTATTTTTATAGGAAATTTTTCAAAAATTTCCTATTTTTATAGGAAATTTTTCAAAAATTTCCTATAAAAATAGGAATTTTTCAAAAATTTCCTATAAAAATAGGAATTTTTCAAAAATTTCCTATAAAAATAGGAATTTTTCAAAAATTTCCTATAAAAATAGGAATTTTTTAAAAATTTCCTATAAAAATAGGAATTTTTCAAAAATTTCCTATAAAAATAGGAATTTTTTGAAAAATTTCCTATAAAAATAGGAAATTTTTCAAAAATTTCCTTTTTATATAGAATTTTGTTACAGATTTTTTTTTGTTTTGGTCATATATGATCACGTATTAACTGTTTGTTTCTTTGACCATTGAAGTGCAATATTGGATTTTAAAACTGAAGTTAGAATTTATGTTTTAAAACCAAATGCTAACTAAATATAACCAAACTATATTATTTTTTTTCTGCTGGAACAAATTCTGGTTTTATATTTCTACATTTAAATTTATATTTGTACATATTTTTTTTTTTTTTGCTATAAATTTCAAATTTTGTTTGATTGGGTGAGGGGCCTTTAAAATCGTGCCATTAAAATGTTGTCGTTAGAAAAATGTTTCTATTTCAAAAACTAAACCATACCCTGTGGTGTGTAATTAATCTCCATTTACGACATCCTTATGAGAAATAACACAAAATAAATACAAATATCGTGATATTGTTTAAATTTGGTCAAAACCAGGGTAACCACAAATATTTAAGAAAATGTTCTTTTTGTGGGTTTTGTATGAACAAAAGTCAACTTTTTTATAGAAAACTTGTCATTTGGTCAGAAAACTTGTACTTTGGTCAACTTTTCTGTAGAAAACTTGTCGTTTGGTCAACTATTCTATGGAAAACTTGTCTTTTGGTCAACTTTTTTTTATTGAAAACATGTTCTTTGGTCAACTTTTCTATAGAAAACTTGTCCTTTGATCAACTTTTCTATAAAAAACTTGTCCCTTGGTCAACTTTTCTATAGAAAACTTGTCTTTTGGTCAACTTTTCTATAGAAAATTTGTCATCTGGTCAACTTTTCTATAGAAAACTTGTAGTTTGGTCAACTTTTCTATAGAAAACTTGTCCTTTGGTCAACATTTATATAGAAAACTTGTCCTTTGGTCAACTTTTCTATAAAAAACTTGTTCTTTGGTCAACTTTTCTATAGAAAACTTGTCCTTTGGTCATCTTTTCTATAGAAAACTTGTCCTTTGGTCTACTTTTCTACAGAAAACTTGTCCTTTGGTCTACTTTTCTATAGAAAACTTGTCCTTTGGTCAACTTTTCTATAGAAAACTTGTCCTTTGGTCAACTTTTCTGTAGAAAACTTGTCGTTTGGTCAACTATTCTATGGAAAACTTGTCTTTTGGTCAACTTTTTTTATTGAAAACATGTTCTTTGGTCAACTTTTCTATTGAAAACTTGTCCTTTGGTCAACTTTTCTATAGAAAACTTGTCCTTTGGTCAACTTTTCTATAGAAAACTTGTCCTTTGGTCAACTTTTCTATAGAAAACTTGTCCTTTGGTCAACTTTTCTATAGAAAACTTGTCCTTTGGTCAACTTTTCTATAGAAAACTTGTCCTTTGGTCAACTTTTCTATAGAAAACTTGTCCTTTGGTCAACTTTTTTATAGAAAACTTATCCTTTGGTCAACTTTTCTATAGAAAACTTGTCCTTTGGTCAACTTTTCTATAGAACACTTGTCCTTTGGTCAACTTTTCTATAGAAAACTTGTCCTTTGGTCAACTTTTCTATAGAAAACTTGTCCTTTGGTCAACTTTTCTATAGAAAACTTGTCCTTTGGTCAACTTTTCTATAGAAAACTTGTTCTTTGGTCAACTTTTCTATAGAAAACTTGTCCTTTGGTCAACTTTTCTATAGAAAACTTGTCCTTTGGTCAACTTTTCTATAGAAAACTTGTCCTTTGGTCAACTTTTCTATAGAAAACTTGTCCTTTGGTCAACTTTTCTATAGAAAACTTGTCCTTTGGTCAACTTTTCTATAGAAAACTTGTCCTTTGGTCAACTTTTCTATAGAAAACTTGTCCTTTGGTCAACTTTTCTATAGAAAACTTGTCCTTTGGTCAACTTTTCTATAGAAAACTTGTCCTTTGGTCAACTTTTCTATAGAAAACTTGTCCTTTGGTCAACTTTTCTATAGAAAACTTGTCCTTTGGTCAACTTTTCTATAGAAAACTTGTCCTTTGGTGAACTTTTCAATAAAAAACTTGTCCTTTGGTCAACTTTTCTATAGAAAACTTGTCCTTTGGTCAACTTTTCTATAGAAAACTTGTCCTTTGGTCAACTTTTCTATAGAAAACTTGTCCTTTGGTCAACTTTTCTATAGAAAACTTGTCCTTTTGTCAACTTTTCTATAGAAAACTTGTCCTTTGGTCAACTTTTCTATAGAAAACCTGTCCTTTGGTCAACTTTTCTATAGAAAACTTGTCCTTTGGTCAACTTTTCTATAGAAAACTTGTCCTTTGGTCAACTTTTCTATAGAAAACTTGTCCTTTGGTCAACTTTTCTATAGAAAACTTGTCCTTTGGTCAACTTTTCTATGGAAAACTTGTCCTTTGGTCAACTTTTCTATAGAAAACTTGTCCTTTGGTCAACTTTTCTATAGAAAACTTGTCCTTTGGTAAACTTTTCTACAGAAAACTTGTCCTTTGGTCAAATTTTCTGTAGAAAACTTGTCCTTTGGTCAACTTTTCTATAGAAAACTGGTTCTTTGGTCAACTTTTCTGTAGAAAACTTGTCCTTTGGTTAACTTTTCTAAAGAAAACTTGTCCTTTGATCAACTTTTCTATAAAAAACTTGTCCCTTGGTCAACTTTTCTATAGAAAACTTGTCTTTTGGTCAACTTTTCTATAGAAAATTTGTCATTTGGTCAACTTTTCTATAGAAAACTTGTAGTTTGGTCAACTTTTCTATAGAAAACTTGTCCTTTGGTCAACATTTATATAGAAAACTTGTCCTTTGGTCAACTTTTCTATAGAAAACTTGTCCTTTGGTAAACTTTTCTACAGAAAACTTGTCCTTTGGTCAAATTTTCTGTAGAAAACTTGTCCTTTGGTCAACTTTTCTATAGAAAACTGGTTCTTTGGTCAACTTTTCTGTAGAAAACTTGTCATTTGGTTAACTTTTCTAAAGAAAACTTGTCCTTTGATCAACTTTTCTATAAAAAACTTGTCCCTTGGTCAACTTTTCTATAGAAAACTTGTCTTTTGGTCAACTTTTCTATAGAAAATTTGTCATTTGGTCAACTTTTCTATAGAAAACTTGTAGTTTGGTCAACTTTTCTATAGAAAACTTGTCCTTTGGTCAACATTTATATAGAAAACTTGTCCTTTGGTCAACTTTTCTATAAAAAACTTGTCCTTTGGTCAACTTTTCTATAGAAAATTTGTCCTTCGGTCAACTTTTCTATAGAAAACTTGTCCTTTGGTAAACTTTTCTACAGAAAACTTGTTCTTTGGTCAACTTTTCTGTAGAAAACTTGTCCTTTGGTCAACTTTTCTATAGAAAACTTGTTCTTTGGTCAACTTTTCTGTAGAAAACTTGTCCTTTGGTTAACTTTTCTATAGAAAACTTGTTTTTTGATCAACTTTTCTATAAAAAACTTGTCCCTTGGTCAACTTTTCTATAGAAAACTTGTCTTTTGGTCAACTTTTCTATAGAAAATTTGTCATCTGGTCAACTTTTCTATAGAAAACTTGTAGTTTGGTCAACTTTTCTATAGAAAACTTGTCCTTTGGTCAACATTTATATAGAAAACTTGTCCTTTGGTCAACTTTTCTATAAAAAACTTGTCCTTTGGTCAACTTTTCTATAGAAAACTTGTCCTTTGGTTATCTTTTCTATAGAAAACTTGTCCTTTGGTCTACTTTTCTATAGAAAACTTGTCCTTTGGTCTACTTTTCTATAGAAAACTTGTTCTTTGGTCAACTTTTCTATAGAAAACTTGTCCTTTGGTCAACTTTTCTATACAAAACTTGTCATTTGGTCAACTTTTCTATAGAAAACTTGTCCTTTGGTCAACTTTTCTATAGAAATTTTGTCCTTTGGTCAACTTTTCTATAGAAAACTTGTCCTTTGGTCAACTTTTCTATAGAAAACTTGTCCTTTGGTCAACTTTTCTATAGAAAACTTGTCCTTTGGTCTACTTTTCTATAGAAAACTTGTCCTTTGGTCTACTTTTCTATAGAAAACTTGTTCTTTGGTCAACTTTTCTATAGAAAACTTGTCCTTTGGTCAACTTTTCTATAGAAAACTTGTCCTTTGGTCAACTTTTCTATACAAAACTTGTCCTTTGGTCAACTTTTCTATAGAAAACTTGTCCTTTGGTCAACTTTTCTATAGAAAACTTGTCCTTTGGTCAACTTTTCTATAGAAAACTTGTCCTTTGGTCAACTTTTCTATAGAAAACTTGTCCTTTGGTCAACTTTTCTATAGAAAACTTGTCCTTTGGTCAACTTTTCTATAGAAAACTTGTCCTTTGGTCAACTTTTCTATAGAAAACTTGTTCTTTGGTCAACTTTTCTATAGAAAACTTGTCCTTTCGTCAACTTTTCTATAGAAAACTTGTCCTTTCGTCAAATTTTCTATAGAAAACTTGTCCTTTGGTCAACTTTTCTATAGAAAACTTGTCCTTTTGTCAACTTTTCTATAGGAAACTTGTCCTTTGGTCAACTTTTTTATAGAAAACTTGTCCTTTGGTCAATTTTTCTATAGAAAACTTGTCTTTTGGTCAACTTTTCTACGGTTTCTATAGAAATTTTGAGTCATAATTTTCGTGATGAAAAAACTGATCCATTTGTCATTCTTCAATCTTCAAAATTGATCAGATTTATTTCTTAATCATTTTAAATTATTCCCAAATGTCAATTAAATTGTCATTTCGAACAATGCAATATTAACACACCCTTTTCGAGAAAATTTTTACTAATAAATAAATTGCACTTGTTGTCTTTGTGAATGGAAAAATTAAATGATGCCATCGCCAAATAAATAATTTAACAAATTGCAATTGAAATGATCTCCGATTATGATGACATTAGTGAATCATGGCAATAGTGTCCAACCAAATCATCTTTGAGTTGGAGTCGAACATTGTTGTCTTTATTGATTGACTCGTGCCAAAAACTCCATTGCAACAACATCCATCGACTACAGCAACAATACAACAACAATTTGACCTTGCAACATCTTTTGGGTTTTTTTTGCGCAGCATCCAAAAAAATATTATTGTTTCTTTTGTCGTGTTTAAAGGAGATAAAAATTATTTGGTTGTAAATAAAAAAATTTGTGAATGGATTTTACAGATCTTTTTTTTTTTTCTTGAAAGATTAATCTTTTTTGTTGGATAAATGAATTTAATTTTTTACAGGTACTTTTTAGGGTTTTATTGGATTTGTATACAATAAAAAATGACTTCTTCGATCTTATAAATGAATTGCATAACACCAGGCAACAATATATTTCTTATGAACCAAAATTTGGCAAAGTTTTCTATAGAAAATATAAAGAAAGGCAGAGTTTTCATAGAAAAAATGTTGATAGGCAAAATTTTCTATAGAAAAAATTACAAAATGCAAATTTTTCTAAAATGACGAAAGGCAAAATTTTCTATAGAAAAAATGACGATCATGAAAGTTTTCTATAGAAAAAATGATGATAGGCAAAGTTTTCTATAGAAAAAATGACAAAAGGCAAAACTTTCTATAGCAAAAATGACGAAAGGCAAATTTAGCTATAGAAAAATAACGATAGGGAAAGTTTTCTATAGAAAAAATGACGATAGGCAAAGTTTTCTATAGAAAAAATGGTGAAAGGCAAATTTTTCTATAGACAAAATGACGAAAGCCAAATTTTTCTATAGAAAAAATGACGAAAGCCAAATTTTTCTATAAAAAAAAAAAAAAACGAAATGCAAATTTTTCTATAGAAAAATTGATGAAAGGCAAATTTTTTCTATAGAAAAAATGACGAAAGGCAAATCTTTCTATAGAAAAAATGACGAAAGGCAAATTTTTCTATAGAAAAATGACGAAAGGCAAAATTTTCTATAGAAAAAATGACGAAAGGCAAATTTTTCTATAGAAAAAATGACGATCATGAAAGTTTTCTATAGAAAAAATGATGATAGGCAAAGTTTTCTATAAAAAAAATGTAAAAAGGTAAATTTTTCTATAGAAAAAATGACGAAAGGCAAATTTTTCTATAAAAAAAAAAATAACGAAATGCAAATTTTTCTATAGAAAAAATTACGATAATGAAAGTTTTCTATAGAAAAAATGACGAAAGGTTAATATTTCTATAGAAAAAATGACGAAAGGCAAATTTTTCTATAGAAAAAATGACGAAAGGCAAATTTTTCTATAGAAAAAATGACGAAAGGCAAAATTTTCTATAGAAAAAACGACGAAAGGCAAATTTTTCTATAGAAAAAATGACGATCATGAAAGTTTTCTATAGAAAAAATGACGATCATGAAAGTTTTCTATAGAAAAAATGATGATAGGCAAAGTTTTCTATGGAAAAAATGACAAAAGGTAAATTTTTCTATAGAAAAAATGACGAAAGGCAAATTTTTCTATAGAAAAAATGACGAAAGGCAAATTTTTCTATAGAAAAAATGACGAAAGGCAAATTTTTCTATAGAAAAAATGACAAAAGTCAAATTTTTCTATAGAAAAAAATGACGAAAGGCAAATTTTTCTATAGAAAAAATGACGAAAGGCAAATTTTTCTATAGAAGAAATGACGAAAGGCGAATTTTTCTATAGAAAAAATGTCGAAAGGCAATTTTTTCTATAGAAATAATGACGAAAGGCAAATTTTACTATAGAAAAAATGACGCAAGGCAAATATTTCTATAGAAAAAATGACAAAAGTTGACGATATGACCTAGAAAAGTTGACGATAGGCCTAGTTTTCTATAGAAAAGTTGAAGATAGGCCTAGTTTTCTATAGAAAAGTTGACGATAGGCCTAGTTTTCTATAGAAAAGTTGACGATAGGCCTAGTTTTCTATAGAAAAGTTGACGATAGGCCTAGTTTTCTATAGAAAAGTTGACGATAGGCCTAGTTTTCTATAGAAAAGTTGACGATAGGCCTAGTTTTCTATAGAAAAGTTGACGATAGGCCTAGTTTTCTATAGAAAAGTTGACGATAGGCCTAGTTTTCTATAGAAAAGTTGACGATAGGCCTAGTTTTCTATAGAAAAGTTGACGATAGGCCTAATTTTCTATAGAAAAGTTGACCTTGGGCCTAGTTTTCTATAGAAAAGTTGACGTTGGGCCTAGTTTTCTATAGAAAAGTTGACGATATTCCTAGTTTTCTATAGAAAAGTTGACGATAGGCCTAGTTTTCTATAGAAAAGTTGACGATAGGCCTAGTTTTCTATAGAAAAGTTGACGATAGGCCTAGTTTTCTATAGAAAAGTTGACGATAGGCCTAGTTTTCTATAGAAAAGTTGACGATAGGCCAGGTTTTCTATAGAAAAGTTGACGATAGGCCTAGTTTTCTATAGAAAAGTTGACGATAGGCCTAGTTTTCTATAGAAAAGTTGACGATAGGCCTAGTTTTCTATAGAAAAGTTGACGATGGGCCTAGTTTTCTATAGAAAAGTTGACGATAGGCCTAGATTCCTATAGAAAAGTTAACGATAGGCCTAGATTCCTATAGAAAAGTTAACGATAGGCCTAGTTTTCTATAGAAAAGTTGACGATAGGCCTAGTTTTCTATAGAAAAGTTGACGATAGGCCTAGTTTTCTATAGAAAAGTTGACGATAGGCCTAGTTTTCTATAGAAAAGTTGACGATAGGCCTAGTTTTCTATAGAAAAGTTGACGATAGGCCTAGTTTTCTATAGAAAAGTTGACGATAGGCCTAGTTTTCTATAGAAAAGTTGACGATAGGCCTAGTTTTCTATAGAAAAGTTGACGATAGGCCTGATTTTCTATAGAAAAGTTGACGATAGGCCTAGATTCCTATAGAAAAGTTAACGATAGGCCTAGTTTTCTATAGAAAAGTTGACGATAGGCCTAGTTTTCTATAGAAAAGTTGACGATAGGCCTAGTTTTCTATAGAAAAGTTGACGATAGGCCTAGTTTTCTATAGAAAAGTTGACGATAGGCCTAGTTTTCTATAGAAAAGTTGACGATAGGCCTAGTTTTCTATAGAAAAGTTGACGATAGGCCTAGTTTTTTATAGAAAAGTTGACGATAGGCGTTGTTTTCTATAGAAAAGTTAACGATAGGCCTAGTTTTCTAGAGAAAAGTTGACGATAGGACAAGTTTTCTAAAGAAATGCTGACGACAGGCCTAGTTTTCTATAGAAAAGTTGACGATATGAAATAAATCTGCTCCACTGTGTTGTTAGTTTGCTATAGATATTGATTGAAGTTGTACTTTTTGCTTTTTAGTCAAACATTTGTTTGATTTTCATTTTTTGGGCCTTTCAAAGGTGTGGTAAACTTTATTTAAAGAATAAATCAACAACAAATCATATAAAATCTCAAACCAAAAGGAATACAATTACTCAATTTGCAAAAAAGTGCTTAATTGTTTATTTTAAAATATTTTGATTTTTTGTATTGATTTATAAAAGGTTATTTTTGCTGCAATTTTGATCGGTTTTCTATTGTTTGCAAATACTAAAATTTCAGAATTTTTAAATTTTTTGGTCATTAGCGATAAAAAGAAAAAAAAAACACACCCTTTTAATTAAACTTTTAAAATTCAGTTTTTATGTTTGTTATTTATTAGGTTAATTATAGTGTTTTCTGAACCTATTTGGGCTAACAAACAAATTAACAAAAATAATTTATTTATAAATACAAATTAATTAGTCAATTGAAGGAATTTTGAAGCACGAACTAATTGAAATATTTACAATCTAAAATTTTGTTATCATAAAATCAAAAACAATAACAAAGAAATATTTAAAAATTAATTAAAGACACTCATAAATTGATATTAATCATTAATAGTTGTAAAAAAGAGGTTGTCTTCAAAATTTTGACTTCAAGTGTTGAAACACTTTTATTTTGTAAAAATAGCCGCCAAAGCGAAATATTCGAATTTTTAGTAAAATTGAATTTTGTGAGAAAAAATGACTTATAAGTCCCCATAACGACCCGATATATTAATTATTTATTGCCCATAAAATGACTATCAAAAACACCATTAAAATATTTAAATATAAATAATTTAAATTTGTCTGAAAAATGTGCCTTAACTAAGAGATAAACAAAAAAAAAAAAAAATCCACTAGAAAGGAACGTGTTACATTTATTTCTTAAATATTCAGTTTTTCTTTACAATGATCAGGGCAACCAACAATATGATGACCTAATCCGTGGAAATATTTTTTTTTTCTAAGTTGACGAAAGGCAAAGTTTTCTATAGAAAAGTTGACGAAAGGCAAAGTTTTCTATAGAAAAAATTGACGAAGGGCAAAGTTTTCTATAGAAAAAATTGACGAAGGGCAAAGTTTTCTATAGAAAAGTTGACGAAAGGCAAAGTTTTCTATAGAAAAGTTGACGAAAGGCAAAGTTTTCTATAGAAAAGTTGACGAAAGGCAAAGTTTTCTATAGAAAAGTTGACGAAAGGCAAAGTTTTCTATAGGAAAGTTGACGAAAGGCAAAGTTTTATATAGAAAAGTTGACGAAAGGCAAAGTTTTCTATAGAAAAGTTGACGAAAGGCAAAGTTTTCTATAGAAAAGTTGACGAAAGGCAAAGTTTTCTATAGAAAAGTTGACGAAAGGCAAAGTTTTCTATAGAAAAGTTGACGAAAGGCAAAGTTTTCTATAGAAAAGTTGACGAAAGGCAAAGTTTTCTATAGAAAAGTTGACGAAAGGCAAAGTTTTCTATAGAAAAGTTGACGAAAGGCAAAGTTTTCTATAGAAAAGTTGACGAAAGGCAAAGTTTTCTATAGAAAAGTTGACGAAAGGCAAAGTTTTCTATAGAAAAGTTGACGAAAGGCAATGTTTTCTATAGAAAAGTTGACGAAAGGCAAATTTTTCTATAGAAAAGTTGACGAAAGGCAAAGTTTTCTATAGAAAAGTTGACGAAAGGCAAAGTTTTCTATACAAAAGTTGACGAAAGGCAAAGTTTTCTATAGAAAAGTGGACGATAGGCCATGTTTTCTATTGAAAAGAGGACGACAGGCCATGTATTCTATAGAAAAGTGGACGATAGGATTGTTTTCTATAGAAAAGTGGACGATAGGCCATGTTTTCTATAGAAAAGTGGACGATAGGCAATGTTTTCTATAGAAAAGTGGACGATAGGCAATATTTTCTATAGAAAAGTGGACGATAGGCCATGTTTTCTATAGAGAAGTGGACGATAGGCCAGGTTTTCTATAGAAAAGTTGACGATAGGCCTAGTTTTCTATAGAAAAGTGGACGATAGGCCATGTTTTCTATAGAAAAGTGGACGATAGGCAATGTTTTCTATAGAAAAGTGGACGATAGGCCATGTTTTCTATAGAAAAGTGGACGATAGGTCATGTTTTCTATAGAGAAGTGGACGATAGGCCATGTTTTCTATAGAAAAGTGGACGATAGGCCATGTTTTTTATAGAAAAGTGGACGATAGGCCATGTTTTCTATAGAAAAGTGGACGATAGGCCATGTTTTCTATAGAAAAGTGGACGATAGACCATGTTTTCTATAGAAAGGTGGAAGATAGGCCATGTTTTCTATAGAAGAATGGACGAAAGGCCATGTTTTCTAAAGGAAAGTGGATGATAGGCCAAGTTTTCTATATAAAAGTGGACGATAGGCCAAGTTTTCTATAGAAAAGTGGACGATTGGACAGGTATTCTATAGAAAAGTGAGCAAATGTGCGCAAGTTTTTTGTAAAAGGGATATTTTATCGTGAACCTATTTTTTTAAGATTCTCTTAAAATACTGATGCAATCAAAATTTAATAAAAATTACTGAAAATCGCTTTTGTTTCCTTTTAACTTACATAATGCACAAATTGGCCGCAGCAAATTTATTTAAACTCTAGATTCAACATTTCAGCCTCCAATATCTTAAAAAAACTATGTAATAATATTTTCCAAAAGTTATTGAAGGCGTTGTTCAAAAAGTGGGCGCTTCAAAATGCACTCACCTTCAAGCTTTAAATACCAGAAATTAAGAAAGAAGATAAAAAAGCCCAACAAATTACACATATTTCTTCTTTTTTCGGTAAAACATAACTAAAGACTTCAATTGTTTCCAGGCCAGTCCTCATTGTTACGATTGTTACAGTTTCTTCTCATTGACTTGGTTTATTTGTTCAAATGGTCAGTAGGAAAATAATGTTAAGACAGAATTAATACTTTTTTGTTTTTGTTTAAGGAAATTATTACAAAACAAAAGAAAAGTAAAAGTGATTATAGGGTTGTGGTAACACAGAAACATAAAGACTATATTGGCTCTACAAAAAACTGGCCGTTAGATAAAAGCAAGTGAACTTTATTTCTCATATCTGTAACAGGTTATTTTTTATTATTAATAGTAAAATATTTTTATAAAACAATTAGTTAAACAAAAGTTAAAATTTTAATGACTATTTTTCTTTTTTTTTTCTTCATATTTTGAGGTGGGTCTTGAAATAATTGAGCACTTTATTATTTTAGCTTGTTTTGTTAAAAATGTAATAAAGTTTTTACTTATTTTATGCAATTGTTTTTAACATTTCAATATAATTTAACTAATGAAAGTATATGTATGTTTTCTATAACCGCATCTATTTCGGAAAATTTAACAAGAAGAACTAAACTATAACTGAACTATAACTGAACTAGAACTGAACTAGAACTAGAACTGAACTAGAACTGATCTAGAACTGAACTAGAACTGAACTAGAACTGAACTAGAACTGAACTAGAACTGAACTAGAACTGAACTAGAACTGAACTAGAACTGAACTAGAACTGAACTAGAACTGAACTAGAACTGAACTAGAACTGAACTAGAACTGAACTAGAACTGAACTAGAACTGAACTAGAACTGAACTAGAACTGAACTAGAACTGAACTAGAACTGAACTAGAACTGAACTAGAACTGAACTAGAACTGAACTAGAACTGAACTAGAACTGAACTAGAACTGAACTAGAACTGAACTAGAACTGAACTAGAACTGAACTAGAACTGAACTAGAACTGAACTAGAACTGAACTAGAACTGAACTAGAACTGAACTAGAACTGAACTAGAACTGAACTAGAACTGAACTAGAACTGAACTAGAACTGAACTAGAACTGAACTAGAACTGAACTAGAACTGAACTAGAACTGAACTAGAACTGAACTAGAACTGAACTAGAACTGAACTAGAACTGAACTAGAACTGAACTAGAACTGAACTAGAACTGAACTAGAACTGAACTAGAACTGAACTAGAACTGAACTAGAACTGAACTAGAACTGAACTAGAACTGAACTAGAACTGAACTAGAACTGAACTAGAACTGAACTAGAACTGAACTAGAACTGAACTAGAACTGAACTAGAACTGAACTAGAACTGAACTAGAACTGAACTAGAACTGAACTAGAACTGAACTAGAACTGAACTAGAACTGAACTAGAACTGAACTAGAACTGAACTAGAACTGAACTAGAACTGAACTAGAACTGAACTAGAACTGAACTAGAACTGAACTAGAACTGAACTAGAACTGAACTAGAACTAGAACTGAACTAGAACTGAACTAGAACTGAACTAGAACTGAACTGAACTAGAACTAGAACTGAACTAGAACTGAAATAGAACTGAACTAGAACTGAACTAGAACTGAACTAGAACTGAACTAGAACTGAACTAGAACTGAACTAGAACTGAACTAGAACTGAACTAGAACTGAACTAGAACTGAACTAGAACTGAACTAGAACTGAACTAGAACTGAACTAGAACTGAACTAGAACTGAACTAGAACTGAACTAGAACTGAACTAGAACTGAACTAGAACTGAACTAGAACTGAACTAGAACTGAACTAGAACTGAACTAGAACTGAACTAGAACTGAACTAGAACTGAACTAGAACTGAACTAGAACTGAACTAGAACTGAACTAGAACTGAACTAGAACTGAACTAGAACTGAACTAGAACTGAACTAGAACTGAACTAGAACTGAACTAGAACTGAACTAGAACTGAACTAGAACTGAACTAGAACTGAACTAGAACTGAACTAGAACTGAACTAGAACTGAACTAGAACTGAACTAGAACTGAACTAGAACTGAACTAGAACTGAACTAGAACTGAACTAGAACTGAACTAGAACTGAACTAGAACTGAACTAGAACTGAACTAGAACTGAACTAGAACTGAACTAGAACTGAACTAGAACTGAACTAGAACTGAACTAGAACTGAACTAGAACTGAACTAGAACTGAACTAGAACTGAACTAGAACTGAACTAGAACTGAACTAGAACTGAACTAGAACTGAACTAGAACTGAACTAGAACTGAACTAGAACTGAACTAGAACTGAACTAGAACTGAACTAGAACTGAACTAGAACTGAACTAGAACTGAACTAGAACTGAACTAGAACTGAACTAGAACTGAACTAGAACTGAACTAGAACTGAACTAGAACTGAACTAGAACTGAACTAGAACTGAACTAGAACTGAACTAGAACTGAACTAGAACTGAACTAGAACTGAACTAGAACTGAACTAGAACTGAACTAGAACTGAACTAGAACTGAACTAGAACTGAACTAGAACTGAACTAGAACTGAACTAGAACTGAACTAGAACTGAACTAGAACTGAACTAGAACTGAACTAGAACTGAACTAGAACTGAACTAGAACTGAACTAGAACTGAACTAGAACTGAACTAGAGCTGAACTAGAACTGAACTAGAACTGAACCAGAACTGAGCTAGAACTGAACTAGAACTGAACTAGAACTAAACTAGAATTGAACTAGAACTGAACTAGGACTGAGTTTTAATCGCAAAATTTGTTTTATGCTTTTTTTCTACGCCTCTGCTTTTCATTGAAACTTCAATTAAATTTTTGTCTTTCCTGGTGATAAAATAAGTCTTGTTTGTTTACCGCTTTAATTGAAATATGCAAAAAAGAGGCTTGATATTCTACTCAACATTATACTTTTCACCTTTCAAAGCCATGAATTTTATTTACCAAAAAAAAACTTCCGTATTAAGTTTTCAGCGGATGCAGTAACAACAAAAAACTGGTACATAAAAAACTGTAAAATTTGTTTTCTGTTTTTTTTTTTGTTTTTCATTACAATAATCCTGTTAAACATTCAACCGATTTTTTTTTGTTCATGATTTAACTGATAACTGCTTTGAGATTGTCTGTATGTACAATCGACCTTGAAAGCAACTCCCATAAATGTTTTACCAGTATTTTACTTTCAGTTTGAAAGCCTGTTTCAAAATGAACTTATTGTTTATTGGTGGCAGAAAAAAAAATTAAATTGAAATTAAAAATAAAAAAAACAAAAATTGGCTTAAAAAAATTATGAAATATATTGAAATTGATCCGGTTTCAATTATTTACACTTTACATGACGTAGAAGCTCTCCGCTGGATTCTTTATGTGTCGCAATTACAATTTGTTATACTTGAAAGAGATATGAGTTTAATAATTTAGCAATTATTTATTAAAATGGCTTTGATTTGAGATAAATTAATGTCAAAAATATTTTTTAAAAAAATCGGGTTTGATTATTAAGTTATGGGTTTGTTAAAGGGGTAATTTATCTTCTTAGTCATTTAAAATATGAATACAATAAAATAGAAATAATAATAAATATTAGAGTTTGGTCTTGGGACACTACTTACTGACTTATTTTAAATATTTTTTCCATTGGAAAACAAAGATCCAAAATATATGAAACTTCAAAAAACTAATGACTCAAGACCCGAGCGTATTTATGATAAAATTGAAATTTTTTTAATTATAAAGTGTTTCGAATAACATTTTAAGTTGTATTAGTTTAAATAAAACTAAAACCGAGCAGTATAAAAATCACTTAACATAAGTCAATAGTATCGGATTTATCCTTAAGTGCTCAAGAAAAATATTATGTGTTGCACTAGCTATAAGTTTTGACTGAAATAGTAAATGCACATTTTACTAGGAACACTCCTTTTTATAGAATTTTGCACCTATTTACCCTAGGATCGTTATCACAAACATTTTTTTGGAAAAAACTTAAAAAAAAGAAAACAAAATTGCAAATATACAACTCTTAAAAACAAAAGACTTAAGAACCGAACTTGTTTATGAAAATACTTACAATTTTACTTAATATTCAATAATCTTGCTCCCATTATCGACAATTTAAGACAAATATTACACAATCTTGTAAGTTATAGGATACAAACATTTCAAAATATTAGGAAATCATGTCTCCATTTGAATTCGTTTATTTTTGGTTTTCAAATTTTTGCAAACACGATTTTTTCTAGTGACACACGCATTTATTCATTTTTAAATTGTAAATGAACTAAACGATATCAATCACTGATACAGTGCGTATTTTAACACTTTTGAGAGTTTAACTGAAAAATTTAAATTCGAAAAATTGCAAATTTTCATTTTAAACATGAAAATTTTGAAAAACAGAAAAGGCTCCAAAAATTAGTGTAAAAACTGGTTGAAAAACTCGGCGAAAAGAGCTAAAATTTATAAACTGAATAATTGGGTTTGGCTAAAACCAAATGAGAAAACAGACGTACAATGTATCAATAGAAAAAATTTTATAATGAAAATTTTTCAGTAGAAAAAATTTTATAACAAAAATTTATCAATAGAACAAATTCTATAATAAACATTTAATAATTGAGAAATTTTTTATGAAAAAAAATTTTGTATTGAAAAATGTCTTTAAAAAATATTATTTCAAATATTTTTCATGTAACAATCAAAATTTCAATCAAAAACTCTATAATATAGAAATATTGCACCCATAAACTTTTTTCTAACAAAAGTGAAATGAAAGTGGATAAAGAACAAAGAAAAACATATAAACACACAAACAAACATAAACTTCATAAGCACGTGTGTGTGCCTTAGCTTTCTCTCATTTCTCTAAATGTTTCTAACAAAATAGGCATTAACTACTACAGGCAAAACCTTTCAGCGATAAATTTAACTGCATATCACTAGCAGCCCAAACATTGATTGCCGACATACGTGTACAACACAAAACAATCGTATGCATAAATAAGTGTTAAAGCTAGAGCTTTTTATAAACTTTCCGCACTAAATATAATCAGGTACTATTAAAAACTTGATGAAGCAAAATTATATTCTCTGCTGCCACTAGTACGATCGCAAATATGCTAATGTGTTAGTGGGCACCACTGCTCTAGAGTAACTAAACTCCTACTAAATGCATAAAAAAATTTAGTCAAATTCTAATAATTTCAAAAAAGCTTAAACTTTGTTGAAAAAGACCTTAAAATTGTAAAATAACGATAAAATATAACCATCAAATAAAAGCCATTCGTTTGACTAATGATTGCAATTATAAAATATTATTTTACCATTTTATATTGCTATGACGTTTCATGTGGTCTAGGTTCAATAATAACTCAATTTGTTATTACTAATTAACAAAATTAAACGCCACAAAGACTATTAAATAATTGACTTAATCTAAACTGGTCGGACTTACAACAGTTTGATCACAATCGTAAAATATGCCTTCTTAACTTTGATCAAGTCTAAATATTTTTTTTAATATTCTTATGTTATTAAATTATTTAATCATAATACAAAACAAAAAAATAGTCACATATTAAAAATTATAATTGAAACCATATCCGTCTTAAAATGATTCCATTGTAATTACATTTTTTAGTTTCGTTAATAAGTTTGTGTCTTAAGTCTTTTGAATGCTTTTTTTTTTGGCTTGTGCTTGTTTTAATTCTTTCAAACAAAAACATACTAGCAAACTTTGGCAATGACATGTACTTAGGCATTAGATTACTTTGTAGCGACCGCAACATTCAGCAGTTTTTGGAAAGTGAGTTGAGTTCAATAATCTATTTATTAGATAATATATAAAGTATTTACCGATAACTTTTTAATTAAATTTCTGTTCTAGTTCAGTTCTAGTTCAGTTCTAGTTCAGTTCTAGTTCAGTTCTAGTTCAGTTCTAGTTCAGTTCTAGTTCAGTTCTAGTTCAGTTCTAGTTCAGTTCTAGTTCAGTTCTAGTTCAGTTCTAGTTCAGTTCTAGTTCAGTTCTAGTTCAGTTCTAGTTCAGTTCTAGTTCAGTTCTAGTTCAGTTCTAGTTCAGTTCTAGTTCAGTTCTATTTCAGTTCTAGTTCAGTTCTAGTTCTAGTTCAGTTCAGTTCTAGTTCAGTTCTAGTTCAGTTCTAGTTCAGTTCTAGTTCAGTTCTAGTTCAGTTCTAGTTCAGTTCTAGTTCAGTTCTAGTTCAGTTCTAGTTCAGTTCTAGTTCAGTTCTAGTTCAGTTCTAGTTCAGTTCTAGTTCAGTTCTAGTTCAGTTCTAGTTCAGTTCTAGTTCAGTTCTAGTTCAGTTCTAGTTCAGTTCTAGTTCAGTTCTAGTTCAGTTCTAGTTCAGTTCTAGTTCAGTTCTAGTTCAGTTCTAGTTCAGTTCTAGTTCAGTTCTAGTTCAGTTCTAGTTCAGTTCTAGTTCAGTTCTAGTTCAGTTCTAGTTCAGTTCTAGTTCAGTTCTAGTTCAGTTCTAGTTCAGTTCTAGTTCAGTTCTAGTTCAGTTCTAGTTCAGTTCTAGTTCAGTTCTAGTTCAGTTCTAGTTCAGTTCTAGTTCAGTTCTAGTTCAGTTCTAGTTCAGTTCTAGTTCAGTTCTAGTTCAGTTCTAGTTCAGTTCTAGTTCAGTTCTAGTTCAGTTCTAGTTCAGTTCTAGTTCAGTTCTAGTTCAGTTCTAGTTCAGTTCTAGTTCAGTTCTAGTTCAGTTCTAGTTCAGTTCTAGTTCAGTTCTAGTTCAGTTCTAGTTCAGTTCTAGTTCAGTTCTAGTTCAGTTCTAGTTCAGTTCTAGTTCAGTTCTAGTTCAGTTCTAGTTCAGTTCTAGTTCAGTTCTAGTTCAGTTCTAGTTCAGTTCTAGTTCAGTTCTAGTTCAGTTCTAGTTCAGTTCTAGTTCAGTTCTAGTTCAGTTCTAGTTCAGTTCTAGTTCAGTTCTAGTTCAGTTCTAGTTCAGTTCTAGTTCAGTTCTAGTTCAGTTCTAGTTCAGTTCTAGTTCAGTTCTAGTTCAGTTCTAGTTCAGTTCTAGTTCAGTTCTAGTTCAGTTCTAGTTCAGTTCTAGTTCAGTTCTAGTTCAGTTCTAGTTCAGTTCTAGTTCAGTTCTAGTTCAGTTCTAGTTCAGTTCTAGTTCAGTTCTAGTTCAGTTCTAGTTCAGTTCTAGTTCAGTTCTAGTTCAGTTCTAGTTCAGTTCTAGTTCAGTTCTAGTTCAGTTCTAGTTCAGTTCTAGTTCAGTTCTAGTTCAGTTCTAGTTCAGTTCTAGTTCAGTTCTAGTTCAGTTCTAGTTCAGTTCTAGTTCAGTTCTAGTTCAGTTCTAGTTCAGTTCTAGTTCAGTTCTAGTTCAGTTCTAGTTCAGTTCTAGTTCAGTTCTAGTTCAGTTCTAGTTCAGTTCTAGTTCAGTTCTAGTTCAGTTCTAGTTCAGTTCTAGTTCAGTTCTAGTTCAGTTCTAGTTCAGTTCTAGTTCAGTTCTAGTTCAGTTCTAGTTCAGTTCTAGTTCAGTTCTAGTTCAGTTCTAGTTCAGTTCTAGTTCAGTTCTAGTTCAGTTCTAGTTCAGTTCTAGTTCAGTTCTAGTTCAGTTCTAGTTCAGTTCTAGTTCAGTTCTAGTTCAGTTCTAGTTCAGTTCTAGTTCAGTTCTAGTTCAGTTCTAGTTCAGTTCTAGTTCAGTTCTAGTTCAGTTCTAGTTCAGTTCTAGTTCAGTTCTAGTTCAGTTCTAGTTCAGTTCTAGTTCAGTTCTAGTTCAGTTCTAGTTCAGTTCTAGTTCAGTTCTAGTTCAGTTCTAGTTCAGTTCTAGTTCAGTTCTAGTTCAGTTCTAGTTCAGTTCTAGTTCAGTTCTAGTTCAGTTCTAGTTCAGTTCTAGTTCAGTTCTAGTTCAGTTCTAGTTCAGTTCTAGTTCAGTTCTAGTTCAGTTCTAGTTCAGTTCTAGTTCAGTTCTAGTTCAGTTCTAGTTCAGTTCTAGTTCAGTTCTAGTTCAGTTCTAGTTCAGTTCTAGTTCAGTTCTAGTTCAGTTCTAGTTCAGTTCTAGTTCAGTTCTAGTTCAGTTCTAGTTCAGTTCTAGTTCAGTTCTAGTTCAGTTCTAGTTCAGTTCTAGTTCAGTTCTAGTTCAGTTCTAGTTCAGTTCTAGTTCAGTTCTAGTTCAGTTCTAGTTCAGTTCTAGTTCAGTTCTAGTTCAGTTCTAGTTCAGTTCTAGTTCAGTTCTAGTTCAGTTCTAGTTCAGTTCTAGTTCAGTTCTAGTTCAGTTCTAGTTCAGTTCTAGTTCAGTTCTAGTTCAGTTCTAGTTCAGTTCTAGTTCAGTTCTAGTTCAGTTCTAGTTCAGTTCTAGTTCAGTTCTAGTTCAGTTCTAGTTCAGTTCTAGTTCAGTTCTAGTTCAGTTCTAGTTCAGTTCTAGTTCAGTTCTAGTTCAGTTCTAGTTCAGTTCTAGTTCAGTTCTAGTTCAGTTCTAGTTCAATTGGTAAAAAAATACAGTTTCCTTAAAATCTGCAAATAAATTTGTCATTGTGGGCGCATGTGTCTTAAGTCTTTTGATTTCTTGTATTGAAATATCTAAGGTAAGCTTTTAACTACTCATATTGCAAATGTATTTTGTTTATGTATGTATTTAATTTATTATTGTGTATATTTATAACTAAATATTCTTTTACTTAAGGGGAATTTTTTTGGTTTTTCAGTATTAACTTCTATATAATGGGTGTTTTTTTTAGAGGTATAGAACTTCGAATTGAAATAAAACACAAGAAAATCGTTTTAATGTCCATCAATTTGGCTTTATTGGAAGGATAATTTTATGCCATTAATTAAATATGATTTCGGGCATGTGGCCGCCGCGGCTGGCTCGAATAAAGCCAATTCTACAGGTCCAATTTTCAACTACTTTTTCGAGCATATGGGGCCGTATGTTGGCAATAACGCCACGAATGTTGGCTTCTAAGTCCCCTAACGTTTCTGGTTTGTTGGCGTAGACGAGCGACTTCACATATCCCCAAAGAAAATAATCCAGTGGTGTCAAATCGCACGATCTTGGTGGCCAATTGACAGGTTCATTCCGCGAAATTATGCGCTCATCGAATGTTTCCTTCAATAAATCAATTGTGACGTGCGCTGTGTGGCATGTAGCGCCGTCTTGTTGGAACCACAACTCATCCACATTCATGCCATCCAATTGGGGAACAAAATAGTCGGTTATCATGGCTCTATACCGGTCTCCATTTATGGTAACTGACTCTCCAGCATTATTTCGGAAGAAGTATGGCCCAATGACTCCACCAGCCCATAGAGCACACCAAACAGTCAGTTTTTGTGGATGAAATGGCATCTCAAGGGTCTCATGTGGATTCTCTTCACTCCAAATGCGGCAATTTTGCTTGTTGACGTAGCCATTCAACCAAAAATGAGCCTCATCACTGAACAAAATTTTGCGATGAAAATCAGCATCGAGATCAATCTCATTTTCGGCTCATACACCAAAATCACGACGCATTGCATGGTCTCGCGGCTTTAATTCTTGCACAAGCTGGATCTTGTAAGGTCGCAAGCCAAGATCTTTGCGCAAAATCTTCCATAAAGTTGATGGACAAAGCTCCAATTGCTGTGCACGGTGGCGAATCGATTCATTCGGGTCCTCTTCAACACTTTGCTCTACAGCGGCAATTGTTTCTTCGGTGCGCACTGTTCGACGTCGCTGCGGATGCGTATTATCACATAGAGTAAACGTAGTGCGAAAACGATCCATGGTTAACCGAATTAATTGCTCTGATGGACGATTATGTCGACCATAAAATGGACGGAGCTTGCGGTAAACTTCGCGAACTGAACCATTATTTTCGAAATAAATTTGCACGGTTTGCAAGCGTTGTTCTTTTGTCAACCTGTTCATGATGAAATGGCAAACCAAACTAAATATTAATCACTTGACAGCTGACAAAATGGCCGCCAGTTAAAAAAGTGATGCCAACTTAAAGTTCTATACCTCAATAAAAAACACCCGATATTATTTAACATGATAATATATGTTTTTTTTTCTTTGTATCATAATAACAACAAATCCGTTTTGTATAGCTGGAGGTGCTTAATTGGGAACAGGATTTATTTAACAATATTCATTCTTCAATTTCTATAGATAAAGTAATTATTTAAATGACTAACAGCTTCACTAATCAATCACATTTTTCGATTCTAGCAAAAAATGACAATCACTTTGGTAATTTTTAACTAGTAATGGTTTTATTGTTAAATTCATTTTTAGAGATTTTTTTCAAATTCTAGAATGTAAAACCCGAAATAAACCAGATTTTAAAAATTATTTCTTAAAAATAGTTTTGCAAAAAAAAAATAAGTTATTTAATATTCTTATCATAGCAATAAATCAAATATGAGTTAAAAAATCTTGTGAATTATAAGTTTCATAAAAAGTAAAAACTGATTTTGTATCTAATTAGAATTCTGCAAATTTAAATTTTATTGGTTTTTTATTCAAATTTAATTTGTAATTATAATAACACCAACACCATTTCTTTGGATTTTAATGAAGTTAGAGCTTAAAACTTTAAAGAAATTGTCTTATTTTAATGTGCTGTATATAAATAAGTATTTTTGTTTTAATTAACATACATTTTGTACCTACAAGGGAAATTATTAATATTTTGCGTATTTTATTAGAACATATTTTATATTGATTACCGAACCTCATTTGTAAGTTACAGCAATTAAATACAACTGTTTCTACTTATTTTCTAAAACTGGAATATTAAGTTGTTTTCTATATCGTATGATATGCAAATTTCTCCATAATTTGATTCAGAGTCTGACAACATTTCTTTTTGTCAACAAGTTCAAAACTGTTGGACATTTAGAAAACTTATGATAGAAATACAATTTAAAATGAATATTTGTGAAAAATTTCTTATTTTTATAGGAAATTTTTAAAATATTTCTTATTTTTAAAAGAAATTTTTTAAAAATTTTATATTTTCATAGGAAAATTTTCAAAAGTTTCTTATTTTAAAAGAAAATTAAAATTTTTTTTTAAGTAAATTTTTCAAAAATTTCTTTTTTTGATAAAAAATTGTTCAAAAATGTCTTATTTTTATAAGAAATTTTTAAAAAATTTCTTTATTTCATAAAAAAATGTTTAATTTTATAAGAAATTTTTCAAAAATTTCTTATTTCTATAAGAAATTTTTCAAAAAATTCTTATTTTTATAAGAAATGTTTCAAAAATTTATTCAATTTATAACAAATTTTTCAAAATTTTGTTAATTTTATAACAAATTTTTCAAAAATGTCTGTTTTGATAAGAAACCTTTCAAACATTTCTTATATCAATAAGAAAATTTTCAAAAACTTATTTTTTTTATAAGAAATTTTTCAAAAATTTTTTTTTTATAACAAATTTTTCAAGTTTCTTATTTTTTTAGGAAATTTAAAAAGTTCATATTTTTATAGGAAATTTTTCAAAAATTTCACATTTTTATAGGAAATTGTAAAAAATTCCATATTTTTATAGGAAATTTTTCAAAAATTTCATACTTTATAAGAAGTTTTTAAAAAATTTCATATTTTTATAGGAAATTTTTCAAAAATTTCTTATTTTGATAAAAATTTTTTCAAAATTTCTTGTTTTTATAAGAAAATTTTCAAAAATTTTTAAAAAATTTCTTATTTTTTTTATAAAAATTTTCAAAGATTTCTTATTTTTATCGAAAATTTTTCAAATATTTTTTATTTTTATAGAACATTTTTTAAAAATAAAAGGAAATTTTTCAAAAATTTTTTATTTTTATAGGAAATTTTTAGAAAGTTTCTAATTTTTATAGGGAATTTTTCAAAAATTTAGTTTTTGTTAAAGAAAATTTTTTTAATATTTCTTATTTTATAGGAAATTTTTCAAAAAATACTTATTTTTATAGAAAAGTTTTGAAAAATTTTTTATTTTTATAAAAAAATTTTGAAAAATTTCGTATTTTTATAGGAAATTTTTTAAAAATTTTTTATTTCTATAAGAAATTTTTCAAAAATCTCTTTTTTTTATAAAAAATTGTTCAAAAATGTCTTATTTTTATAAGAAATTTTTCAAAAATTTCTTATTTTTATAAGAAGTTTTTTAAAAATTTCTTATATTTATAAGAAATTTTTAAAAATTTTGTTAATTTTATAAGAAATTTTTCAAAATTTTTTTAATTTTATAAGAAATTTTTCAAAATCTTTTTAATTTTATACGAAATTTTTCAAAATTTTTTTAATTTTATAAGAAATTTTTCAAAAATTTCTTTTTTTAATAAGAAACTTTTCAAACATTTCTTATTTTAATAAAAAATTTTCCAAAAATGTCTTTTTTTATCAGAAATTTTTCAAAAATTTCTTACTTATATAGAAAATTTTTCAAAAATTTCATATTTTTATAGAGAATTTTTCCAAAATTTCATATTTTTAAAGGAAATTTTTCAAAAAATTCATATTTTTATAGGAAATTAAAAAAAAATTCCATATCTTTATAGGAAATTTTTCAAAAATTTCATATTTTTAAAGAAAATTTTTAAAAAATTTCATAGTTTTATAGGAAATTTTTCAAAACTATTATATTTTTTATAGGATATTCTTCAAAAATTTCATATTTGTATAGGATATTTTTCAAAAATTTCATATTTTTTAAAAATTTCTTATTTTTATAGGAAAATTTTCAAAAATTTCTTATTTTTATGAAAAAAATCTTATTTTCATTTGAAATTTTTAAAAAATTTCTTATTTGATAGGAAATTTTTCAAAAATTTTATATTTTTATAGGAAATTCTTCATAAATTTCATATATGTATAGGATGTTTTTCAAAAATTTCATATTTGTATAGGAAATTTTTCAAAAATTTCATATTTTTATAAGAAATTTTTAAATCTTTTTTAAATTTTTAAATTATTTTTATAGGAAATTTTTCAAAAATTTCTTATTTTTATAAAAAAGTTCTTATTTTTAAAAAATTTCTTATTGTTAAAAAATTTCTTATTGTTATATGAAATTTTTCTGAAATGTCTTATTTTTATAAGAAATTTTTCAAAAAATTCTTATTTTTACAGGAAATTTTTCAAAAATTTCCTATTTTTATAGGAAATTTTTCAAAAATTTCCTATTTTTATAGAGAATTTTTCCAAAATTTCATATTTTTAAAGGAAATTTTTCAAAAATTTCATATTTTTATAGGAAATTTAAAAAAAAATTAATAGTTTTATAGGAAATTTTTCAAAACTATTATATTTTTTATAGGATATTCTTCAAAAATTTCATATTTGTATAGGATATTTTTCAAAAATTTCATATTTTTTAAAAATTTCATATTTTTTAAAAATTTCTTATTTTTATAGGAAAATTTTCAAAAATTTCTTATTTTTATGAAAAAAAATCTTATTTTCATGGGAAATTTTTAAAAAATTTCTTATTTGATAGGAAATTTTTCAAAAATTTTATATTTTTATAGGAAATTCTTCATAAATTCCATATATGTATAGGATATTTTTCAAAAATTTCATATTTGTATAGGAATTTTTTTAAAAATTTCATATTTTTATAAGAAAATTTTAAATTTTTTTTAAATTTTTAAATTATTTTTATAGGAAATTTTTCAAAAATTTCTTATTTTTATAAAAAAGTTCTTATTTTTATGGCAAATTTTTAAAAAATTTCTTATTTTTATAAGAAATTTTTCTGAAATTTCTTATTTTTATAAGAAATTTTGCAAAAAATTCTTATTTTTATAGGAAATTTTTCAAAAATTTCCTATTTTAATAGGAAGTTTTTCAAAAATTTCTTATTTTTATGGGAAACATTTTAAAAATTTCTTATTTTGATAGGAAAGTTTTCAAAAAACTTCTAATTTTTATAGGAATTTTTCAAAAATTTCTTATTTTTATAGGAAATTTTTCAAAAATTCATTTTATAAAAAAATTTTTCAAAAATTCATTTTTTAAAAAAAATTTTCAATAATTTCTTATTTTGATAAGAATTTTTTCAAAAATTTCATATTTTTAAAGGAAATTTTTCAAAAATTTCATATTTTTATAGGAATTTTTTAAAAAAATTAATAGTTTTATAGGAAATTTTTCAAAACTATTATATTTTTTATAGGATATTCTTCAAAAATTTCATATTTGTATAGGATATTTTTCAAAAATTTCATATTTTTTAAAAATTTCATATTTTTTAAAAATTTCTTATTTTTATAGGAAAATTTTCAAAAATTTCTTATTTTTATGAAAAAAAATCTTATTTTCATGGGAAATTTTTAAAAAATTTCTTATTTGATAGGAAATTTTTCAAAAATTTTATATTTTTATAGGAAATTCTTCATAAATTCCATATATGTATAGGATATTTTTCAAAAATTTCATATTTGTATAGGAATTTTTTTAAAAATTTCATATTTTTATAAGAAAATTTTAAATTTTTTTTAAATTTTTAAATTATTTTTATAGGAAATTTTTCAAAAATTTCTTATTTTTATAAAAAAGTTCTTATTTTTATGGCAAATTTTTAAAAAATTTCTTATTTTTATAAGAAATTTTTCTGAAATTTCTTATTTTTATAAGAAATTTTGCAAAAAATTCTTATTTTTATAGGAAATTTTTCAAAAATTTCCTATTTTAATAGGAAGTTTTTCAAAAATTTCTTATTTTTATGGGAAACATTTTAAAAATTTCTTATTTTGATAGGAAAGTTTTCAAAAAACTTCTAATTTTTATAGGAATTTTTCAAAAATTTCTTATTTTATAGGAAATTTTTCAAAAATTCATTTTATAAAAAAATTTTTCAAAAATTTCTCATTTTTATAAGAAATTTTTCAAAAATTTCTTATTTTTATAAGAATTTTTTCAAAAATTTCTTATTTTTATAAGATATTTTTCAAAAGTTTCTTATAGTTATAGGAATCTTGTTATTAATGTTTAGTTATTGATACTTTTTGCTTCCGTATTTTTATTTATTTTAATTGAGCGAAAGGCATGTTTAATTGGATTAATGTGTCAAAAATTTTAATTAGTCTCAAGCTTCTGATAAAAGTCAAATTTTCAAAAAAGTCATTCAAACTTAAATTTATGTAAGTCTCATGTTAAACAAAAAGTTTCTAAGAATGCAACCAACCAACTCTCGTAAAGATCATTAACAACCACCAAGTGCGATAATTATGGCCATTTAACAAAGAAACTGTAATAAATTCTAGTGCTAATTATTCTCAAAAGAAAAAAAACTTTAAATTAATAGATAAAAAACACCCACTGAAGGTTTAAAGTTAAATACGTTTAATATTTCTTTAACAGTTCAGAAAAAGTTACTTGTTTTTAGTTAGTTCGCATAAAACAGTCAACTTAGTCCACATTTTAAACTCATGTATTCATTCATTCTATTCTCATGATTAGTCCAACGTAAGAATGTTCATTTAAATTTTCAGTTTATTTTTTTAGTTTTTACAGCCATTTTTAACAACCAAACAGTTCAATTAATTCTAGTTGAGTTTAATTATTTGTAATTTTTCTATACGAATTTCCCTTGAAAATTGAAACGGAAAAAGAATGGCTTACAATTTGCTAGAATTTTTTTTGTAGATGACAGGAAGTCTCTATAATTTTTAGAGTTTTTTGCTTTAAGAGTAATTAAAACTTTTCAAAAAATTTTATGACGACAATTATTTATAAAGTGTGCTATGGATATTTAAGAATAAATTACTTTATTTCTCAGTTAGTTTTGAAATTTTGGCCAAAAATTAATTGCAGCTTTTAAGCAAAATTTATCTTTTATGAAGAGAATGGAAAGGAAAATTGTGTTGTTTGCCTTATTTACAATATTTTTTTATAACAGGAAAAGACATTTTTTTTTGAAATTTCTAAATCAATTTTCAATAGTATTTCTAGAACAAAAACAGATTAGTTTTTATTACAAAATGCAGTTTTTAATATTAAACGACATATTTTAAATAGTTTTCTATATGAAACCTGACGACATAACAAAATTATCAACATGTTTCTCCAGATAATAGTGAAAAGATATATTGGATCTTAAATTGCTATATAATAACAAATTTGAATAAAAATCTATAATATGTATACGACAGTGGGACAAAAAACAAAACAAGCAGTTGCAGAAATAAAAAAAAAAAATATTGAAAATTATATTGAAAATTTTATAATAAAATTTTTTTAAAGAAAAGTTATATTAAGAAAATTTTTCTATAGAAAAAATTTTATCATTAAAAATTTTTTTATCGAAAAAATTTTATCATGAAAATTGTTCTATAGAAACAAAATTATCATGATAATTTTAATATAGAAAACATTTTATCATGAACTTTTTTCTATAGAAAAAATTTTATCATGAAAATTTTTCTATAGAAAAAATTTTATTATGAAAATTTTTCTACAGAAACAATTTTATCATGAAAATTTTTCTATAGAAAAATTTTATCATGAAAATTTTTGTATAGAAAAAATTTTATCATGAAAATTTTTTTATAGAAAAAATTTTATCATGAAAATTTTCCTATAGAAAAATTTTATCATAAAAATTTTTTTATAGAAAAAATTTTATCATGAAAATTTTTGTATAGAAAAAATTTTATCATGAAAATTTTTTTATAGAAAAAATTTTATCATGAAAATTTTCCTATAGAAAAATTTTATCATGAAAATTTTTCTATAGAAAAAATTTTATCATGAAAATTTTTCTATAGAAAAAATTTTATCATGAAAATTTTTCTATAGAAAAAATTTTATTATGAAAATTTTTCTGTAGAAAAAATTTTATTATGAAAATTTTTCTGTAGAAAAAATTTTATTATGAAAATTTTTCTATAGAAAAAATTTTATCATGAAAATTTTTCTATAGAAAAAATTTTATCATGAAAATTTTTCTATAGAAAAATTTAATAATGAACATTTTTGCATAGAAAATACTTTGTGATAAGATTTTTCTATAGAAAAAAATTTATAATAAAAATGTTTCTATAGAAAAAAATTTAAAATAAAATTTGTTCATAGAAACAATTTTATAATAAAAATTTTTCTATAGAAACAATTTTATAACAAAGATATTCCTATAGAAAAAATTTTATAATGAAAATTTGCCTATAGAAAAAATTTACAATGAATGTTTTTCTATAGAAAAAGTTTTATAATGAAAATTTCCTAAAGAAACAATTTTATAAACAAAATTTTTCTAAAGAAAAAATTTTATAATAAAAATTCTTCATTAGAAATTTTTTTTTTTATAGAAAATTGAATAACGAAAATTTTTATGTAGAAAAACATTTATGATGAAAAAACTTTATAAGAAAGTTTTTCTATAGAAAAATTTTTAAAATGAAACTTTTTATATATAAGAATTTTAAAATTCAAATTTTGCAATAAAAAAAAACTTTATAATGAAAATTTTCTATAGAAGAAATTTTATAATAACGATATTCTACAGAAAACATTTTATAATTTTATAGAAAAAAATTTATAACGAAAATATTTCTATAAAAAAAATTTTGAAAGCGAAAATTTTTCTATAGAAAAAATTTTATAATGCAAAATTTCCTATAGAAAACTTCTATAATAAACATTTTTCCATAGAAAACAATTTAAAATAATTTTTTTTTTTATAGAAAAAATTTGATAACGAATATTTTCTATAAAATAAAATTTTATAATAAAAATTTTTCCCTAGAAAAAATTTTCAAAAGAAAAAATTTCTATAGAAAATATTTTTTAAAGATAATTTTTCTAAAGAAAAAATTATATAATAAAAATGTTTCTATAGAAATAATTTTCTAACGAAAATTATTTTGCAAAAAAGTATTATAATATAAATTTTTCTATACAAAAAATTTAAAAATAAAAATGTTTCTATAAAAAAATTTGACAAAAAAATTTTTCTATAGAAAAATTTTATAAAGAAAATTTTTCCATAGAAAATATTTCTTAATAAAAATTTTTCAATAGAAAATATTTTTTAATGAAAAATTTTCTATAAAAATAGGAATTTTTTTTTAAATTTCCTTCAAAAAATAACACTTTTTTTAAAAATTTCCTACAAAAATTAGAATTTTTTTTAAAAGTTCCTATAAAAATAAGAAAATTTGCTTGAAAAGAAAGAAATTTTTCAAAGGAAATTTTTAAAAAATTTCCTATAAAAATAATAATTTTCTAAACAAATAGAAAATTTTTTAAAAATTTCCTGTTTAAATATGAAATTTTAAAAAAATTTTGTATAAAAATAATAAATTTTTGAAAAATTTCAGACAAAAATAAAAAATTTTTGAAAATTAGAGAAAAATTTTATAATGAAAATTTTTGTAGAGAAAAATTTTTCTAGGGCAAAAATTTTGCACTAAAAAATTTTTCTATGAAAATAGAAAATTTTTAAAATATTTCCTAAAAATTTAAATAAACAACTTTTAAAATTTTCCTGTAACTTTTGAAAACATTTCTATAGAAATAGGAAACTTTTGAAAAATTTTCTATAAAATTAGGAAATTTTGGAGAATTTTCCTATCAAAATAAGAAATTTTTGAAAAATTTTCTATAAAATTAAGAAATTGTTGAAAAATTTTCTATAAAATTAAAAAATTTTTGAAAAAATTTCTATAAAAATAATAAATTTTTGAAAAACTTTCCATAAAAATAAGAAATTTTTGAAAAATTTCCTATCAAAATAATAAATTTTTAAAAATTTTCCTAGAAAATAGAAATTTTTTAAAAAATTCGTATAAAAGTATTAAATTTTTGAAAAAAATCCTATCAAAATAAGAAATTTTTGAAAATTTTTCTATAAAAATAAGAAATTTTTGAAAAATTCCCTATAAAAATAAGAAACTTTTGAAAAATTATCTATAAAATTAAAAATTTTTTGAAAAATTTTCTATAAAAATAAGAAATTTTTGAAAATTTTCTTAGAAAATAGAATTTTTTTAAAAAATTCGTATAAAAGTATTAAATTTTTGAAAAAATTCCTATCGAAATAAGAAATTTTAAAATGTTTAAAAGATTTCCTATAAAAAAAATAAACATGTTTTTAAAAATTTGTTATAAAATAAGTAATTTTTGGAAAATTTCCTATAACAATAAGAAATTTTTGCAAAATATTTTGCAAAAAGAAGAATTTAAAAAAAAAATATCAATAAAAATAAGAAATTTTTAAAAGATTTTCTACAAAAAAAAATAAATTTTAGAAAATTTGGAAAAAAAAATAAGAATTTTTTTTTAAATTTTCCTTAAAAATAAGAAATTTTTGAAAAATTTCTTATAAAATAATAAATTTTAGAAAATTTGAAAAAAATAAATTTTTTTAAATTTTCCTTAAAAATAAGAAATTTTTGAAAAATTTCTTATAAAAGTAAACAATTTTAGAAACAATTCTAAGAAAAATAAGAAATTTTCGAAAAAATTCTAATAAAAATACGAAATTTTTAAAAAATTTCTTTTAAAATAATTTTTTTTTTAATTTAATATAAAAAGAAGAAATTTTTGAAAAATTTTCTATAAAAACAAGAAATTTTTGAAAAATTTCTTATAAAAATAAAAGATTCTAATAAAAATAAGAAATTTTTTAAAGTTTTGTTATAAAAATAAGACATTTTTGAAAAATTTCCTATACAAATTTTTAGTTTTAAAAAAGTTTGAAAAACTTCCTACAAAAATATAAAATTTTTGAAAATTTTCCTATAAAAGTAGAAATTTTTGAAAATTTTTCTATAAAAATATGAAATTTTTGAAAAATTTCCTATAAAAGTAGAAATTTTTGAAAAGTTTTCTATAAAAATATAAAATTTTTGAAAAATTCTTATAAAAAAAAAGAAATTTTTGAAAAATTACCTATAAAAATAAGAAACTTTTGAAAATTTTCCTTTAAGAAAATGTTTTGAAAAATAACTTTTTTTTCCACTGTACAATCTTGTTATATTTTTAACAACTTGTCTTCACACATAATTTGAAAATTAATGAAAGGCAAAGACATGTTAGACAGAAACTCACGTTACCACCAAAAAGACTTGCTTTTGTTAGCAATTGATTTTCTAAGCCATCGTTAGAAAAAATACTCATACGTCACGATTGTCAATCGAAACTAAAAGAAACCATAACGAACGCAACTGAAAAATGTGAAGTGCATTAATATTTACAGTAAAGCCTCATATAAACAGATGGTATAATGATATTCATTAAAATATTATCAGTCTTTTTAACTGATAAGAAGAAAGAGATCTCACTGTATTACCATTTATGCTGAAAGCAAGTTTGACAACTTAATATTTCGCAAAATCGCAAGAATTTAAGAAATTCACAACAAAATCTCAAACAAGAAATTACTTAGACAACAAGTGTTTAAATGACATAATTTAAAGAAATTTTTAATTTAATTATACCTGCGCATTTGTTTTGAAAAAGTAATGAACTCTTAAAGAATTGGCTGATTTTTTGTACTGGTTACCACTCACTTGACCTTAAGTTAAGAAATAAAAATAATAAATCTACAATTGCGCCGAATTAAATAAATGACACACCAAAAACATTTAAAAAACGTTCAGTCATTTATGCGGCGCAGTTTAATTTATTGGTAGCAGCGAAGGTGGTGTCAAAGGGGGTTTGATTTGTTAAAGACTTTATATTTATTTTGAAAGTTAAATTGATTGGAATCTCATGCGACTTTACAATTATATGCCGGTGAAGCCTGTTGTGCAACGTTACACATATGTCCTTCAACTTTTTTATATGAACCTTTGGTTTAAAGATTTTTGTAAGATTAAAAACAATACAATCTCTTTAAAAAAAATGATCTTAATGAAAATTTTTCTATAGAAAAAATTTCTTAATGCAAATTTTTCTATAGAAAAAATTTCTTAATGAAAATTTTTCTATAGAAACAATTTCTTAATGAAAATTTTTCTATAGAAAAAATTTTTAAATGAGAATTTTTCTATAGAAAAAATTTTTAAATGAAAATTTTTCTATAGAAAAAATTTCTTAATGAAAATTTTTCTATAGAAAAAATTTCTTAATGAAAATTTTTCTATAGAAAAAATTTCTGAATGAAAATTTTTCTATAGAAAACATTTCTTAATGAAAATTTTTCTATAGAAAAAATTTCTGAATGAAAATTTTTCTATAGAAAAAATTTCTTAATGAAAATTTTTCTATAGAAAAAATTTCTTAATGAAAATTTTTCTATAGAAAAAATTTCTTAATGAAAATTTTTCTATAGAAAAAATTTCTTAATGAAAATTTTTCTATAGAAAAAATTTCTTAATGAAAATTTTTTATAGAAAAAATTTCTTAATGAAAATTTTTCTATAAAAAAAATTTCTTAATGAAAATTTTTCTGTAAAAAAATTCTTAATGAAAATGCTTCTATAGAAAAAATTTCTTAATGAAAATTTCTCTATTGAAAAAATTTCTTAATGAAAATTTTTCTATAGAAAAAATTTCTTAATGAAAATTTTTCTACAGAAAAAATTTTTTAATGGAAATTTTTCTATAGAAAAAATTTCTTAATGAAAATTTTTCTATAGAAAAAATTTCTTAATGAAAATTTTTCTATAGAAAAAATTTCTTAATGAAAAATTTTCTATTGGAAAAATTTCTTAATGTAAATTTTTCTGTAGAAAAAATTTCTTAATGAAAATTTTTTTATAGAAAAAATTTCTTAATGAAAATTTTTCTATAGAAAAAATTTCTTAATGAAAATTTTTCTATATAAAAAATTTCTTAATAAATATGTATCTATTGAAAAAATTTCTTAATGAAAATTTTCTTATAGAAAAAATTTCTTAATGAAAATTTTTCTATAGAAAAAATTTCTTATTGAAAATTTTTCTATAGAAAAAATGTCTTAATGAAAATTTTTCTATAGATAAAATTTCTTAATGAAAATTTTTCTATAGAAAAAATTTCTTAATGAAAATTTTTCAATAGAAAAAATTCTTTAATGAAAATGTGTCTATAGAAAATATTTCTTAATAAAAATGTTTCTATAGAAAAAATTTCCTAATAAAAATTTTTCTGTAGAAAAAATTTCTATTGAAAGTTTTTCTCTAGAAAACATTTCTTAATGAAAATTTTTCTATAGAAAAAAATCTTAAAAAAATGTTTCTATAGAAAAACATTTTTTAAGAAAAAATTTAATAAAGGAAATGTTTCTATAGAAAAAAATGTTTAAAGAAAATGTTTCCATAGAAAAAATTTTGTATAGAAAATTTTTCTAGAGAAAAAATTTTATGATGAAAATTTTTCTATAGGAAAAAATTCTTAACAAAATTTTTGAAATAAAATTTTTTTTATAGAAAATTTTCTTTTTTTTTCTACAGAAAATTTAGGATATAAAATTTTTTCTATAGAAAATTTTCATTAAGAAATTTTTTCGATAGAAAAATTTTATAAAAAAAAAATTTCTTTACAAAATTGTTTCAATTGAAAAATTTTCTTTAGAAGCTGTTTTCTATATAAAAACTTTTATTTGAAAGTTAATCTATTGAAAATTTTCAATGAATATGAAATTTTTGAAAAATTTCAGGTTAATATAAAAAAATTTTGATAAATTTCCTGATAATATAAAAAAGTTTTTCAAAATTTCCTACTAAAATTTTCTATTCAAATAAGAAATTTTTGAAAAAATTCCTATAAAAATAAGAAATTTTTGAAAAATTTCCTATAAAAATAAGAAATTTTTAAAAATTTTCTATAAAAATATAAAATTTTTGAAAAATTTTCTTATAAAAATAAGAAATTTTTGAAAAATTTCCTATAAAAATAAGAAATTTTTGAAGAATTTCTTATAAAAATAAGAAATTTTTTAAAAAATGTCTACAAAAATAAGAAAATTTTGAAAAAATATCTACAAAAATAAGAAATTTTTCAAGAATTTCCTATAAAAATAAGAAATTTTTAAAAAAATTTCATACCAAAATAAGAAATTTTTGAAAAAATGCCTACAAAAAAAAGAAATTTTTAAAAAAATTTTCTATAGAAATAAGAAATTTTTTAAAAAATTTTCTATAGAAATAAGTAATTTAAAAAAAAATCCTTTATTTTTTTTTTATAGAAAAATTTTCATTAAGAAATTTTGATAATAAATTTTCTATAGAAAAAATTTTGATTGCAAAAATTTGTCTATTAAAAAATCTTGATTATAAAAATTTTTTATAGAAAAAATTTTGATAAATAAAATTTTCTATACAAAAAAATTTTCTATAGAAAAAATTTTGTTTACAAAAATTTGACAACAAAAATTTTTATATAGAAAAATTTTTGTTAAGAAAAATCTTTTAGAGAAAAACAATTTGACATGAAAAATGTTTTTATAGATAAAATTTTGCATAAGATTTGTCTTTCTACCTTGATTTCAGTCTTTCTATATGGGACTAAGTCCGATTTGTGTTACCTTGGTATTGGTATCAGAATATCTTGTAATTTTGTTTTTGTAGTATGTCTGTAAGCTTTTAAATGCTCCACCTTAAAATTTCGGTTTGAGTTTTGATTTTTCTAGCAAGTTTCTGAAAATGTTGTTTAATTTCATTTTCTTTCAATTTTATTTAACAGCTTAGCAACTTAACTAATATTTTTATAAAATTTAGTTGCTTTTAAGTTTTTATATAATAATTATATTTTTCCTTTAGTTTTTTTTCACATAAAAAAATCTTAATTTTGTTAAGGCCACATTTGGCATGAATTTGCAATAGCATTGCCTCAAGAAAACAAACAACCTTATGTTTGCTGATTTTATGGTTAATTAATTAAGGTTGTAACAAATAAGTTCAGATATTTTTTATTTCTCTTAAATATTGAAAAACATTTGACGACTGCTAGCATTGATATGTTAAAATTGATTTTAAATTGTCAGAATATCCGCTTTGATTGTTCTACATATTTTTTTAAAAATAGCTCTGATATCAAACAAAGAAAAAACTTTGTGTTTCCGTTAGTATTTCCCATTAAATGATTAAATTCGTAAGAAAAAATTGTATTTTAAACAATTATGTTCAAACGATTTTTGAACTATTAATAAACTCATATTAAACACGTATCAAAACAAAAGACTTAAGAAACAAACTTTCATATTTCTTGGAAATACATTTTTGAACAAAAATTATTTGAAAATTCCATAGGCTTTAAAATTACTATAATTAAGTGATTTATTGTTTTAAAATATCATGACAATAAATCGATTATGCAATTTAAGATAGAAAAAAAATATTACTATAAATTTTCGATATATTTAAGACAATTTTTAGCAAATTTTTGATAAAGAAAAAATTTATTGTAAATTTTTGATATAGAATAATATATAGAAATTTTTGCTATAAAAATTTTTTCTATAGAAAAATCTTTGTTATCAAAATTTTATTCTATAAAAAAATTTTTGTTATCTATAGAAAAATTTTTGTTTTCAAAATTTTTTCTATAGAAAAATTTTTGTTATCAAAATTTTTTCTATAGAAAAATATTTGTTATTAAAATTTTGTCTATAGAAGAATTTCTGTTAACCAAATTTTTTCTTAAGATAAATTTTTGTTATGAAAATTTTTTCTATGGAAAAAATTTTGTTATCAAAATTTTTCTATAGACAAATTTGTGTTATCAACATTTTTCTATAGAAGATTTTTGTTATCAAAATTTTTCTATAGAAAAATTTTTGTTAACAAAATTTTTCTATAGAAAAATTTTTCTTATCAAAATTTTTCTATAGAAAAATTTTTCTTATCAAAATTTTTCTACAGAAAAATTTTTGTTATTAAAATTTTCCTATAGAAAAATTTTTGTTATCAAAATTTTTCTATAGAAAAATTTTTGTTATCAAAATTTTTTCTATAGAAAAATTTTCGTTATCAAATTTTTTTCTATAGAAAAATTTTCGTTATCAAATTTTTTTCTATAGAAAAATTTTCGTTATCAAAATTTTTTCTATAGAAAATTTTTGTTATCAAAATTTATTCTATAGAAAAATTTTTGTTATCAAAATGTTTTCTATAGAAAAATTTTTGTTATCAAAATTTTTTCTATAGAAAAATGTTTGTTATCAAAATGTTTTCTATAGAATAATTTTTGTTATCAAAATTTTTTCTATAGAAAAATTTTTGTTATCAAAATTTTTTCTAGAGAAAAATTTTTGTTATCAAAATTTTTTCTATAGAAAAATTTTTGTTATCAAAATTTTTTCTATAGAAAAATTTTTGTTATCAAAATTTTTCTACAGAAAAATTTTTGTTATCAAAATTTTTCTATAGAAAAATTTTTGTTATCAAAATTTTTTCTATAGAAAAATTTTTGTTATCAAAATTTTTTCTACAGAAAAATTTTTGTTCTGAAAATTTTTTCTATAGAAAAATTTTTGTTCTGAAAATTTTTTCTATAGAAAAATTTTTGTTCTGAAAATTTTTTCTATAGAACAATTTTTGTTCTAAAAATTTTTTCTATAGAAAAATTTTTGTTCTGAAAATTTTTTCGATAGAAAAATTTTTGTTCTGAAAATTTTTTCTATAAAAAAATTTTTGTTATCAAAATTTTTCTATAGAAAATTTCTTGTTATCAACATTTTTTTAAAGAAATTTTTGTTATCAAAATTTTTTCTATAGAAAAATTTTTATTATGAAAATTTTTTCTATAGAAAAATTTTTATTTTGAAAATTTTGTCTATAGGAAATTTTTGTTATCAAAATTTTTTCTATAGAAAAATTTTTGTTATCAAAATTTTTTCTATAGAAAAATTTTTGTTATTAAAATTTTTTCTATAGAAAAATTTTTGTTATCAAAATTTTTGTTATCAAAATTTTTTCTATAGAAAAATTTTTGTTATCAAAAATTTTTCTACAGAAAAATTTTTGTTCTGAAAATTTTTTCTATAGAAAAATTTTTGTTCAAAAAATTTTTTCTATAGAAAAATTTTTGTTCTGAAAATTTTTTCGATAGAAAAATTTTTGTTCTGAAAATTTTTTCTATAAAAAAATTTTTGTTATCAAAATTTTTCTATAGAAAATGTCTTGTATAGACAAATTTTTGCTACCAAAATTTTTTCTATAGACAAATTTTTGCTACCAAAATTTTTTCTATAGAAACATTTTTTTTCAAAATTTTTTCTATATACAAATTTTTGTTATCAAAATTTTTTCTATAGAAAAATTTTTATTATCAAAATTTTTTTGTAGAAAAATTTTTGTTATGAAATTTTCTATAAAAAATTTTAATTATAAAAATTTGTTCTCTAGAAAAATTTTTGTTATGAAAATTGTTTCAATAGAAAACTTTTTTTCTATAGAAAATGTTTTTGTATAGAAAAATTTGTCTAAAATTTTGATAACAAAAATTTAGTAAAAAAGAAAATTTATAGTAAATTTTCGATATAGAGAAAATTAATAGTAAATTTCCGATACAGAGAAAATTTATAGTAAATTTTTGATAAAGAGAAAATTTGTAAGAAATTTTTGTTAAAAAAAAATTATAGAAAATTTTTGATAAAGAAAAAACTTGTAGTAAATTTTCGATATGTCCGTTATATAAAAAATTTAGTATAATTTTTACATATGTAAATTTGGTAAACAAAATCATTTTCAATTAATTTAAGCAGTCTTATGTCAAGGTCATTTTAGTACTTAGTATTTTAGCCATTAACAAAATCCTTTCAATTCATTCTATTTCGCATCAATCATTTTTGGTCAAATAAGTGAGAGGTGATAACAAAAATTAAATAATTGTTTCTTTGAATAAACAAAAACACCAATACTAATTATAATTCCCTTCTATACAATTAAATTTAACACAATAAAAAAATGGTTATTGTTAACACAAAAAGTTCCTGCTACTAAACGAAAAAGGCAATTTACACAACCACACCTTAAACCTCCAATTCATTCAAACGAATGGGAACAGAAAACGCCAACTCCTGAACTTGATCGAAAACATGAAAAAACAAATAACACAAAAAGGTAGCAGCGGCTACAATCTAAATAATTGATTTACAATATTCTAGTGATCGCCATAAACTTCTGCAATATAAAGTAGAAACAATTAAAAAGTGGATTGCAAATAAAAAGCTCAAATAAAGCTACTGAGAAATATACTTGTAAATAAAATATATAATCTAACGACTTTAAAACATTCATATTAAAACAACAAGAAAAAACAGCACTAGATTTAGTAAACAGAATAATTCATAAAGCCACGCTAACACAACTACAAACAAAAATCAAACACCACCCGAACAAAGCAGTTGACCTTCTTAGCAGCAGAATAATTGCTTTGAAAAGACTGAAACTTAACTGATGAACTGCACTTTTAACAATATAAATAATAATATTAATAATTAAAAATTGTGGAAAATTGTACTGATTTATTAAAAAGACTTAAAGACAAATTATAAGTATTCATGATGGATACAAATACAAAAAGTACAAGTACATTGTCATTAAATTTAACAACGACGATCAAGCGAGTGTTTAGATAGTCTTAAGTACGAGCTAGAAGCAAGTCATAACTTCTTGTCTTGGCTATGATAGATACTTATTTTGAGTAATTAAATGTTTAAGAAAATGCTAAATATGCACTAGTTTTAATTATAGTGTAGCGTGAATTAAAATTACCAACGAATAATGCACGATTATGATGAGACAAATAACACCCTGCAGTGATTTACACTTAAAGTGGAATATGACTTAATTTAATTATTATTTAAAAAAGACCGAACATTCTTCTAAATCATTGCCTAATTTCTAGACTCAGCTTTTTTTCAATTTTATATGCCTAAAATATTTTTTTTTTTATTTACTAATATCGAAAATTTGCTAGAAATTTTTGCTATATAAACAAATTTTTCATAATTTTTTCCTTATCAAAAATTTACAATAAATTTCCTCTACATCAAAAATTTACAATAAATTTCCTCTATATCAAAAATTTATTATAAATTTTCTCTATATCGAAAATTTACTATTAATTTCCTCTATATACAAATTTTCTCAATATCTTAACTATAAATTTTCTCTATATCCAAAATGCAATAAAAATGTTTTCTATATCGAAAACTTACTATAATTTTCCTCTTTATCAAAAATTTGCTATAAATTTTCCCAATATCGAAAATTTACTATAAATTTTCTTTATATCAAAAACTTACAATAAATTTTTTCTATATCGAAAATTTACCATTAATTTTCTTAATATCAAAAATTTACTATAAATTTACTTTACATCAAAAATTCACTATTAATTTATCGAGAATTCACTAGAAATTTTCGCTATATCGAAAATTCACTATAAATTTTGTCTATAACAAAAATTTATTATAAATTTCTTTTATATCGAAAATTCACTATAAATTTTACCAACATCTAAATTTTTTTTATAAATTTCTCTATATCGAAAATTCAATATTAAATTCCTTTATATAGAAAATTTACAATTAATCTTTTCTATATCAAAAATTTTCTATAAATTTCATCAATGTCAAAAATTTAATATAAATTTCCTCAATATCCAAAATTTACTATACATTTTCTCTGTATAAAATATTTTTTTTCCTATATAAAATATTTTTTTTTTAAATTTACTAATATCGAAAATTTGCTAGAAATTTTTTCTATATAAAAAATTTTCATAAGTTTTTTTTCCTTATTAAAAATTTACAATAAATTTCCTCTATATCAAAAATTTGTTATAAATTTTCTCTATATCAAAAATTTGTTATAAATTTTCTCTATATCGAAAATTTGCTATTAATTTAATCTATATACAAATTTTCTCTATATCTTACCTATAAATTTTCTCTATATCAAAAATGTAATAAAAATGTTTTATATATCGAAAATTTACTATACTTTTCCTCTTTATCGAAATTTCACTATAAATTGTCCCAATATCGAAAATTTACCATAAATATTCTCTATATCAAAAACTTACAACAAATTTTTTCTATATCGAAAATTTACCATTAATTTTCTTAATATCAAAAATTTACTATAAATTTACTTTACATCAAAGATTTACTATTAATTTATCGAGAATTCACTAGAAATTTTCGCTACATCAAAAATTCACTATAACAAAAATTTATTATAAATTTCCATTATGTCGAAAATTCACTATAAATTTTACCAACATCTAAAATTTTTATAAATTTCTCTATATCGAAAATTCAATATTAAATTCCTTTATATAGAAAGTGTACAACAAAATTTTTCTATATCAAAAATTTACAATTAATCTTTTCTATATCAAAAATTTACTATAAATTTCCTCAATATCAAAAATTTACTTAAAATTTCCTCAATATCAAAAATTTACTATACATTTTCTCTATATCGAAAATTTATTAAAAATATTTTCTGTATCGAAAACTTACTGTAGTTTTCCTATATATCTAAAATTCACTATAAATTTTCCCAATATCAAAAATCTACTATAAATTTTCTCTATATCAAAATTTTACAATAAATTTTTTCTATATTAATAATTTAATATTAATTTCTTTTATATCAAAAATTTGCTTTAAATTTCCTCTATATTGAAAATTTATTATAAATTTTCTCTATATAAAAAATTTACTATAAACTTCTTTTATATCGAAAATTCACTATAAATTTTTGCTACATCAAAAATTTCCTCAATGTCGAAAATTTACTATAAATTTTCTCTATGTATATCAAAAATTTACAATAAATTTTATCTATATCTAAAATTTACTAAAAATTTCCTCAATATCGATAATTTAATATAAATTTTCTTGATATTTAATCATTTTTGTATTTTTATTGGAAAATTTTCAAAATTTTCTTACTTTTATAGGAAAATTTTAAAAATTTCTGATTTTTTTAGGAAATTTTTCAATAGTTTCTTAGTTTTACAAGCAATTTTTCAAAATTTTCTTATTTTTATAAGCAATTTTTCTAAAATTTCTTAGTTTTATGAGAAAATTTTCAAAAATTTCCTAATTTTATGGGAATTTTTTTTTTAAATTCTTATTTCTTTTAGGAAATTTTTCAACATTTTCTTATTTTTATAGGAAATTTAAAAAAAAAATCTTAGTTTTATAAGCAATTTTTCAAAAATTTTTTTTTTATAAAAATTTTGTAAAAATTTATTTTTCTTATATTCAATTTTTTTATTTAATTTCAAATTTTTATATAAAATTTTCAAAAAAATTTCTTAGTGAATTTATAAAAAAAAAACGTTTTTTAAAAATTTCCTTTTCGATAAGAAAATTTTCAAAAAATTCTTATTTTTATAGCAAATTTTTCAAAAACTTCTAAATTTTATAGGAAATTTTTGGAAAATTTCCTAATTTTATGGGAAATTTTTTAAACTTCCTATTTTTATATGAAACTTTTTAAAAATTTCTTATTTTTATAGAAAATATTTCAAAAAATTTTTGATGGGAAATTTTAAAAAATTTCTTATTTTTATAGTAAATTCTTCCAAAATTATTTATTTGTAAAGGAAATTTTTCAAAAACTTCTTATTTTTATAGAAAACTTTTTAAAAATTTCTTATTTTTATAGGAAATTTTTAAAAAAATATCTTATTTTTGTAGGAATTTTTTTTTTTAATTATTTTTTTTATATAAAATTTTAAAAAAATTTATTTTTTTATCGGATTTTTTTAAAAAATTTCTTATTTTTATAGGAAATTTTCTAAAAATTTTTTATCTTTAAAGGAAATTTTAAAAAAATTTCTTATTTTTATAGGAAATCTTTCAAAAAATTTCTTTTTTTTATAGAAAATTTTTCAAAAATTTCTTATTTTTATAGGAAATTTTTCAAAAATTTCTTATTTTTATAGGAAATTTTTCAAAAATTTCTTATTTTTATAGGAAATTTTTCAAAAATTTCTTATTTTTATAGGAAATTTTTCAAAAATTTCTTATTTTTATAGGAAATTTTTCAAATTTTCTTATTTTTATAGGAAATTTTTCAAAAATTTCTTATTTTTATAGGAAATTTTTCAAAAATTTCTTATTTTTATAGGAAATTTTTCAAAAATTTCTTAGTTTTATAGGAAATTTTTCAAAAATTTCTTATTTTTATAGCAAATTTTTCAAAAAATTCTTATTTTTATAGGATATTTTATAAAAATTTCCTATTTTTATAGGAAATTTTATAAAAATTTCCTATTTTTATAGGAAATTTTATAAAAATTTCCTATTTTTATAGGAAATTTTATAAAAATTTCCTATTTTTATAGAAAATTTTATAAAAATTTCCTATTTTTATAGGAAATTTTATAAAAATTTCCTATTTTTATAGGAAATTTTATAAAAATTTCCTATTTTTATAGGAAATTTTTCAAAAATATCTTATTTTTATAGGAAATTTTTCAAAAATTTCATATTTTTATAGGATATTTTTAAAATATTTTAATTTTTAAAAGAAAATTTTCCAAAAATTTCTCATTTTTATAGAGAATTTTTCAAAAGTTTCTTATTTTAAAGGAAATTTTTCAAAAATTTCTTATTTTTTTGAGAAAAAAATTTCTTATTTTTATAGAAAATTTTTCAAGATCTTATTTTTATAGGAAATTTTAAATAAGTTTTTATTTTACTATTAATTTTGTTTAATTAGCCTAAATTTTTTCTATTAGCTTTATCTTTTATTTGAGATGACTTTGAAAACCATCTAATCTAAAGTGTCAAGCTAAACCTTGACAAGCGATTAAGGCCAAGTGATGATCATTTACTTATTACAACAGTTTTTTTTAATGTTTTTCAATGTCTTTGACTTTGACATTCATGAACGGAATCCCTCAAAAACAACAAACACTTCAAAACAAAAAAGAAAAACAATTTCAAAATACCTAATAATGGGTGTGAGCGATCGAAATTGGCCACTGATCCACGGACGGCTACTTTGAGTTAATAAATTTCCTATAAAAATAAACAATCGAACAAATGGATTTTAATTAAAACATTTCAATTATTTGCCAAAATGACTTAACAAATTCAAATTCAACGAACCAAATAAATCAAATTAAACTATTTTTGTAAAAAATGGATAGATAAATACAATAAAGCGATCATTGGATCCAATGACTCTAAAATTTTGCATGTGTGTGGTTTCATGCAAACACAAACAAACCGTTAAATTTGAAAATAAAGAATTGATAAAATATTTGAAATCATTTGAACCTGCATTTGTGTGATTCAAGTGAATTCATTTGTTTTCCTTCAATTTTTGAGTTATCAACAAAAATAATAAATGATCTTGGGATCATAAATGACTTTGGATTTTCTATGATCTATTTTAAATTAAAATTGATATAACATAAATTTTTAAAAACAAAAACTTTGTTTCATGGTTAACAATAATATTTTGTTTTCTAAACTACAATTTAATTAAACAAATATTTCAAACATGATTTTCATTGTTCAAACACTTTACATCGGCTTCTTTCTGCCTCTGGTATGTGGAAGTCTGGAGTGTTACACCAAAATTATAATTAATGTCACAATCGCATGTTGGTTCGACGTTTCTTTAGTTGGGTCTCCAATCAGGAAGTTGAAAAATTGTGGTGATTGCTTTCAAAATTTTTAATTAAATTATAAATTGTTTTAATATTTCTCATTGTTCATTGGATTGAAGGTGGAAAATAAATGAACCAATTTCAAATGCATTGTATATTAATTTTAACGCTGATTAAAGGTCACATTTTTTTGATTCCAATGGGCAAGAGCAAATATTTAAAGAGACAACTCTATTGGAAATAAGCAATAATAGTAATGAATGGCCAGGCAGGTTTTGTATTAGGGGAGCGCTCTTTATCGAAACTGTATTAAATTTTTTTTCCAAAATTTCACATTTTAAAGGAAATTTTTCAAAAATTTCCTATTTATATAGGAAATTTTTCAGAAATTTTAAATTTTTTAGGAAATTTCGTATTTTTATAGGAAATTTTTCAAAAATTTCCTATTTTTATAGGAAATTTTGTCAAAAATTTCCTATTTTTATAAGAAATTTTGTCAAAAATTTCCTATTCTTATAGGAAATTTTGTCAAAAATTTCCTATTTTTATAGGAAATTTTGTCAAAAATTTCCTATTTTTATAGGAAATTTTGTCAAAAATTTCCTATTTTTATAGGAAATTTTGTCAAAAATTTCCTATTTTTATAGGAAATTTTGTCAAAAATTTCCTATTTTTATAGGAAATTTTGTCAAAAATTTCCTATTTTTATAGGAAATTTTGTCAAAAATTTCCTATTTTTATAGGAAATTTTGTCAAAAATTTCCTATTTTTATAAGAAATTTTGTCAAAAATTTCCTATTCTTATAGGAAATTTTGTCAAAAATTTCCTATTTTTATAGGAAATTTTGTCAAAAATTTCCTATTTTTATAGGAAATTTTGTCAAAAATTTCCTATTTTTATAGGAAATTTTGTCAAAAATTTCCTATTTTTATAGGAAATTTTGTCAAAAATTTCCTATTTTTATAGGAAATTTTGTCAAAAATTTCCTATTTTTATAGGAAATTTTGTCAAAAATTTCCTATTTTTATAGGAAATTTTGTCAAAAATTTCCTATTTTTATAAGAAATTTTGTCAAAAATTTCCTATTTTTATAGGAAATTTTGTCAAAAATTTCCTATTTTTATAGGAAATTTTGTCAAAAATTTCCTATTTTTATAGGAAATTTTGTCAAAAATTTCCTATTTTTATAAGAAATTTTGTCAAAAATTTCCTATAAAAATAGGAAATTTTTCAAAAATTTCCTATTTTTATAGGAAATTTTGTCAAAAATTTCCAATTTTTATAGGAAATTTTGTCAAAAATTTCAAACTTTTCTTATATTTATAGGAAATGTTTCGAAAATTTCTTATTTTTATAGGAAATTTTTTAAAATTTTTATTTTTATAGGAAATTTTTTAAAAATATGTAATTTTTATAATTTTTTTATTTAAAATTTTTTAAAAATTTGTTTTTTTTGATAGAAATTTTTTTAAAAATTTCTAATTTTTTTAGGAAATTTTCCAAAAGTTTCTTATTTTTATATGAAATTTTTCAAAAATGTCTTATTTTACAGGAAATTTCTCAAAATTTTTATAAAAAAAATGTTTAAAAAGGTTTTTGTTTTAATAGTACATTTTTAAGAATTTCTTAAATTTCTTTTTTCAAAAATTTCATATTTTTCTAGGAAATTTTTGAAAATTGTTGTTATAGTAAATTATATAGTAAATTTTTGATGTTCACAAAATTTAAATTTTTCATATAGAAAAAATTTGTAGGAAATTTTTGATGTAGAGAAAATTTATAGTAAATTTTTGATACAGACAAAATTTATAGTAAATTTTTGATATAGAGAAAATTTATAGTAAATTTTTGATATAGAAAATATTTATAGTAAATTTTTGGTGTAGAAAAAATTTATAGTAAATTTTTAATGTAGATAAATTTATGAGAAATTTTTGATTTAGAAAAAATGTATAGTAAATTTTTGACTTAGAGAAAATTTATAATAAATTCTTAAAAATTATAGTTAGTTTTTGTTATTGAGAAAATTTATAGAAAATTTTCGATACAGAGAAAATTTATAGTAAATACTTGATATAGAGGAAATTTGTAGCAAATATTTAATATGAACAAATTTATAGTAAATTTTTGATATAGACAAAAATTATAGTAAATTAAGTTATACTAAGTTTCTTCTTTATAAAAATAAAAATTTGTACAGTTTTGGGAAATTTACATAATTTGACCATTTATCCAGTCACTCTGACTTTATTTATTAAAGTATTGCCTTAAAAACAGAAAGTAAAATTTCCACATATTCCAATTGATCCAATAAATGAATATTTATGTAACAAATTAATATGGCTCGCCCTAATTTGTAGATCGCTCTACCTCTGCTGCTTTTAAAAGTCATTGTCTGTTTTTCTGTCTTTTCGCCTGTCTTTTATGTATAACAGCGCCACCTTGGCCAATGGATAGTCAGGTAAAATCAATTGATTTTTAATCAGTCAACAATTGTAGTGCCAATAATGCGAGCACTCACTCGCTCATACAAAATAGTTAGAAATACTAACAAAATATGCGTTTTTCATTCATTTAACCTTGTCCACTCTTAATAATGTTTGACGTTTGTTAAAAGTTGTGATTTTTGCTAACGTTTCTTTCTTCTCTTGCAATTGCTCTAGAAACACGTAAAATAAGTAATAAACATAAATTGTATTGGGCTACTAATAAAAATGTACAGACAAGCTCTCAATTTGGCCAAATTGTTTAAACATTCAGTCGCATTGATTTATTAATTTATACACACATTCACCACAAAAATTCATTCACAAAAATTTGCTGTGGTATAAGACGTGAAGCGATCGCGTTCGCTTTATCGATCATATGAAATATTTCTTTCTTATTAACCCCTGCGTGTATTATTGCGATAACATAAATTGTTCCCTTTACATTTTCGGTTATATCTAATGGTTTTTGATTAACTCATTCATTCACTTTACACAAAATTTTCAAATTGTAGCAATTAATTCGTTTATTGTATTTATGAACTGTAGGTAGGTAATGGAAATCTTTAACTTACAACATTTAATTAATTCAAAAACATAAATCTAAAATAGTTTCAATGGTGTTGGTTCAAAACAAAAAAAATAATAAAACTAGACAAATTGCTTTAAGGCATAGAAACTAAACCGAAGACGGTAGGACAGACGTTTATAACTTCAACTTTACAATATTTTTTCTACGCACATATTTCCTTTATATCTCACCTTAATAAAATTCCACTACACCTCGCCAAAAGGCTTAAATCTCCGTTTACATATTGCCAATTTTTTTTTTAACTTCTATACTTTTATGGTGGTCGTCAACATTTTGATTTATGTTTCGAATTTTTTCGAAACAATTACTTTTGTATGTTTTATTAAAACTACAGCTGAATTTATTAATTGATTTTATTGATTGCTATTATTTTAGCACATTAATCTTAAATAATCTAGACTGTAGAAAAATATCCAGTATCATTTTCCCATAATTAATCAACATCAATAATAAATGATTAGGATCTAAGAAGGAGAAATCCACAGCGATTATATGATTAAATAAATCGCATAAGTGAAATACACATTTTACAAATCAAAACTTTAAGTCCTGAGCCGGAGCAAGTTTAGGGTGACCAGGCCACAAACACTACTCCCTCTATCCCCATTCCTGCAACCTATCTCCCTAGAATCAATATATTAAATTATTAAAAAAATTTATAGTAATTTTCTCTATATCGAAAATTTACTATAAATATTCTCTATATCGAAAATTTACTATAAATTTTCTCTATATCGAAAATTTACTATAAATTTTCTCTACATCGAATATTTACTATAAACTTTCTCTATATCGAAAACTTACTATAAATTTTCTTTACATCGAAAATTTACTATAAATTTTCTCTATATCGAAAATCTACTACAAACTTTCTCTGTATTAAAAATTTATTATAAATTTTCTCTTTATCGAAAATTCACTATAAATTTTTCCAAAATCGAAAATTTTCTATAAATTTTGTCCATATCGAAAATTTACTATAAATTTTCTCTATATCGAAAATTTACTACAAATTTTCTCTATATCGAAAATTTACTATAAATTTTCTCCATATCGAAAATTTACTATACATTTTCTCTATATCGAAAATTTACTATAAATTTTCTCTTTATCGAAAATTTACTATAAATTTTCTCTATATGGAAAATTTACTATAAATTTTCTCTATATCGAAAATTTACTATAAATCTTCTCTATATCGAAAATTTACTATAAATTTTCTCTATATCGAAAATTTATTATAAATTTTCTCTATATCGAAAATTTACTATAAATTTTCTATATATCGAAAATTTACTATAAATTTTCTCTGTATCGAAAATTTACTATAAATTTTCTCTATATCAAAAGTTTACTATAAATTTTTTCTTTATCGAAAATTTGCTATAAATTTTCTCTATATCTAAAATTTACTATAAATTCTCTTTATATGGAAAATTTACTATAAATTTTCTCTATATTAAAAATTAACTATAACTTTTCTGTATATCGAAAATTTACTATAAATTTTCTGTAAATCAAAAATTTACTATAAAATTTCTCTATATCGAAAATTTGCTATAAATTTCCTCTATATTAAAAACTTACTATAAATTTTCTCTAGTCTATGTCTTAGTCTATGTCTTAGTCTATGTCTTAGTCTATGTCTTAGTCTATGTTTTAGTCTATGTCTTAGTCTATGTCTTAGTCTATGTCTTAGTCTATGTCTTAGTCTATGTCTTAGTCTATGTCTTAGTCTATGTCTTAGTCTATGTCTTAGTCTATGTCTTAGTCTATGTCTTAGTCTATGTCTTAGTCTATGTCTTAGTCTATGTCTTAGTCTATGTCTTAGTCTATGTCTTAGTCTATGTCTTAGTCTATGTCTTAGTCTATGTCTTAGTCTATGTCTTAGTCTATGTCTTAGTCTATGTCTTAGTCTATGTCTTAGTCTATGTCTTAGTCTATGTCTTAGTCTATGTCTTAGTCTATGTCTTAGTCTATGTCTTAGTCTATGTCTTAGTCTATGTCTTAGTCTATGTCTTAGTCTATGTCTTAGTCTATGTCTTAGTCTATGTCTTAGTCTATGTCTTAGTCTATGTCTTAGTCTATGTCTTAGTCTATGTCTTAGTCTATGTCTTAGTCTATGTCTTAGTCTATGTCTTAGTCTATGTCTTAGTCTATGTCTTAGTCTATGTCTTAGTCTATGTCTTAGTCTATGTCTTAGTCTATGTCTTAGTCTATGTCTTAGTCTATGTCTTAGGCTATGTCTTAGTCTATGTCTTAGCCTATGTCTTAGTCTATGTCTTAGTCTATGTCTTAGTCTATGTCTTAGAATATGTCTAAGTCTATGTCTATGTCTTAGTCTATGTCTTAGTCTATGTCTTAGTTTATGTCTTAGTCTATGTCTTAGTCTATGTCTTAGTCTATGTCTTAGTCTATGTCTTAGTCTATGTCTTAGTCTATGTCTTAGTCTATGTCTTAGTCTATGTCTTAGTCTATGTTTTAGTCTATGTCTTAGTCTATGTCTTAGTCTATGTCGTAGTCTATGTCTTAGTCCATGTCTTAGTCTATGTCTTAGTCTATGTCTTAGTCTATGTCTTAGTCTATCTATCTTTATGTTTGAGTTTTCTATAGAAAAGTTGACGATAGGAAGAGTTTTCTATAGAAAAGTAGACGATAGGAAGAGTTTTCTATAGAAAAGTAGACGATAGGAAGAGTTTTCTACAGAAAAGTTGACGATAGGAAGAGTTTTCTATAGAAAAGTTGACGATAGGAGGATTTTTTTATAAAAGAGTTGACGATAGGAAGATTTTCCTATAGAAAAGTTGACGATAGGAAGATTTTTCTATAGAAAAGTTGACGATAGGAAGATTTTTCTATAGAAAAGTTGACGATAAGAAGATTTTTCTATAGAAAAGTTGACCATAGGAAGATTTTTCTATAGAAAAGTTGACGATATGAAGATTTTTCTATAGAAAAGTTGACGATAGGTAGATTTTTCTAAGAAAAGTTGACGATAGGAAGATTTTTTTATAGAAAAGTTGACGATATGAAGATTTTTCTATAGAAAAGTTGACGATAGGAAAATTTTTCTATAGAAAAGTTGACGATAGGAAGATTTTTCTATAGAAAAGTTGACGATAGGAAGATTTTTCTATAGAAAAGTTGACGATAGGAAGATTTTTCTATAGAAAAGTTGACGATAGGAAGATTTTTCTATAGAAAAGTTGACGATAGGAAGATTTTTCTATATAAAAGTTGACGATAGGAAGATTTTTCTATAGAAAAGTTGACGATAGGAAGATTTTTCTATAGAAAAGTTGACAATAGGAAGAATTTTCTATAGAAACGTTGTCGATAGCAAGAGTTTTCTATTGAAAACTTGCTTATAGCAAGTTTTCTATAGAAAACTTATCGATAGCAAGAGTTTTCTATAGAAAACTTGTCGATAGCAAGAGTTTTCTATAGAAAACTTGTCGATAGCAAGAGTTTTCTATAGAAAACTTGTCGATAGTAAAGTTTTCTATAGAAAAAACTTGATAGTTTCAAGAAGTCATTACAGTTTTCATCATATAAATTTTGAATACCAATATTTTATTATTACTTTTTTTTTATAATATTACCTTCCATTCAAGTATGTGTCTTAAGTCTTTTGTTTACATAACCTCTAACATCAATCACTTTCAAGAAAAATTTGATTTTTTTTTTCAAATTTTCCTTACATAAATGTAATCTTTGTACCTTAAACCTTGTTGTAAATTATTTCTGCTTAAAAAAATATTTCTTTTTTAGAGTTTATGTAAAATGAATGAATGAAATGCATATTTTTTTCAATATTTTGATTGAATGCCTCAGACATCAGTAGGAACAGTTAACATATCAACAGCATTTACGCATTAATAGAGATTTAAAAAGTGAATAATGCTTTATTATGATTATTAAGCCATAAACGACGATAACATAGAGTGATCGACGGAAAGACAATAAGTCCGACAACAAAGCTAAATTATTGACGAACGAAAATGGTTTCACTTTCAAAAATTTATGTACTTGCAGCTAAATTTGAATGAAGAAAAAATCTAAAAACCGACATTAGCCACGCATTTAACAAAATTGACTTATGCGTTTTAATTGTTTTACAAAACGCACTGAAATGGCTTTTAAAAAATAAGAGCTTTTGTTGGATGAAAAAAAAAACTGTGAACTATATCGAGGCAATTAATTTGTCTTTTAATGATTGATAGAGTCCACGAATTTGAAATTTCAATTTAAAAATTTTGTAAAACTTTTTAAAGGTGTTAAAGACAATATGCTTTTTTGTTAGATAAAAAAAAAAACTATGAAAGATTATAAAACTGGATTAATTCAAAAATTATGAGGTAATTTTTCATAGGTTTGAAAATATTTGAAAATAACAACCAAATTTAACTCAATGTTACCAAACTGTCGTATGTTGGCTAAAGCAACAAATTTCGTTAAGGTTAATTAGAGTTAGAGAGTAATAATAACTAGGTACCCTTTAATAAAAATATAATAACAGCAATAATAAGTTAATCTGAAATAAAAACAAGAAAATTTTACAATTTAATCATAAACTTAAGCTAATAATTTTAAAAGTCCAGTTTCATTTTCTGGTGTACTTAAGCAAAAAAATTAAAACTTCAATTCAAACTTATTTAAAACATGTTGTAGTTCAAATACTTAAACTCATTTTGGCTATAAAAAAATTTAACAAATTCATGTAAACTTTAAGAAAATTTATATTTTTTATTTAATAAAATAAAAATTATTTAGTGGTTTAAAGTTGTTATATCTCAAACTGCTTTGATACTTTTAAATTCTGGTTGCTGTCTTATTTTAGTTTCTATTTTTTAAGTTTAGTTCAGTTTTACTGCTGATAGTTTTGGCGTGGTTCAATTGCACAATTTGCCAGCCACGTTAAATGTTGTTGTACTAAATTTAAGCCTTTTTGCCGTCCGCCAAAGACATTCACTTTATATTAAAGCTAAGTTTTGTGGCCTTTTTCTATGTTATTTACTTAGTAGGTATTTTATAAAGAAAAATTGTGTTAGTTTTTTTTTTTCTAAAGCGGTCTGATATTATTTTATTTTTAGCAATTTTTCTGTTATCGAAATGTAACAATCTAACAAGATTTTTTCAAATACTTTTAAATATCAAAGTGCTATACCTCAAGACCAGGACTATTGATTTTTTTTTTTTGGTCCAGGCCTAAGTATGTCTTTGTGCAAACCTTAGTCTATGCCTTAATCTTTGTCCAAGTCTTTGACTAAGTCTATATATTAGACTATGTCTTAGAGTATCACATAGTTTATTCCTTAGCCTTATAATTTGACTATGTCTTAAGAACATGTTTTCTATAGAAAAGTTAACGATAAGCTAAATTTTCTAAGAAAAAGTTAAACAGAGGAAAAATTTTCTATGGAAAAATTGAGGAAAGGAAAAATTTTTTTTAGAAATATTAAAGAAAGAACAGGTTTTCTATAGAAAGATTGAAGAAATGAAAAGTTTTCTGAAGAAATTAAAAATTTTCTATAGACAAGTTGACGAACGGCAGAGATTTCTAAAGAAAATTTGACGAAAGGCAAAGTTTTCTATAGAAAAGTTGACGAAAGGTAATATTTTCTATAGAAAAGTTGACGAAAGGAAATATTTTCTATAGAAAAGTTGGCGAAAGGCAAAGTTTTCTATAGAAAAGTGGACGAAAGGCAATATTTTCTATAGAAAAGTTGACGAAAGGCAAAGTTTTCTTTAGAAAAGTTGACGAAAGGCAAAGTTTTCTATAGAAAAGTTGACGAAAGGCAAAGTTTTCTATAGAAAAGTTGACGAAAGGCAAAGTTTTCTATAGAAAAGTTGACGAAAGGCAAAGTTTTCTATAGAAAAGTTGACGAAAGGTAAAGTTTTCTATAGAAAAGTTGACGAAAGGCAAAGTTTTCTATAGAAAAGTTGACGAAAGGCAAAGTTTTCTATAGAAAAGTTGACGAAAGGCAAAGTTTTCTATAGAAAAGTTGACGAAAGTCAAAGTTTTCTATAGAAAAGTTGACGAAAGGCAAAGTTTTCTGTAGAAAAGTTGAAGAAAGGAAAAGTTTTCTATAGAAATATTGAAGAAAGGAAAAGTTTTCTATAGAAAAGTTGACGTTAGGCTGAGTTTTTAATAGAAAACTTGACGAAAGGTGGAAAAGATAGACAAGGGAAGACTTTTCTTTCTTGACTTTTTACCATTAGTAAATATTTTGCTTTATGGCTTAGTTGAATAAATTATAAATAAAACTTAAAAACTGTCTCCCACATTGACGGATATGAAAACTTTTGGAAATGTGAAAAACTTTACATTTTTGAATATTTCTGTCAAATTTCAGAGCACCAACCATCAAACACTAACCCCACCCTCTATCATTGACAACTCAAATAATTGTCAGACATTGACAAAACTAATAAAGAAACCATTAAATCTCTGGCGTCTCTTCATTACCCCACATCATTTTAAAGCCACTAATAGACATGTTTTGGCTTGCCAAAAATATAAAAAATTAAACTCTATTTTTATGAGACTTAATAACAGCCACAAAAGGTTTGTCTAGCTCCATTTACACGTTCAAACAAAATATGCAACATTTGTTATAATTTTTGCCAAAGATTATGGCCACAAAGTTTTAAACAAAAATACGCGGGCGGAAATAATAATCGTTCAAAATCGTGATTTACAATTTACAAGGACGTAAGTATCAATATTGGTAATTTCTTGACAATGTAGTACAAAATTAATATATAGTTTTGGTAGTTAAACAAGAAGTTATAGATGTTAAGGTAATTTAATTTTGTTATTAAAAAATTGTATATCAAATCAGATCAATCGTTATTGATTAAGGTTATACTTTGAAAAAAAAAGTAATTTTTAATTTGTTTTTTTTTTTTTGTTGCGAAAAATAAAACAAAATCTCGGCTTGAAATGCCTTAGAAGAACAAATAAAAGCGTTGGCGCCAAAGTGACAGCCATCAATAAATTCAATTATCAAAGATTGCATAATAGGATTGATTAAAATTATACGAGAAATTACGTTTAAAATTAAAGCTACACACATGTAAATGTGATAATGGATATTCTTAAACAAAAGACTTAAGACACAAACTTTGTTCTTAAGTTCTCATAGACTCATAAAAAGTTTGTGGACAAAGTAAACACTCGTGTGTTAAAAAATCAATATTGATCACTTCAATACTTTTACAAAAATTTACATTTAAATTAAATATTTATAATTTATCTATAACCATGATTGGTTCGGTTTGGTCCAAGATTTTAATCGACAAATAAGTAAATCATATTTTTGCTTTAATTTTAAATAATTTATAATAAATTGTATGACTCACTTTTAAAATTGCCTTAAAAAAATATATTTTGTAAGCGAATTAAATTGTAGGTAATTTTTAAATTGTATATAGAATAGTTAACCATTAACGCGTAGGCAGAGGCTTGTTTGCTTACAAGCCAAAAAACTCAATAAATTGTTGTCATAATTCCTTATTTAGTTCGTAAGAACTGGACTTCTTATTATTGTAATGATTAAAAAAATTAAACTATATAATTAGGGTCAAAATTCATTATTAATAATAATAAACCTTGTTGATAGAGTAATATGAAGTGTCCAGCTGTGTATTCCATTCTCGTACAGTGAATTACATCAGTCATATGATACTTCAAAATTAAATCTTTCAAAAAATTCTTATGTTGATAGAAAATTTTTCATAATTTTCGTATTTTTATATATATATTTTTTTCTTAGATTTTCTTTTTTCTTAAATTTTTTAAAAATTTTTTGTAAGAAATTTTTCGAAAAATGTATATTTAAATTTTTCTAAATTTTCTTATTTTTATAAAAAAAAAAATCGTAGTTTTATGAAAAAATTTTCAAAAATTTATTGTTGTTATAAGAAATTTTTTAAAAATTTCTTAATTTAACAAGAAAATTTTTAAAAATTTCTCAATCTTATAAGAATCTTTTCAAAAATTTCTTATTTTAATAATATTTTTTCTATTTTTATTAGAATTATTTTTTTTAATTTCTTATTTTTATAAAAAAATTTTTCAAAAATTTCTTATTTTTATAAGAAATTTTTCAAAAATTTCTTTTTTTTATAAGAAATTTTTCAAAAATTTCTTATTTTCATAAGAAATTTTTTAACAGTTTCTTATTTTTATAAGAAATTTTTCGAAAATTTCTTGTTTTTATAAGAATTTTTCAAAAACTTCTTATTTTTACAAGAAATTTTTCAAAAATTTCTTATTTTTATAAGAAATTTTTCAAAATTTTTTTATTTTTATAAAAAAACTTTCGAAATATCTTATTTTTATAAAAAATTTTTGTAAAATTTCTTTTTTTTTTATATGAAATTTTAAAAAAAAATTTTAAAAATTAATTATTTGTTAAAAAAATTTTTTATTTTTATAAGAAATTTTTCAAGAATTTCTTATTTTCATAAGAAATTAACGAACATTTTTTTTTAAATTAGAAAATTTTATCAGAAATTTTTCACAAATTTCTTATTTTGATAAAAAAAAAATTCAAAAATTTGGTATTTTTTTAAGAAATTTTTAAAAAATTTATTATTTTTATAAGAAATTACCTAAAATTTCCTATTATTATGGGACATTTTTCAAAAATTTCCAATTTTTAAAGGAAATTTTCAAAAATTCCCTATTTTTATAAGAAATCTTTCAAAAAATTCCTATTTTTATAGGAATTTTTTTTCAATAATTTCCTATTTTTATAAGAAATTTTTCATAAATTTCTTATTTTCATAAGACATTTTTCCAAAATTTCTTAATTTTATAAGAAATTTTTAAAAAATTTCTTATTTTTATAAGAAATTTTTCAAAATTTTTTTTTTTATAAGAAATTCTTCAAAAATTTCTTATTTGTATAAAACATTTTTCAAAAATTTCTTATTTTTATAAGAAATTTCCAATTTTTAAACAAAATTTTTTATAAGAAATTTTTCATAAATTTCTTATTTTTATAAGAAATTTTTCAAAAATTTCTTATTTTTATAAGAAATTTTTCATAAATTTCTTATTTTTATAAGAAATTTTTCAAAAATTTCTTATTTTTATAAGAAATTTTTCAAAAATTTCTTATTTTTATAAGAAATTTTTCAAAAATTTCTTATTTTTATAAGAAATTTTTCAAAAATTTCTTATTTTTATAAGAAATTTTTCAAAAATTTCTTATTTTTATAAGAAATTTTTCAAAAATTTCTTATTTTTATAAGAAAATTTTCAAAAATTTCTTATTTTTATAAGAAATTTTTCAAAAATTTCTTATTTTTATTAGCAATTTTTCAAAAATTTCTAATTTTTATAAGAAATTTTTCAAAAATTTCTTATTTTTATAAGAAATTTTTCAAAAATTTCTTATTTTTATAAGAAATTTTTCAAAAATTTCTTATTTTTATAAGAAATTTTTCAAAAATTTCTTATTTTTATAAGAAATTTTTCAAAAATTTCTTATTTTTATAAGAAATTTTTCAAAAATTTCTTATTTTTATAAGAAATTTTTCAAAAATTTCTTATTTTTATAAGAAATTTTTCAAAAATTTCTTATTTTCATTAGAAATTTTTTAACAGTTTCTTATTTTTATAAGAAATTTTTCAATAATTTCTTAATTTTATAAGAAATTTTTCAAAAATTTCTTGTTTTTATAAGAATTTTTCAAAAACTTCTTATTTTTACAAGAAATTTTTCAAAAATTTCTTATTTTTATAAGAAATTTTTCAAAAATTTTTTATTTTTATAAAAAAACTTTTGAAATATCTTTTTTTTATAAAAAATTTTTGTAAAATTTCTTTTTTTTTATATGAAATTTTTAAAAAAAATTTTAAAAATTAATTATTTGTTAAAAAATTTTTTTATTTTTATAAGAAATTTTTCAAGAATTTCTTATTTTCATAAGAAATTAACAAATGTTCGTTTTTTTAAATTAGAAAATTTTATCAGAAATTTTTCACAAATTTCTTATTTTGATAAAAAAAAATTCAAAAATTTGGTATTTTTTTAAGAAATTTTTAAAAAATTTATATTTTTATAAGAAATTTCCTAAAATTTCCTATTATTATAGGACTATTTTCAAAAATTTTCAATTTTGATAAAAAAAAAATTCAAAAATTTGGTATTTTTATAAGAAATTTTTCAAAAAATTCCTATTTTTATAGGAATTTTTTGTCAATAATTTCCTATTTTTATAAGAAATTTTTGAAGAATTTCATAGTTTTATAAGAAATTTTGCATAAATTTCTTATTTTCATAAGAACTTTTTCCAAAATTTCTTATTTTTATAAGAAATTTTTCAAAAATTTCTTATTTTTATAAGAAATTTTTCAAAAATTTCTTATTTTTATAAGAAATTTTTCAAAAATTTCTTACTTTTATAAGAAATTTTTCAAAAATTTCTTATTTTTATAAGAAATTTTTTAAAAATTTCTTATTTTTATAACAAATTTTTCAAAAATTTTTTATTTTTATAAGAAATTTTTCAAAAATTTCTTATTTTTATAAGAAATTTTTCAAAAATTTCTTATTTTTATAAGAAATTCTTCAAAAATTTCTCATTTTTATAAGAAATTCTTCAAAAATTTCTTATTTGTATAAAACGTTTTTCAAAAATTTCTTATTTTTATAAGAAAGTTTTCAAAAATTTCTGATTTTTTAAGAAATTCTTCAAAAATTTCTTATTTTTATAAGAAATTTTTCAAAAATTGTTTTTAAGAAATTTTTCAAAAATTTTTCATAAGAAATTTTTAAAAAATTTCTTATTTTTATATCAAATTTTTCAAAAATTTCTTATTTTTATAAGAAATTTTTCAAAAATTTCTTATTTTTATAAGAAATTTTTGGAAAAAATTTCTTATGTTTATAAGAAATTTTTCAAAAATTTCTTATTTTTAAAAGAAACTTTTCAAAAATTTTTATTTTTATAAGAAATTTTTTAAAAATATCTTATTTTTATAAGAAAATTTTCAAAAATTTCTTATTTTTATAAAAAATTTTTCAAAAATTTCGTATTTTTATAAGAAAATTTTCAATAACTTTTTATTTTTATAAGAAATTTTTCAAAAATTTCTTAGCTTTATAGGAAATTTTTTAAAAATTTCATATTTTTATAAAAAATTTTTAAAAAATTTCTTATTTTTATAAGAAAATTTTAAAATTTTTGTAAAATTTATTTTTTTTTTATAAGAAATTTTTCAAAAATTTCTTGTTTTTTTTAATTTTATAGAAACTTTTCAAGTTTCTTGGTTTTATAAAAAAGAATTCAAACATTTCTTATTTTTATATGATATTTTACAAAAATTTCTTATTTAAAAACAAAAATTAAAAAATTTCTTATTTTTATAAAAAAAAAAAATGTGCAATATAAGAAAATTATAAGAAATTTTTCAAAAATTAATTATTTTTATAAAAAAATTTCAAGAAGTTCTTATTTTTATAAAAAAAATTTCTTAATTTTATAAGAAATTTTTCAAATATTTCTTACTTTTATCAAACAATTTCCAAAATTTTGTATTTTTATAGGAAATTTTTCAAAAATTTCTTATTTTTACATATAAGAAATTAAAAAAAAAAAATCGTTTTTATAAGAAATTTTTCAAAATAAGGAAAAATCTTTCAAAAATTTTCGTATGTTTGAAAGAACTTTTTCAAAAATTTCCTATTATAATGAGAAAATTTTCTTATTTTTTTAATAAATTTTTCAAAAATTCCTTATTTTTATTAGAAATTTTTCAAACATTTTTTATTTGTATATAAATTTTTCAAAAATTTCTTGTTCTTATAAGCAACTTTTCAAAAATGTCTTATTTTGATAAGAATTTTTTTAAAAATTTATTATTTCTATAAGAATTTTTTTTTAACATTTCCTATTTTTATACGAAAATTTTCAAAAATATCTTATTTTTATAAAAATATGAAATCTCTGAAAAATTTCTTATTTTGATAAGAAATTTTTCAAAATTTTCAAAATTTTTTATAGGAAATTTTTCAAAAGTTTCTTATTTTTATAAGAATATTTTCAAAAGTTTCTTATTTTTTATAAAAAACAAGTTCAAAAATTTTTTGTCTTTATAAAAAAAATTTAAAAATTTCTTATTTTTATAAGAAATTTTTTATTTTTATTTGATAGGAAATTTTACAAAAATTTCTTATTTTTTAAATAAAATTAAAATTGTTCAAAAATTAAACTTAGTTTTACTTGGTTTTTAATTTTGGTCTTTAATCGAGGGTATTTGTTTAAATATTTGACATTTTAATTATCATTTAGGAAGCAGTAATAAATATTTCAGTCACAAATAACCTACTTTGTAAATTACAAAATTATGACATTTATTTTCAGTAATTTAATCTATAACACGAAATTCATGTCATTTATATAAATAGGTTTTAATTTTATTCGTTACAAATTTTAATTTTTTTTAAATAAAGGTTTCGATTTTACCCTTCATATTGCAAAAATTATAGAGTCAATGTTATAGCTATAAAATTACCACAAGAATTAAATACTTCCTTTGGAAGTTAAAATAAATGAATTCTCAATAAGCCCCAAAATAGCCACCTACTAAATTAAAAGCACCTACAAATATAAGGCTTTAGTGTAACTTCTATAGAAACACCTTCTCCTCCACCGGTTGGTATTTAAGTTTTTATTTCTGCATCAATTTGTTTAACGACAGGAAATTTGATTAAACCCAATTCAAACAGAAACTCCACAAAAAACACTCAAATAGACAGAAAGACGAATGGACGGACAACAAAATCAAACGAGTGTAAAAAATCGTGTGAAAAATACTTAAACTAAAATTGCGTTAAATTACATTAACACTTTGCAAAATTCAAAGAAATATACAAGCAAATTATTTGCTAACTACTTGTTGATACTTCACCCGTCCAAACGAATCAAATCGTGAAGCGGAGAAGTGTTCAAAGGGGCTGACTCCAAGAAAAGAACAATGGTTTTTGTTGGGTGATTCGTAACAATAGCTTTAGCTCCTCGAAAGCTACAACACAGAAAATTGGTAAATGAATAAAATTAAATACAAGCAAAATTGTAAAACTACTAGAGTCTAGTTAAAGTTAAGACAGTTTATATGGTTGATTGTGTTGACCCAATTCTTGGACATATTAGCGGGTGTTGTTGTAGTTTAATGTAAATCGTCGGTTTTAAAAACAAATATTTTTGGATACAATTGTTAAATCTAAGACTTAGTTCTTGGCTTTTATTGTTTGGCTAACAAAAGCCATTAGATGGAGTTAAAACGCCTTGATTGCTCGTGGCCAGATGTAGTGAATAGAGTTAAAGTTTTACAAACTTATAAAAAAAAAGTATGGTAAATTTTATTGTTGGTAGTTTAGTTTCACTTTCAAAATTATTCAATAATTTAACTTTAAAATTTTAAAATAAAAAGTACAAAAAAGAATTAAATTTATAATTTTTTTTGAAAATTTTTCTTAAAAACTGCAGAAAAATAAAATTTTTTTTAAAAATTTTCTATAAAAACAAGAAAAATTTCTTAGATTTTTGAAAAATATTCTAAAAAAAAAAAATTTCTTCACAAATAAAAAAATTTCCTACAAAACTAGGAAATTTTTGAAAAATTTCCTATAAAAATAGAAAATTTTTGAAAAATTTCCTATATAAATAGAAAATTTTTGAAAAATTTCCTATAAAAATAGAAAATTTTTGAAAAATTTCCTATAAAAATAAAAAATTTTTGAAAAATTTCCTATAAAAATAGAAAATTTTTTGAAAAATTTCCTATAAAAATAGAAAATTTTTGAAAAATTTCCTATAAAAATAGAAAATTTTTGAAAATTTTCCTATAAAAATAGAAAAATTTCCTATAAAAACAGAAAAATTTTTGAAAAATTTCCTATAAAAATAGAAAATTTTTGAAAAATTTCCTATATAAATAGAAAATTTTTGAAAAATTTCCTATAAAAATAGAAAATTTTTGAAAAATTTCCTATAAAAAAAAAAAATTTTTGAAAAATTTCCTATAAAAATAGAAAATTTTTTGAAAAATTTCCTATAAAAATAGAAAATTTTTGAAAAATTTCCTATAAAAATTGAAAATTTTTGAAAATTTTCCTATAAAAATAGAAAAATTTCCTATAAAAATAGAAAAATTTTTGAAAAATTTCCTATAAAAATAGAAAATTTTTGAAAAATTTCTATAAAAATAGAAAATTTTTGAAAAATTTCCTATAAAAATAGAAAATTTTTGAAAAATTTCCTATAAAAATAGAAAATTTTTGAAAAATTTCCTATAAAAATAGAAAATTTTTGAAAAATTTCCTATAAAAATAGAAAATTTTTGAAAAATTTCCTATAAAAATAGAAAATTTTTGAAAAATTTCCTATAAAAATAGAAAATTTTTGAAAAATTTCCTATAAAAATAGGAAATGTTTAAAAAAAATTCCTAAGAAATAGAACATTTTTTTAAAAATTCCTAAAAAAAATAGAACATTTTTTTAAAATTTCCTATAAAGATAGAAAATTTTTGAAAAGATTCCTATAAAGATAGAAAATTTTTGAAAAATTTCCTATAAAGATAGAAAATTTTTGAAAAATTTCCTATAAAAATAGAAAATTTTTGAAAAATTTCCTATAAAAATAGGAAATTTTTGAAAAATTTCCTATCAAAATAGACAATTTTTGAAAAATTTCCTATCAAAATAGAAAATTTTTGAAAAATTTCCTATAAAAATAGAAAATTTTTGAAAAATTTCCTATAAAAATAGGAAATTTTTGAAAAATTTCCTAGAAAAATAGAAAATTTTTGAAAAATTTCCTATAAAAATAGAAAATTTTTGAAAAATTTCCTATAAAAATAGAAAATTTTTGAAAAATTTCCTATAAATATAGAAAATTTTTGAAAAATTTCCTATAAATATAGAAAATTTTTGAAAAATTTCCTATAAAAATAGAAAATTTTTGAAAAATTTCCTATAAATATAGAAAATTTTTGAAAAATTTCCTATAAAAATAGAAAATTTTTGAAAAATTTCCTATAAAAATAGAAAATTTTTGAAAATTTCTTATCAAAATAGAAAAATTTTTTAAAATTTCCTATAAAAATAGAAAATTTTTGAAAAATTTCCTATAAAAATAGAAAATTTTTGAAAAATTTCCTATAAAAATAGAAAATTTTTGAAAAATTTCCTATAAAAATAGAACATTTTTTTAAAAATTCCTAAAAAAATAGAACATTTTTTAAAAATTTCCTATAAAAATAGAAAACTTTTGAAAAATTTCCTATAAAAATAGAAAATTTTTGAAAAATTTCCTATAAAAATAGAAAATTTTTGAAAAATTTCCTATAAAAATAGAAAATTTTTGAAAAATTTCCTATAAAAATAGAAAATTTTTGAAAAATTTCCTATAAAAATAGAAAATTTTTGAAAAATTTCCTATAAAAATAGAAAATTTTTGAAAAATTTCCTATAAAAATAGAAAATTTTTGAAAAATTTCCTATAAAAATAGAAAATTTTTGAAAAATTTCCTATAAAAATAGAAAATTTTTGAAAAATTTCCTAAAAAAATATAAAATTTTTGAAAAATTTCCTATCAAAATAGAAAAATTTTTAAAAATTTCCTATAAAAATAGAAAATTTTTGAAAAATTTCCTATAAAAATAGAAAATTTTTGAAAAATTTCCTATAAAAATAGAAAATTTTTGAAAAATTTCCTATAAAAATAGAAAATTTTTGAAAAATTTCCTATAAAAATAGAAAATTTTTGAAAAATTTCCTATAAAAATTGAAAATTTTTGAAAAATTTCCTATAAAAATAGAAAATTTTTGAAAAATTTCCTATAAAAATAGAAAATTTTTGAAAAATTTCCTATAAAAATAGAAAATTTTTGAAAAGTTTCCTATAAAAATAGAAAATTTTTGAAAAATTTCATATAAAAATAGAAAATTTTTGAAAAATTTCCTATAAAAATAGAAAATTTTTGAAAAATTTCCTATAAAAATAGAAAATTTTTGAAAAATTTCCTATAAAAATTGAAAATTTTAAGGAAACTTCCTATTTTTATAGGTAATTTTTTAAATATTTCCTATAAAAATAGAAAATTTTTGAAAAATTTCCTATAAAAATAGAATTTTTTTTCACAATTTTCTGTAAAAATAGAAAATTTTAACAAAATTTTCTATAAAAATAGAAATTTTTGGAAAATTTCGTTTAAAAAAATGTAGTATAATTTATGTTGTTATTAATTTAAATGATTATCATGAGAAGGCCAAATTGTTTATGATCATTTAGATTTTTATTTTTTTTTTTGTATATTAATTTGTTAATATTTCTTTATTATTGATCATTTAGTCAGTTTCATTTAAAATCTTTTTGATTTTTTTCTGTTAGTTTCTGCTCTATTTGTCAATCAAGAATTTTAGAAATCAAAATGATTTTTGCATTTGGATTTTTTTGATTTTTTTAAATTTGATTTGTTATAAAATGTTCATTAATTTATTGCATGTCGTGTATGGGTGATTTTGTTAATACATAAAACTAAGTTCAATTATTTTGCCAAAATTTGTATTTAATGAAGTTTTTTGTCTGGTTTTGGTTGATTACTGCTCTGATTCTTTGTGATTATTTCATAAATTTTAGATATGAAAATTAAAGTTCTTTTGAATTAAATTCAAGGCTTTTTGTTTAATTTTAAGATTTAAAGAAAAAAAAACAATGAATTTTAAAATAAATTTACCATATTAATGCTATACTTTAGTTTGTAACAAATTTTATAATTTAAATATTTTTGAAAGCATTTGTCGGTTGGTTTGATTGCCTTAATTTCAATTTGAATTTATCATTAAACAAAAAGAGAAAATCTTAATGTCCGTCTTGCAGTTACGGTTTTATATCAATTGCATTCATTATTTTTTGAATTTTATAATCCATATAATTTATCTATGTTTTTTTCTTGAAATTTAGAAATAATTTATTTTAATACTTTTGTAGGATTTACCAATGAATGATCCGTTTCCCATAGCAATTCCACCCACTTGTCTGCTCGAATATTGTAATTTATGTTATTATGGCTTTATAATCTTATCGTAACTTAATGATCGTTAAGGTAAATGCGGGATTCACTTAGACATAATAATTTGAATATGAGAAAACGTTTTGATGTAAATAAATCAAATCCTTAAAGAGACCGAAAAATATTTGGAACAATTTTTATTAATGAAAATGTTAAAGGCACATAACTTTGTTAATAATGAGATAATCAACAAACGATCTACGATTTGAAATTACTAAAGACATAAAATGCAAAATTTCTTTTTATTATAGGAAATTTTTCAAAAATTTCCTATTTTTATAGTAAATTTTTCAAAAATTTCCTATTTTTATAGGAAATTTTTCAAAAATTTCCTATTTTTATAGGAAATTTTTCAAAAATTTCCTATTTTTATAGGAAATTTTTCAAAAATTTCCTATTTTTATAGGAAATTTTTCAAAAATTTCCTATTTTTATAGGAAATTTTTCAAAAATTTCCTATTTTTATAGGAAATTTTTCAAAAATTTCCTATTTTTATAGGAAATTTTTCAAAAATTTCCTATTTTTATAGGAAATTTTTCAAAAATTTCCTATTTTTATAGGAAATTTTTCAAAAATTTCCTATTTTTATAGGAAATTTTTCAAAAATTTCCTATTTTTATAGGAAAATTTTCAAAAATTTCCTATTTTTATAGGAAATTTTTCAAAATTTCCTATTTTTATAGGAAATTTTTCAAAAATTTCCTATTTTTATAGGAAATTTTTCAAAAATTTCCTATTTTTATAGGAAATTTTTCAAAAATTTCCTATTTTTATAGGAAATTTTTCAAAAATTTCCTATTTTTATAGGAAATTTTTCAAAACTTTCCTATTTTTATAGGAAATTTTTCAAAAATTTCCTATTTTATAGGAAATTTTTCAAAAATTTCCTATTTTTATAGGAAATTTTTCAAAAATTTCCTATTTTTATAGGAAATTTTTCAAAAATTTCCTATTTTATAGGAAATTTTTCAAAAATTTCCTATTTTTATAGGAAATTTTTCAAAATTTCCTATTTTTATAGGAAATTTTTCAAAAATTTCCTATTTTTATAGGAAATTTTTCAAAAATTTCCTATTTTTATAGGAAATTTTTCAAAAATTTCCCATTTTTATAGGAAATTTTTCAAAAATTTCCTATTTTTATAGGAAATTTTTCAAAAATTTCCTATTTTTATAGGAAATTTTTCAAAAATTTCCTATTTTTATAGGAAATTTTTCAAAAATTTCCTATTTTTATAGGAAATTTTTCAAAAATTTCCTATTTTTATAGGAAATTTTTCAAAAATTTCCTATTTTTATAGGAAATTTTTCAAAAATTTCCTATTTTTATAGGAAATTTTTCAAAAATTTCCTATTTTTATAGGAAATTTTTCAAAAATTTCCTATTTTTATAGGAAATTTTTCAAAAATTTCCTATTTTTATAGGAAATTTTTCAAAAATTTCCTATTTTTATAGGAAATTTTTCAAAAATTTCCTATTTTTATAGGAAATTTTTCAAAAATTTCCTATTTTTATAGGAAATTTTTCAAAAATTTCCTATTTTTATAGGAAATTTTTCAAAAATTTCCTATTTTTATAGGAAATTTTTCAAAAATTTCCTATTTTTATAGGAAATTTTTCAAAAATTTCCTATTTTTATAGGAAATTTTTCAAAAATTTCCTATTTTTATAGGAAATTTTTCAAAAATTTCCTATTTTTATAGGAAATTTTTCAAAAATTTCCTATTTTTATAGGAAATTTTTCAAAAATTTCCTATTTTTATAGGAAATTTTTCAAAAATTTCCAATTTTTTAGGAAATTTTTCAAAAATTTCCTATTTTTATAGGAAATTTTTCAAAAATTTCCTATTTTTATAGGAAATTTTTCAAAAATTTCCTATTTTTATAGGAAATTTTTCAAAAATTTCCTATTTTTATAGGAAATTTTTCAAAAATTTCCTATTTTTATAGGAAATTTTTCAAAAATTTCCTATTTTTATAGGAAATTTTTCAAAAATTTCCTATTTTTATAGGAAATTTTTCAAAAATTTCCTATTTTTATAGGAAATTTTTCAAAAATTTCCTATTTTTATAGGAAATTTTTCAAAAATTTCCTATTTTTATAGGAAATTTTTCAAAAATTTCCTATTTTTATAGGAAATTTTTCAAAAATTTCCTATTTTTATAGGAAATTTTTCAAAAATTTCCTATTTTTATAGGAAATTTTTCAAAAATTTCCTATTTTTATAGGAAATTTTTCAAAAATTTCCTATTTTTATAGGAAATTTTTCAAAAATTTCCTATTTTTATAGGAAATTTTTCAAAAATTTCCTATTTTTATAGGAAATTTTTTAAAAATTTCCTATTTTTATAGGAAATTTTTCAAAAATTTCCTATTTTTATAGGAAATTTTTCAAAAATTTCCTATTTTTATAGGAAATTTTTCAAAAATTTCCTATTTTTATAGGAAATTTTTCAAAAATTTCCTATTTTTATAGGAAATTTTTCAAAAATTTCCTATTTTTATAGGAAATTTTTCAAAAATTTCCTATTTTTATAGGAAATTTTTCAAAAATTTCCTATTTTTATAGGAAATTTTTCAAAAATTTCCTATTTTTATAGGAAATTTTTCAAAAATTTCCTATTTTTATAGGAAATTTTTCAAAAATTTCCTATTTTTATAGGAAATTTTTCAAAAATTTCCTATTTTTATAGGAAATTTTTCAAAAATTTCCTATTTTTATAGGAAATTTTTCAAAAATTTCCTATTTTTATAGGAAATTTTTCAAAAATTTCCTATTTTTATAGGAATTTTTTCAAAAATTTCCTATTTTTATAGGAAATTTTTTAAAAATTTCCTATTTTTATAGGAAATTTTTCAAAAATTTCCTATTTTTATAGGAAATTTTTCAATTTTTCAAAAATTTCCTATTTTTATAGGAAATTTTTCAAAAATTTCCTATTTTTATAGGAAATTTTTCAAAAATTTCCTATTTTTATAGGAAATTTTTCAAAAATTTCCTATTTTTATAGGAAATTTTTCAAAAATTTCCTATTTTTATAGGAAATTTTTCAAAAATTTCCTATTTTTACAGGAAATTTTTCAAAAATTTCCTATTTTTATAGGAAATTTTTCAAAAATTTCCTATTTTTATAGGAAATTTTTCAAAAATTTCCTATTTTTATAGGAAATTTTTCAAAAATTTCCTATTTTGTAGGAAATTTTTCAAAAATTTCCTTTTTAATAGGAAATTTTTCAAAAATTTCCTTTTTTATAGGAAATTTTTCAAAAATTTCCTTTTTTTATAGGAATTTTTTTAAAAATTTCCTTTTTTATGACTTTTTGTTGTATCTATTTATCTTATTTACAAAAAGAAAAAAAAATTAAATTAAAATTATTGCAACTTTGGCAACATAAAACAGCGGTTGCTGCTGTTTGTTGCGCAGTGTTGATGTTTACATTATTAACCCAAAATTATCAATAGCAACAGCAGCACTAACAGATCAGCAACAACAAAGTCTAACAACATTTGTTTTGATGTTAATTTTAGCAGCCGTTTTCATGTTTTTTCCTCAAAGCGACGATAACCGGAAAAATGCTGCTGCTTTTAGTTGATAAAGTGTTTTTTGGGCTCAATGAGTTTTTTGGTAGATCATTTGTATAAGACATGATTCTTTGAAAGTAAATTGAAGTTGGCTGTGGTTACATTTAGGCTAGAAAGGCGTTTCAATTCACAGTTTCAAATATTTGATATTTTGTCATTTTAACTTTTTTAACGGCCTGTGATTGATCTCATTAAAATGTGCATTCCGGTTTGAAGATAGTCAACATTTTGGAATTCCTAACATTTTTAAGTTTTTTTCTAATATGAAAGTATTTTATGTTTTTATTGACTTAATCCATTTCACTTGTAAGTTAATGTGTTTTTTCTTAAATAGCATTTTAATTGTTTGACAATTTGCCAGTGGCTCTAATAAATCCATTTTGAAGTTATTTTGTTTTAACTTTAAAATGTAACATTAATGTCTTTTATATGTTACACGATCTGTTTTTTTAATCGAAATTTAAATTTGACTTCAAATCGTTTCCATTGCACTACATTGTTGTCATAATTGTCAAATGTTGGGTAATTGTAAATGAAACATTCAGTTCAATTCGATTTGATTAGATTTGATTTAAATTTGGTTTATGCAATAGTTGGAGAAACTTTTTTTGTTACAGATATGGATTTAGTTAAAGAAACGTTTAAATGTAAAAGTTAATGATTATTTTCTTCGTGAATGTTGTAATACATTCAGTTTTGAATAATGTTCGAAATTAAATTGAGAAATAATTGAAATTCTATAGGGATTTTACTGTAGACACACGAAAATACGTTAAAAGACAGTCGATTAAATTAATATAAACAAACTAAGACATAGACTAAGACACTTACTATATCAGACGCAAGGCAAAGTTTTCTATAGAAAAGTTAAAGTTTCTATAGAAAATTTGACGAAAGGCAAAGTTTTCTATAGAAAAGTTGACGAAATGCAAAATTTTCTATAGAAAAGTTGACGTTAGCTCTAGCTTTCTACAGAAAAGTTGACGCCAGGCCTAGTTTTCTATAGAAAAGTTGACGTCAGGCCTAGTTTTCTATAGAAAAGTTAACGTCAGGCCTAGTTTTCTATAGAAAAGTTGACGTCAGGCCTAGTTTTCTATAGAAAAGTTGACGTCAGGCCTAGTTTTCTATAGAAAAGTTGACGTCAGGCCTAGTTTTCTATAGAAAAGTTGACGTCAGGCCTAGTTTTCTATAGAAAAGTTGACGTCAGGCCTAGTTTTCTATAGAAAAGTTGACGTCAGGCCTAGTTTTCTATAGAAAAGTTGACGTCAGGCCTAGTTTTCTATAGAAAAGTTGACGTCAGGCCTAGTTTTCTATAGAAAAGTTGACGTCAGGCCTAGTTTTCTATAGAAAAGTTGACGTCAGGCCTAGTTTTCTATAGAAAAGTTGACGTCAGGCCTAGTTTTCTATAGAAAAGTTGACGTCAGGCCTAGTTTTCTATAGAAAAGTTGACGTCAGGCCTAGTTTTCTATAGAAAAGTTGACGTCAGGCCTAGTTTTCTATAGAAAAGTTGACGTCAGGCCTGGTTTTCTATAGAAAAGTTGACGCCAGGCCTAGTTTTCTGTAGAAAAGTTGACGTCAGGACTAGTTTTCTATAGAAAAGTTGACGTCAGGCCTAGTTTTCTATAGAAAAGTTGACGTCAGGCCTAGTTTTCTATAGAAAAGTTGACATAAGGTCTAGTTTTCTATAGAAAAGTTGACGCCAAGCCTAGTTTTCTATAGAAAAGTTGACGCCAGGCCTAGTTTTCTATAGAAAAGCTCACTTCAGGCCTAGTTTTCCATAGTTTTCTATAGAAAAGTTAACGTCAGGCCTAGTTTTCTATAGAAGAGTTGACATCAGGCCTAGTTTTCTATAGAAAAGTTGACATCAGGCCTAGTTTTCTATAGAAAAGTTGACGTTTGGCCTAGTTTTCTATAGAAAAGTTTACGTTTGGCCTAGTGTTCTATAGTAAAGCTGATGTGAGGCCTAGTTTTCTATAGAAAGGTTGATGTGAGGACTAGTTTTCTATAGAAAAGTTGATCTGTGTCCTAGTTTTCTATAGAAAAGTTGACGATAGGCCTAGTTTTCTATTGAAAAGTTAATCATCAAAAACTATATTAAGACCTTAACTCTTATAAAAGTTTTTCGTATAAAATCAATATTCCTTAAATTTTTTGTTTCATAGTCGAGGAGAGGACTTATCTCTTTATAAAACACACAAATCTTTAATTTAACCACAAAAATATAAATTGCACGAATAAATGCCCAAATTGTAACAATATTTCTCAATCATTAAATACCAAAGAGAATTTCAAATAATTGAACGTCCGTTCATTCGTACATTCGCTTTTCTATCTGCGACTATCTTAAAGGCTGTCTACTTGTCCGTCTGTAGCATGATATGACAAAAACCACGAAAAAAGCAAAACCGCAGCAACTAGTCTTACTTTAAAAATTTAAAACTTTAACTAAAAAAAAGTAGAAAAAAAAAAATTATACAAATAAACAAAACTTGCTACGAATAGATTTTTTTTTGCAAAAGTTGTCACTGTATTGAAATCATATCAGTTTTTTAAGCCACCCATTGAAGAAAGATACCAAAAAACAAATATAAATGTATAGCCCACCTTAAAGCAAGTTTAAGTAAACTTACTAGAAACTTAAACATTTACTAAGAAATCATACTTAACTTTTGTGTTTCTTAGTTACTCCGTCGTCCGTCTATCATTCATTTTAGTTGCATGCTAACCCAACTCTAGCTCACAGCAGAAATCTGGACTTAGTTACTAAAAACATTCGCTTTCAAACTCAGCTCTAACTTGTACTGGGTCTTGCCTGCCTGTAGGTGTCTGCAAAATGCAAAAGCCAAAAGTGTTTTTTCGTTGTTGTTATTTGATACTTTGCTTTTGTTAGTTTTATTCTTTACAAAAACGATTTTCCTTTCATTTGTGCTTTTAAGTTCTGCTTTGGAACTAAATTGCTTGTACTTCTACTTGTATTGTCCGTCCGTCCATCCATCCGTCTGTCGTTTGTTGTTTTCTATTGCACGCGCCTTGTTTTTGTGTCTTTTTTGTTGTTACCTGTAATAGTATTGTTGCAGTTGTTTTTGCTGCTGTTTAGGCAATTGTTGCTGGCTGTTTCTTTAAGTTGTACACATGTTACCGTTGTGTTCATTTAGACCAACTTGTTGTTATTTTGTTTTTGTGCAGAGATTTATTTGGAAAAGAGCTTTTCTGCTAAGGTCGTTTAATGATCTCTAGCCAAATAAGTATGACAATGCGAGATTTAAGAGAAAGATATGTGCAGGAAAAAAAGAGAGTAAATTTCATGACTTTGAAAGCGTCATGTTCTCTTAAGACAAAGTCTGCAAAGTTTAATGTTTAAATGAAGTAAACTTTATAATTCTTAAAGGTACCAGAAATTCTAGAAATATTAATTTCTCTTAGAATTAAATAAATATTTCTAAGATCGTACAAAGTCAGCCTGATTTTTGCATATACTTCAAAAAAATATAGCTTATTATTATAAAGTAATAAGATAATAGAACATATCAATTTATTTTCACTGAGTCTTAGCCTTTTATGTTGAATAATAAACAACTGATATGGCACAATTGAATTATGAAAAAACAAGTAAGAAAGAGCTATAGTCGGTCAAGCCCGACCATACGATACCCTTCACCACTTAGGTCGAAGGTGTTCTTTTTTCTTTATTAAGACAAATAGTTGTTAAATTTTGCCATCATACAAACATTTTCTCAAAACTCATATATTCAAGCTGTTTTCGTCATTTGGACTTATATGAGAGCTAGGATCAATCGATTACCGAAATTTATCAGATTGATAACAGTTGGTACAAAAATTATATACGCAAAACATAAACTTAAAATTCTCATTATCTTCAGATTTACGAGCGTTTTAGTGATTTTTGTCTCATTTAGTGCTTTTTGACAGAAGAGTTTGTATTGGAGCTATGGTCAAATGTAGACCGATTTCAACGAATTTAAGTGCAGTGAATTAAGTTTACATAAGCATTATTTGTTTTAAATTTCATGAAAAAATATTGATATTTGTGGCCAATATATAAATTCCGGGAAGTATGGGAGGTACCACCAGAGCTTCGAAAGGCTTAATTAAATATTAGCTTAATTCCTAGGAGTTCAAAAATGATTTAACAATACCTTAAGTTTAATTCCCATAAAACAATTAAAAAAATGTGTTGATTTTTAATTCTTAGTGAATTGATTCACATGGGAATTTAAAATCAACTTGAATGAATAAAATGTTTCTTCATTCCTCTACTCCAATTTGAATTAACATTTTTTATTCTTAATTAAAACCAGTCCAAATTGAATTAAAATATTTTTTGGTAATTCATTTTGTGCAAATCATTAGGGTGGATATAAACTAAAGATACTTGATTTTAAATCAAAAACTTAAATTCTGACTTTTTCGAGGGAAATGTTTTTTAAACTATACCACTCATTGAATAAAAGTATATCAAACCAAAAAACGAAAATTGAAGTTTTAATTTATAGGGTATTATTGGATCAAGTCCGATATACATTGTTTGTAAAAACCCTAGATATAAAATAGAACAAAATTTATCATAACCTATTAAAATATTCTTATGTTTTATCAGAAAGCATGCACATTTAATAAAAGTATGCATGTATTCTTTAATGTTCGTTCAAAAAAACGGAACTACCCTAATGTGGCTATTTCACCGCAAACTTATGTATATTTTGCATTTATTTGTTAAACTATAACTTTTAAAAGATATTTAGATATGCAGGAATATAGTTATATTAATGGTCCTTCGTTTATAATGACCTAATCTTTACCAGAAATTCAATCAGTGAAGGAATCTGCTTAATTAAAAATTTTTTCTAAAAAAATTTATAAAAATAATTTGTTTTTTGTGACATTAGTTTTAGTAAATACATACATATACATGTAAAATGTGCTAATATGTAAGAATATATTATCTCTGGTTTTGTTGTGTTGATGCGAAATAATGGATTTTATATATTTTCGAATCTGGATGATATTATAGATTATGTGTACAAAAATCTTTAGTTTTATGTGTATCTATATTTTATTTTAAATAGTTTTTCTGATCTTATGTCCAATAACAAAAATTTTTTTTATTTTTTTAAATTTCGCCTAAGTCAACTTAATAAATTTTTGAATTTTTCCACAAAAATGTTATTTGTATATGCCCTACAGGTCTAAAAAACATCAGTCCCTTAGCAGGAAGATATATTACATAGCTGAGATACATACACAATTATGATGGAATTAGAATAAAATTACAAAATTCAGTACAATTAGAAAATGTATATATACATATGTATGTATGTCGATAATGAATAAATCACATTTTAATCATATGACTTTTCATACATGTTTTTTAGACAAACCAAGTCCACGGTTTTGTTAAAATCGAGATGGAAATCATCTCAGCTTAAAAACCCTTTTTTAACCCAATAACTTAAGCCAGAGTCATTTCTTTATCCTCTAAAATGGAGACTTTTTTTCATGGGTATTAAATGATATTTAATCCCTAATGCAATCCTGAAACTTATTTTATGGTTAAGGACTTGTTTCGTTGAGATTTATTTTATTTCGCTCTTTTATAGGTATTGTATATTTTTGAACTGTAGGGTTCGTTTGAATACATTTATTTTTGTATGCCTTTACAAAATGATTTGTTTATAAAATTTTTAATTATTTTTGTATAAGATTAAGAATTGAAATAATTTAAATTAAATCTAACTGATTTTAAATTCCCTAAGAATTAATTCTTAAAAGTTAAGGCTTATGACTTGATTCAGGTGAATGTATTATGGGAATGATATAAACACTAAAATAAATTTGATTTTAAAATGTGGAATTAGGAATTGAGCCTTTCGAACCTCTGGGTACCACAAATAATAATAGAAAATACAGAAAATTTTCCGTTCTATAAAAAATTTTCTATAGAAAATTTTTCGTTCTATAAAAAATTTTCTATAGAAAATTTTTCGTTCTATAAAAAATTTTCTATAGAAAATTTTTCGTTCTATAAAAAATTTTCTTTAGAAAATTTTTCATTCTATAAAAAATTTTCTATAGAAAATTTTTCGTTCTATAAAAAATTTTCTATAGAAAATATTTCGTTCTGTAAAAAATTTTCAATAGAATATTTTTCGTCCTATAAAAATTTTTCTATAGAAAATTTTTCGTTCTATAAAAAATTTTCTATAGAAAATTTTTCGTTCTATAAAAAATTTTTAATAGAATATTTTTCGTTCTAAAAAAAACTTTCTATAGAAAATTGTTCGTTCTATAAAAGATTTTCTATAGAAAATTTTTCGTTCTATAAAAAATTTTCTATAGAAAATTTTTCGTTCTATAAAAAATTTTCTATACAAAATTTTTCGTTCTATAAAAAATTTTCTATACAAAATTTTTCGTTCTATAAAAAATTTTCTATACAAAATTGTTCGTTCTATAAAAAATTTTCTATACAAAATTTTTCGTTCTATAAAAAATTTTCTATACAAAATTTTTCGTTCTATAAAAAATTTTCTATACAAAATTTTTCGTTCTATAAAAAATTTTCTACACAAAATTTTTCGTTGTATAAAAAATTTTCTATAGAAAATTTTTCGTTCTATAAAAAATTTTCTATAAAAAATTTTCTATAGAAAATTTTTCGCTCTATAAAAAATTTTCAATAGAATATTTTTCGTTCTATAAAAAATTTTCTATAGAAAATTTTTCGTTCTGTAAAAAATTTTCTGTAGAAAATTTTTCGTTCTGTAAAAAATTTGTAGTTCCGTAAAAAATTTTCTGTAGAAAATTTTTCGTTCTATAAAAAATTTTGTATAGAATATTTTTCGTTCTATAAAAAATTTTCTATAGAAAATTTTTCGTTCTATAAAAAATTTTCTATAAAAGTTTTCCAAAAAGAAGTGTATTTGCATTTGATCCCAAACCTGTTACATTTATTTATTAATGTAACAGATCAATTTATTGATAAAAAGCCAAAAAATGTTTGCGGAGAAACCAAATTCCTCGACGCGTTTCGATGGTTGGTTAAGCCATCTCTTCAGGAGGATTATCCCCAATTTAGACAGATCGAAAACCTCGCATTATTACTAAATTTACAAACATAGCTATTAAGAATTATGTTCATAAACCAAAGTAAAAGCGTAGATTATCGACTGAACAAAAACAAACATTTTTCAGTTTTCATCTACCTTCACTTCCCAAATTCTTGCTGTAGCCGTCGGCTACTATATGCAGAATGCTGTGAAGAAGGGGGGGTAAGATGTTTTAAAATAAACAAGTTTTCTATAAAAAATTTTTCGTTCTGTAAAAAATTGTCTATAGAAAATTTTTCTTTCTATAAAAAATTTTCTATAGAAAATTTTTCGTTCTGTAAAGCATTTTTCGTTCTATAAAAAATTTTATAAATAAGTTGTTATAAAAAAATTTTGTATTTTTCAAATTATTCTTCAAAAAGAAAGATTATTTGCATTTGATTTCGATCTGTTACATTTACTTATTTATTTATAGAAAAAATTTTTCTACAGAAAATTTTTCGTTTTTTTACAGAAAATTTTTCATTATAAAAATTTTTTATATAGCAAATTTTTCGTTATAAAAATTGTTTCTATACCAAATTTTTCGTTACATAAAATTTTTTCGTAACATTTCAATACAAAATTTTTCGTTTTAAAAAATTTTTCTATAAAAAATTTTTAATTATAAAAAAATTTTTCTAAAGAAAATTTTTCGTTATAAAAATTTTTCTACAGAAAATTTTTCGTTATAAACAATTTTTTTACGGAAAGCTTATAGGTATACAAAAATTTCAATAGAAAATCGTTCGTTATTAAAAATTTTTCTATTGAAAAATTTTCGTTATAAAAAATTTTGCTATAGGAAATTTTTTGTTATAAAAAATGTTGCTATAGAAAATTTTTCGTTATAAAAAAATTTTCTATAGAAAATTTTTCGTTATAAAAATTTTTCTATAGAAAATTTTTCGATATTAAAAATTTTTCTATAGAAAATTTTTCGATATTAAAAATTTTTCTATAGAAAATTTTTGGTTATAAAAAAATTTTGTATAGAAAATTGTTCGTCATAAAAAATGTTTCTATAGAAAATTATTCGTTATAAAAATTGTTTTTATGGAAAATTTTTCGTTATAAAAATTTTTTCTATGGAAAATTTTTCGTTATAAAAAATTTTTCTAACTATAGAAAATTTTTCGTTGCAAAGAATTTTTCTATTTTTCGTTACAAATAATTTTTCTGTAGAAAATGTTTCGTTATTAAAAATTTTTCTATAGAAATAGTTTCGTTATTAAAAATTTTTCCATAGAAAATTTTTGGTTATAAAAAATTTTTGTATAGAAAATTTTTTGTTATGAAAAATGTTTGTATAGAAAATTTTTGTTGTATAAACAATTTTCTACAGACAATATTTCATTATAAAAAGTTTCAATAGAACTTTTTCTTATAAAATTTTTTATTTATAGAAAATTTTTCGCTATTAAAAATGTTTCAATAGACAATTTTTCGTTATTTTAAATTTTTCCATAGAAAATTTTTGAAATTGAAATTTGAAATTGCTCGAAAATGTCAGAAGAAATAAGGCTTTCCAAAAAGTCCTAAAAAAATAATAATCCGCAATTATATATGAGTAAACTCAATCTTATTCATGTCCATCCTCAGAGCTTCACAAACCTAATTTATTATAACCGATATCAGGCTTTATGTAAATATTTAAACAATTGAATAATTTTTAAACTAAATTCCTTTTTGACTTTAATCAAATCAAAAGAGTAAACCAATAACATAAAATCTGTGAATAATCTAAAATTACTTAAGAGAACATTTAAACTTGGTTTTCTGCACAAAACATGGCCAATGCTTTAAAGAAACTTGGCTTCTGCTCAACAAAACTCAGACACAAATACAAAGACAAATCTCTAGCCAAAGTTTTAAATGCATTTTATTAAATATTGTGTTGTCTTTAAGCCAACTTGGGTCTCTCCAAGAAAACATTGAACCAGCTGATCTGTTTAAGACTGTATGAGTGAGTGGTTTTGCTTGTGTTTTGTTATGAATGTGTTAAATGGATTTTAAGTTTGATTAGACTTGGAGTAGGTACATATTTGGTATCTTTTGTAAGTGAATTCTGTTTAAATGAATATGAAGTGGATTTTGTATAATTTCTGCGCACATGAAAGCTCTAACAAAAATATTTGTTAATTTTTAGGTTCCACCTAAGACCAGCAAAGTGTTTAGCGAACAGTTTAAGAAAAGTGCTCGTGCGCAAAGCACGCAAAAGCGGTTGAATAAAAAAAAATTTTGAAAAAATTAATTTAAAGAAAAAATTGAAAATAAATAAAATAAAGATAAATGGAAATTTAATAAAAAAATATAGAACAAAATTAAAAATAATAGAAGAATTGAACAAAAATTTTTATAGAAAGTAAAAAGTTGAAATAAATTTTTTATAAGTTTTTTTTTTTTTAAATAAGAGGCGCTTAAAAATAGAATATTAAATAAAAAGTAAATAATTTAAAAAATATTTAATATTATAAAAATTTTCAAGAAATATTTCAAAACGAAAGTTATAAGATTTTGAAAAAAATTTTCAAAAATTTTGAGTTGTTGTAAAAAAATGTGGACTTACAAAAAATTTAAGTTTTGAGACAGTTATTCTTAAAAATTTATTTAAGAAAATTTTTTTAGATTTTCAAAAAAAGAAAGTGTTGGTGAATTGTTTAAAGATTTTTATTTCTTCTTTGGAAACTGTTAATAAAGTTTCATTGACTGAAAAAGCAAATTGTAGCAAAAACACAAGAAAATTTCAAAAACTGAAAAGAAACTCAAAAAAAAAATCGCGTGGAAATTTTTTTCTCTTCACTTTATCAACAATTTTCTTTCATTATTATTTATTTTGGTGTGTATTTTCAAATTGTTTTGAAACTGAAAATTGAACGATTTTTTTTTGTTGCTGCAATTTTCCAACATTTAACGTGTTTCTCATCTCAGCCAAGAAAAAAAAAAAGGTTTAATTTTAAATGCACTTGCTTTAAAAAAGAAAAACGATCAAGAAAATCTGTAACTCCAGACAGATTTAAAATCATTGATTTTGTTCATTGAGGCAACTTTAGACAATTGTTACCGTTTTCCAAAGCTTTGGCCTAAGTGCGTCGAAGACAAACAAATAAAATTGAGAGTAAACTGGAATTAAAAGCCACGAACGTTATTCATTTATTATCAATTGAAAATTTTTTCCAACGATCCTCTGGCTCATACTTGGGAAACTCTTAGCTCTAGATTTGCTATATGTGAAAACTAAGAAAATCTTGTTGTAAATCGATTGCTGCAACTACAACTACAAGAAAAACAACATTAACCATTTCAAACTATAACTAAAATAATAACAACAAAAGCAAAAACTTCAACATATTACAACATAACTACCACATTTTGTAGCAAGAAAAAAAGCAACGAAACTCAGCAGAAAAAAAAATCCAAGAAAACTATAACAAAACAGAAAAATAAAAAAATTTGAAAGAAAAAATTCAAACAAGAAAGAAAATCAAAGCAAAAAAAAATCAAAATAATAATAAAAAACGAAAAATTTCATAGTTTTTGTTGCACAAAAAAAAATTTGTTTTTCTTTAAATTTTCGTTAACTTTTTCAAACAACCTGTGTGTAACACCAAAATCACAAAGTGTCTTATTGTGTTTTTGAACAGAAAATTTTTTCAACAAAATCTTAAAGAAAATTAGAAAAAAAAAACTTAAAAAAAAAATTTTGTAAGAAAAAAACATCATCATTGCATTATTTATTAGTTAATGCATTTTGGAAAATTTGTGGTGTGAATTTTTATTCCTTTGTTTTTTTTTTCGTATTTTATATTTTTTGATTTCGGAAAATTCGCGTGAACTTTATTTCTCAAAACTATTTCTAATTGTCTTACTCTATTATTATTATTTTTGGGATTTCAACACTTTTTGCCTCGTCGAAACTTCATCATCATCTTTATCAACATTAGCAGCAATAAATTAATTTCAACCGCATCATTATCATCATGGGTTTACTACAAAATCTTAACACCTTTTTATGGTTATTTGGATTATTCTGTGTGATTAGCAATACAGGTAAGATAAGAAAAATTTAAGATAATAAGATTTTTTACGACTTTATTTGAATTTTAAATCTTCGCTATTGAATAAGAAAATAAAAAAATTTAATATAAAAATCGTTTTCGCAAACTTTTTTTAAAAATGTTTGTACATTATATTTTCAAATTTACCCTCAATAATGCGGACGTTAAATTCGGTAATAAAAAATATCCATTATTACCGTTTTTTTACTTATATTCCCTAGACATTAAAAGAAATCATAAAATCATATAAACATCTGCAAACTTAATACTTTCCGATAACACTTAAACGGCAATTATTTATATATTAAATAACAAAACTACGATGCGGACGTTAAAAAATGTGATTTTTTAAATTTTTTTCGATTTGCGCTATCGAATAAAAAAAATGAATGTCAAAATAAGCAAATTTTATATAAAAATCTTATTCGAATTTTTTTTTAGATTTTGTATATATTTTTAAATAAACCCTTTTAATAATACGGACGTTAGATTCGGAATATACAAAATATCCGATAATTAGGAATTTTTTTTACTTATATTTCCTAGACATTTTAAAAATCATAAGGTCTTTGCGATTTAAATTAAATAAATAATTATATTTCTTGGGCGGACGTTAAAAAACAAAAATTCATAACATAATTTACACATAATTTTTAAAAGTAAGAAAAATAATTTAATAAATAAAAGAACAAGGCCAACCTGATCGCACATATGCAAGCAAAACATCCAAAAAATTCCATTAAACAATAATGGACGATACGTTTCAAACGCTACATCCGAAATTTTCAAATAAATAATTGCTGACGTTATGATGCGGACGTTATATCCGAAACTTTTAATGCAATTTTTTGAACAAAATTTATTTTTACAGGAAATTTTTAAACAAATTTTCTATTTTTGTAGGAAATTTCTCAAAAATTTTCCAATTTATTCAGAAATTTTCAAACGATTTCTATTTTTACAGAAAATCTTTCAAAGATTTTTCAATTTTAATAGGAAAAAAAAAAAATTTTCTATTTTTATAGGAAATTTTTCAAAAATTTTCTATTTTTATAGGAAATTTTTCAAAAATTTTCTATTTTTATAGGAAATTTTTCAAAAATTTTCTATTTTTATAGGAAATTTTTCAAAAATTTTCTATTTTTATAGGAAATTTTTCAAAAATTTTCTATTTTTATAGGAAATTTTTCAAAAATTTTCTATTTTTATAGGAAATTTTTCAAAAATTTTCTATTTTTATAGGAAATTTTTCAAAAATTTTCTATTTTTTTAGGAAATTTTTCAAAAATTTTCTATTTTTATAGGAAATTTTTCAAAAATTTTCTATTTTTATAGGAAATTTTTCAAAAATTTTCTATTTTTATAGGAAATTTTTCAAAAATTTTCTATTTTTATAGGAAATTTTTCAAAAATTTTCTATTTTTATAGGAAATTTTTCAAAAATTTTCTATTTTTATAGGAAATTTTTCAAAAATTTTCTATTTTTATAGGAAATTTTTCAAAAATTTTCTATTTTTATAGGAAATTTTTCAAAAATTTTCTATTTTTATAGGAAATTTTTCAAAAATTTTCTATTTTTATAGGAAATTTTTCAAAAATTTTCTATTTTTATAGGAAATTTTTCAAAAATTTTCTATTTTTATAGGAAATTTTTCAAAAATTTTCTATTTTTATAGGAAATTTTTCAAAAATTTTCTATTTTTATAGGAAATTTTTCAAAAATTTTCTATTTTTATAGGAAATTTTTATAGGAAATTTTTAAAAAAAATTTCTATTTTTGTAGGAAAAATTTTCCAATTTATTCAGAAATTTTCAAACGATTTCTATTTTTACAGAAAATCTTTCAAAGATTTTTCAATTTTTATAGGAAATTTTTTTTAAAAATTTTCTATTTTTATAGGAAATTTTTCAAAAATTTTCCATTTTTATAGGAAATTTTTCAAAAATTTTCTATTTTTATAGGAAATTTTTCAAAAATTTTCCATTTTTATAGGAAATTTTTCAAAAATTTTCTATTTTTATAGGAAATTTTTCAAAAATTTTCTATTTTTATAGGAAATTTTTCAAAATTTTTCTATTTTTATAGGAAATTTTTCAAAAATTTTCTATTTTTATAGGAAATTTTTCAAAAATTTTCTATTTTTATAGGAAATTTTTCAAAAATTTTCTATTTTTATAGGAAATTTTTCAAAAATTTTCTATTTTTATAGGAAACTTTTCAAAAATTTTTCATTTTTATAGGAAATTTTTCAAAAATTTTATATCTTAAAGAAATTTCTTGTTTTAATTTATATAGGAAATTAAAAAAAAAAATCTTATTTTTATAGGAAACTTTTCAAAAGTCCTTTCTTTTATAGGAAATTTTAAATTTTTTTATATTTTTCTTTAAACTTCTCAAAAAATTAAAAAAAAAATGTTTAGAAATTTTTTTTTAATTTTTTTTATTTAAACTTTTATATTTTCAGGAAAATTATTTATTGTTATAAAAAAAAATGTTCAAAGATTTAAAATTTTTATAGGAAATCTTTTAAAAATTCTTGATTTTAACAGAAAATTTTTCAAAATTTTTTTATTTCGTTTAGAAAAATTTTCGAAAATTTTGTATATTTATTGGACATTTTTTTTAGTAATTTAACATTTGTACTCGACATTTTTTAAAAATTATCTATGTATTTTTATAAAAAAAAATTTTGAAACATTTCCTATAAAGATGAGAAATTTTTGAAAAATTTCCTATAAAAATAAAAATTTTTTAATAATTTTCTATAAAAATAATAAATTTTTAAAAAATTTCCTATAAAACTATAACATTTTTGATAAATTTCCTATAGAAATAAGAAATTTTTAAATAATTACCTATAAAAATAAGAACTTTTTTAAAAATTTTCCGTAAAAATAAGAAATTTTTTTAAAAATTTCCCATAAAAGTAAGAAATTTTTTAAAAATTTCCTATAAAAATAACAATTTTTTTAAAAATTTCCTATAAAAAGAAGAAATTTTTTGAAAAATTTCTTATAAAAATAAGAAATTTTTGAAAAATTTTTTATAAAAATAAGAAATTTTTGAAAAATTTCTTATAAAAATAAGAAATTTTTGAAAAATTTCTTATAAAAATAAGAAATTTTTGAAAAATTTCTTATAAAAATAAGAAATTTTTGAAAAATTTCTTATAAAAATAAGAAATTTTTGAAAAATTTCTTATAAAAATAAGAAATTTTTGAAAAATTTTTTATAAAAATAAGAAATTTTTGAAAAATTTCTTATAAAAATAAGAAATTTTTGAAAAATTTCTTATAAAAATAAGAAATTTTTGAAAAATTTCTTATAAAAATAAGAAATTTTTGAAAAATTTCTTATAAAAATAAGAAATTTTTGAAAAATTTCTTATAAAAATAAGAAATTTTTCAAAAGTTCAACTTCAAGTTTTTTCTTAAGTCTTTTGTTTTGAATTTTTTTTATTTCAATAAAATTTAGCTTTTCAAAAATTTAAAATTTATTTTTTTATTAATTTTAAAAAATGCTCGATTTTTATAGAAAAATTTTCAATTTTTTAACAAATTTGAATTTTTACTGGAATTTTTTCAAAAATATCTATTTTCATATTATTTTTTGATTTTCTAATTTTATAGAATATTTTTTAAAAATTGTCTATTTTTATAGGAAATTTTTGAAAAAATTTTCTATTTTAAAAGAATTTTTTCAAAAATTTTCTAGTTTTATAAGAAAATTGTTCGAAAACGTTTTAATTTTACAGGAAATTTTGCAAAAATTTTCTATTTTTTAGGAAACAAAAGTTTTCTGGGGTCATAGATGAACATTATTAAAAAGATAAGTTATGGGACTTTAATAGACATCTTTGGTTAATATTGTCACCATAAGAAAAGTTTGTGCGGGACTTAGGAGTAATAATGTTTCTTCCGACAAAAGGTTGTCAGAATAAATGTCATATATTTGGCTGGAAAATTGTAACATGTCCAGATGTACGGCCTGAGTAATATTACTAATAATAATTCGTCGTTAAGATTATAAAAAACATAATCTTTAAAATTTAAAAACATTATCAAAACCTTGGGCCAAATCGCCACAATCAATGTTAATCGAAATGTAATGTAGCTCAATCAAATTTGTGTAGCATACTCTTAGGATAACCTAAATAATAAATATTACATATAAGATTCATTCCCAGATTGTAAAATAATTTTACTTAAACTAAATGTTTGGATAAACACTCTAAAAACTGTAGATATCAAATTTATTGAACTTTTTACCAAAACAATATTTGCTTAAAAGTCTGTGTTTGTGATTGATATCAAATGCGGCGATTTGGCCCTTAAATTAAAAATATTAATTTTTAAAAACGATAAGTATCTAATCAAGGATTTGGAAAAACAAGCAATTTGATGTTGGACTTGTTTGTGGTATTGACCGACCTAATAATGCATAGTAGTCTCTGTGATACGATTTGTCTTAATCTCAAAAAATTTTTTGAAAATAAGTATAATTTTTACATATAAAGTCAAAACTATGTAATGTGGAAAATAAATGAATTTTTAATGAAAACTTGTCATAAATTAAAACATACATACTTATATACTGCTAAAATTTGTAATCTAGGTATATACAAATTTTAGACTTCAGGTTTTGGAGTCATAAAAATATACTATTACTTTCGCTTATAATCGTTCATATGTAAAGGTCAAGCCTAAATGAGTTCTTGGCTTTAAAGAAATTCATTAAAACTTTCATTAGCAAAAGTTATGACTTTTACTGGATTTTTAAATATTTTTTTACTTTATTTAATTTAATTTGTTGAATTCATAAAACCCATGTTCATTCGTTTAATTTTAGAAGTGTGAAAGTGACTTTGATTAATTTCCTTATATTTAACGGTCATTAATTTTTAACAATTAAATTTATAAAAAAAAAAATATTAAAAATATTTTTGTTTCTTAGCTAATTCTGAATACCAAGCAGGTATTTAAAAAATAATTTCTATTAGTTGAACATATTATAAATATAAATACAAATAAATTTGCATATTATTATCATTTAATGCTTTGGAATTTATTACAGTTATTCTATAAATGATTTCGTCATACGTCAAGTCAAGTCTTACAGACAAACTTCCTTATATTAAAAAAAAAAACTTTTACTTTCGGTTCGAAAGAAAAAAAAACTTTCAATTTCAGTTTTCTTGTATTACAAAACATTCTGTTGCCTACATAGAAATATAAATAGTTATTACATACAAAGTTTTTTATATGCATTGGCTTTAGTGTATTTCAGTATTTTTTTATAAATTTATTTATTGTTTTTACTTTCGTATAAAAATGTGGTTTACAAAAAAACATAAATAAATTAACAATTATGTAGACCTTATAATTGTTGCATATTGTTAATTTAAATACTAATACACATACGACCAAATTTTAGCCTGCGATAATGCTAAAAAAATTAAAAGCTAAAAATATTAAAAAAAATCAAAAAATTTCCTATAAAAATAAGAAATTTAAAAAAAATTACTATAAAAATAAGAAATTTTTGAAAAATTGTCTATAAAAATAAGAAATTTAAAAAAATTTCCTATAAAAATAGGAAATTTTTGAAAAATTGTCTATAAACATAAGAAATTTTTGAAAAATTTCCTATAAAAATAGGAAATTTTTGAAAAATTTCCTATAAAAATAGGAAATTTTTGAAAAATTTCCTATAAAAATAGGAAATTTTTGAAAAATTTCCTATAAAAATAGGAAATTTTTGAAAAATTTCCTATAAAAATAGGAAATTTTTGAAAAATTTCCTATAAAAATAGGAAATTTTTGAAAAATTTCCTATAAAAATAGGAAATTTTTGAAAAATTTCCTATAAAAATAGGAAATTTTTGAAAAATTTCCTATAAAAATAGGAAATTTTTGAAAAATTTCCTATAAAAATAGGAAATTTTTGAAAAATTTCCTATAAAAATAGGAAATTTTTGAAAAATTTCCTATAAAAATAGGAAATTTTTGAAAAATTTCCTATAAAAATAGGAAATTTTTGAAAAATTTCCTATAAAAATAGGAAATTTTTGAAAAATTTCCTATAAAAATAGGAAATTTTTGAAAAATTTCCTATAAAAATAGGAAATTTTTGAAAAATTTCCTATAAAAATAGGAAATTTTTGAAAAATTTCCTATAAAAATAGGAAATTTTTGAAAAATTTCCTATTTTTATAGGAAAAATTTCGAAAAATTTCCTATAAAAATAGGAAATTTTTGAAAAATTTCCTATAAAAATAGGAAATTTTTGAAAAATTTCCTATAAAAATAGGAAATTTTTGAAAAATTTCCTATAAAAATAGGAAATTTTTGAAAAATTTCCTATAAAAATAGGAAATTTTTGAAAAATTTCCTATAAAAATAGGAAATTTTTGAAAAATTTCCTATAAAAATAGGAAATTTTTGAAAAATTTCCTATAAAAATAGGAAATTTTTGAAAAATTTCCTATAAAAATAGGAAATTTTCGAAAAATTTCCTATAAAAATAGGAAATTTTTGAAAAATTTCCTATAAAAATAGGAAATTTTTGAAAAATTTCCTATAAAAATAGGAAAATTTTGAAAAATTTCCTATAAAAATAGGAAATTTTTGAAAAATTTCCTATAAAAATAGGAAATTTTTGAAAAATTTCCTATAAAAATAGGAAATTTTTGAAAAATTTCCTATAAAAATAGGAAATTTTTGAAAAATTTCCAATAAAAATAGGAAATTTTTGAAAAATTTCCTATAAAAATAGGAAATTTTTGAAAAATTTCCTATAAAAATAGGAAATTTTTGAAAAATTTCCTATAAAAATAGGAAATTTTTGAAAAATTTTCTTTAAAAATAGGAAATTTTTGAAAAATTTCTTATAAAAATAGGAAAATTTTGAAAAATTTCCTATAAAAATAGGAAATTTTTGAAAAATTTCCTATAAAAATAAGAAATTTTTAAAAAATTTCCTTTCAAAACAAGAAATTTTTCTACAATTTTCTATAAAAATAAGAAATTTTTTAAAAATTTCCTATAGAAATAAGAAATTTAAAAAAAATTTCCTATAAAAATAAGAAATTTTTGAAAATTTTTTTATAAATATAAGAAATCTTTGAAAAATTTTCTATAAAAGTATGAAATTTTAGAAAAATTTCCTATAAAAATAGGAAATTTTGGAAAAATTTCCTATAAAAATAGGAAATTTTGGAAAAATTTCCTATAAAAATAGGAAATTTTTGAAAAATTTCCTATAAAAATAGGAAATTTTTGAAAAATTTCCAATAAAATAGGAAATTTTTGAAAAATTTCCTATAAAAATAAGAAATTTTTGAAAAGTTTCCTATAAAAATAAGAAATTTTTGAAAAATTTCCTATAAAAATAAGAAATTGTTGAAAAATTTCCTTTCAAAACAAGAAATTTTTCTACAATCTCCTATAAAAATAAGAAATTTTTGAAAAACTTCATATAAAAATAAGAAATTTTTGAAAAACTTCCTATAAAAATAAGAAATTTTTTAAAAATTTCCAATAAATTTAAGAAATTTTTGAAAATTTTCTTAAAAAATAAGAAATTTTTAAAAAAAATTCCTATAAAAATAAGAATTTTTTGAAAAATTTCCTATAAAAATAGAAAATTCTTGAAAAATTTCCTATAAAAATAGGAAATTTATGAAAAATTTCCTATAAAAATAAGAAAATTTTCGTAAATTTTCTATAAAAATAGGAAATTTTGAAAAATTTCCTATAAAAATAAGAAATTTTTGAAAAGTTTTATTTTCAAGTTTCTTTCTTAAGTCTTATGTTTTTTAATTTGTGTATTTCTTAAAGTTTTATCTTTTTCTTGGCTATGATATTAAGAATTGAATCCCTTTTAAAGAATATATTTATAAAACCTATTTAAATCCCTATTTCTTTAGTCCTATTGTATTTCAGCTGACGAAATGTTGTATTATTTCTTTGTTAAATGCAAATTATCAACATTTTGTACCTAAATATGCATTTGTGTGTAAAAGTTACTTATGGTTTAATTTCTAATTACAGGCACGTAATACAAGCAATCGACATGTGTTCCACTTTCATTTTTTTTCTGAGCAAATCCAATCGAGTACATTTTATTTCTTGTTAATTTTTATTATATATTCACTTAAGTAACTGCATTTTTTCTAGAAATTAAAATGCATTTCTTTCCATTTTTTATAAAAAAAAATTAATGTTAAGAAAAAAAAAATATATTACAAAATTAGTTTAGTTGAAAGTGTTTTGAATTCTTATCTTAATATTTATAATACAAAGAAAACAGACAAATTGACTCTGGCAATTAAATACTTTTTATCTATTTTTTCTTTATATATTTTTTTTTTATAATTAATTAATATCTCTAACAGGAAGATATTTGTTACATTTTTTATTAAAACACAGAAATTACGTTTAAAAATTGCTATTAAATCTAATTTCTTTAACTCGGTAACTTATATTTTTCTATGTGCTAACGACATAGTAAATGACACTAAATATGCATTTCCAATTTATGAAAATTGCGAAAATTATTCAAATTATATAGACTTTGATAAGTGCAAGATAAGTGGTAGACATTTCTTTTATTGATCTGAAGGTAATTAGTCTATTATCGAATTAGCCTTAACACTTCTGGTTAATTACTTTCATGTGAGATATAATCTGGAGTTGTAACATTTGTTTAACATATAAAGTGTTTCCGGTGCATCGGCTAAAGCGGATGTTTAAAGATCAAAAACAATAATAATTATAGAATCTTAAAAGTGAGATTCCAAAGAGCTAAAAATTAAACATATTTGTAATCCTATGACGGTCTTAAGGTGGAAGTTTGAATATTTATGGGTCCTACCTTTAAGTATAACTATCAAGACATATTCACTGTCTAAGCGGTCTGTCTGTATGGCTGTACTTTCATTACATGCAAACTTGTAGTGGAGACACAGACCAAAAATTTGATCATAACTTTATGAAATTGGGTACAGATTTATTTTTGTCTAAGCAATATTTAACCAATATTTTATAAAAATATTCTGAAATTTGTAGTCAAAGTCTTAACTCCGGAAAGTCAGACCTATGGCAGAAATTCGTTATAATGGACCTCCTTTAATAGCGATGCTCATTGCGTTGGTAGTGACAATATTATTTAAAAAATTTGTATCATTAACAATTTTTTGTTAATAGCCAAAAATTTGTGGTTAAACATTTTTGGTTAGTACAACATCATTATTATTATTACTAGGTATGGTAAATTTTTAAAATTGGTACTGTGACATATGCTTAAACTTGTCTAATTCTATTGAAATATGAATAAATTTATTGCTGAAGAAACCTAAGTCTCCACCCTGAAAGATCAGTCTTATGGGAGTTACCAGAAATAACAGTCTTTTTAAGTCAGTTTCAATATGATTAATTCTAGGAATGACTGTTCCAAATTGTATTAATTAATATATAAAATTCCGACCATGTCCGGGTTGACGGTCATGTTTATATAGAAAGTGATCTAAAGTAGTTTATTGGATCTCAAAACAATATTTGTGTGAGTTACAAACATAAGCACAAATCCAAAAGTCCCTTCCCACCCAAAATTTAGTTATAAAAAAATCTCACAACTTTCTTTATTGAAAAAATTTCGCAACTAGATTTTTTTTTTCAAAAAGTTTTATAACGAAATCTTTTTTATAGAAAAATATATGCAAAAATTCGATATTTAAAATTTGTTTATAGAAAAAGTAGAATATTTTCTATAGAAAGAAAGTTATATCAAGCATTTTTTTTGTAGATATTTAAAATGTTTAAACTAAAAAAAAAAAATATTTTTTTTGTATAGAAAATATTTCATATGAAAAATTTTTCTATTGTATAAAACATTTTTCTAGAGAACAAATTTTATATCAATAGAAAAAATTTCATATTAAAATTTTTTCATTGAAAAATGCTTATATTAAAATTTTTTCTATAGAAAAGATTTCATATCAAAACTTTTTCTATTATTTAAAAAATGTTTCTATAAAACAAATTTTATGTCAAAAATGTTCCTATAGATTTATATTTTAATCAAAACTTTTTCAATGAAAAAATCTCAGAATAAATTTTTTTTATAGAAAATATTTCACATCAAAAATTTTTCTATATTTAAAATTTTTCATAAAAAAAAGCAAATTTCATATCAAAATAAAATTTTTCCAAAGAAAAAATCCCATATCAAAAAATTTTTACCATATAAAATATTTTTCTATAGAACAAATTTCATATAAAAAATTTTCTATAGAACAAATTGAATGTCAAAATTTTCCTAAAGAATTATATTTTTATTAAAATAATTCTTTAGGAATATGGAAAAAATACCATAATTAAAACTTTTGCACTAAAAAAATTATAACTAAAGTTTTTTTTATAGAAAATTTTGAATATTAAAAATTTTAAAATCATATAAAAAACTTTTCTATAAAACAAATTTTATATCGAAAATTTTTCTATAGATTTATATTTTCATCAAAAATTTTTTCGTAGAAAAAATTCCATATCAAAAATTTTTCACTGAAAAAATCCCATTAAAAAGTATTTTTTTATATATCAAAAATTTATTAAAAATTTTTTTACAAAATATTTTATAAAATAAAATTTTATAGAACAAATTTCATACAAAAAAATTTTCCATAGAAAAAATCCCATATCAAAAATTTTTCACGTAAAAAATCTTATAAAACAATTTTCTCTATAGAAAATATTTTATATCAACAATTTTTTTATCATATCAAACATTTTTCTATAGAACAAATTTCATATCAACAATTTTTCTATACATTTTTATTTTGATCAAAAATTTTAAAAAATATTTCAAATCAAAAATTTTTTTATAAAAAAAATTACTATAGAATAAATTTTATATAAAAATTTTTCCATATAAAAATATCAAAAATTTATCACTGAAAAAATCTCATAATAACATTTTTTCTATAGAAAATATTTCATATCAAAAATATTCCTATCATATAAAAAATTTTTCTATAGAACAAATTTCATATCAAACATTTTTCCATAGATTTATATTTTCACCAAAAATTTTTCACTGAAAAATCTCAGAAAAAAATTTTTGTATAAAAAAAAATCATGTTAAAAAAATTTTCTATACAACAAATTTTATATAAAAAAAAATTTCTGTAGATTGATATATTCATCACAAAGTTTTCCATATCAAAAATTTTAAACTGAAAAAATCTATAGAATAAATTTCATATCAAAAGTTTTTCTATAGACTTATATTTTCATCAAACATTTTTCAAAAGAATGGAACTGTTTCTTTTGAAAAATGTTTGATGAAAATATAAGTCTATAGAAAAAAAAAAAAAAAATTTTTCACTGGAAAAATTTCACAATAAAATTTTTTAAAAAAAAATATTTCATTACAAAATTTTTTTATCATATAAAAAATTTTTTTATCGTGCAAATTTCAGATCAAAAATTTTTCCATAGAAAAAATTACATACTAAAAAATTTTCTATAGAAATATTAAAATTTTTTCGACAGTCTTTTATAATGTCTCAAAATCTTTTATAGAAAAAAATCAATAATAAATTTTTTTTATAGAAACACTAAAGATGATTAAAATTTTTCTAGAGAAAAAAAATTAAATATCAAAAACTTTTCTACCAAAACGATTTAATATAAAAGTTTTTTCTATCCAAAAATATAAAAGATATGAAAATAATTCGTTATGTAGCAGAGTTTTTGTGTTCATGATATTATCTGCTATGATTTTATGCAGAAAGCAGTTTTCTTTTAAATAGAGCGTTTTTAAATTTGTCAATAAATTGATTTCTGTCTATTATTCTATCTGCCGTGTTATATGAATTGATCTAATTCTAAAAGTAGAATTCTAAAACATTGTTTGCGTAGACTCATTGGCGTTGTTATCACAAAATACCTTTTATGAACTAATCCGCCTTAATATTTTTCAAATGTAGCTTAAAAAGACATCTGTCTAATCAACTTATTCTATTTTTTGTTTGGCGGTATAAATTGGTTATAAATTAAATAAATTTGTTGCACATGTTTATACTAAATACAAATTTTGGAGTGGAAATTATCAAATTTGAACCCAAACAAAAATGCAATATTCCAAACAATTTAAAATTTTTTTTTATATCATCCACTTTATAAGGTTCTGAAAAATTTTAATAGCTTTAATTTAATACAAATTATTATAATGGGTAAAACACATACCATTTTTAATTCTACAAATAAACATGTTTTGCAAAGAAATTCTTTACGTTTTTATACTAAGGAATATTTAAAAAGTCTTTACTTTTATTTGAAACGAGTTATAATTAGGGTGTAACGTTTTGAATTGGGATATTAAATGCTTTATTACTCGGATTTTGTAAATCAGGTTTAATAAAAAAAACAGCTATTCAAAATTTTGGTACTTATACAGGATTTATTATTTTAGTACTTTTACAGTATCTAAATAATTCTTATGGTTTATCTTCTTTAAAATTTATAATGAAGTTTAGTTCTTAAGTGTTTTGCTTTATAGAGAAAACTAAAAAAATTGATCGAAAAAGTTTGTGATTGATCTTCTTTATGATTCCTCATGAAGTTTGGTTCTTAAGTCTTTTGTTTTAAACACCATAAAAATCATTATTTAACAACGAAATAGTCATTTTATTTTAGTCAGTGATTAAAATTTTTCATCTAACCAAAACTATCTATTTTACTCCTCTAACGTTAGTTATAAAGTTTGTTTCTTAAGTCTTTTGTTTTACTAGCCGTAAAATTGTTATTTTTCTGTTGAAAACATAAGATTAAATGCTAATTGATTACTACTAACAGTTGCTGACATTATAATTATACCATCTTTCACACAAAAACCTTTCACTCTCAATTTGTCTAATTCTTTTCTTCTATATAATGACATTTAAAGCCATTGATATGTAAAATATTTTCATTATCTTTTGTTTTGATTCTTTAGTTCATAAATGTTACTTTCATTTACATTTAAATCAATGGAAAGGTAATAAAAAAAGAACCAAGAATTTATTAGCTGTCATTTGTTATTTAAACCTTCTTTCTTCTAAAATTTCTTTATAGTTTTTTTCTTTTGTTAAAAAAATTCTTAAACACCTGTTACCACAGCAGAAAGGTGTTGAAAATATGAACAATGCAGACATAAATCTAATGAAATCTAATGAAAGTAAAATTGTTATGTTTAGTTAAGTAAGAAAGAATAAAGAAATTAAAAGGGGAAATACAAAAGAAAAAGAATGAAACGAAAAAATAATATAAAAAGTAAAAACAGTTGAATGTTTTATAAAGACTAAGGGGCTAAGAGTTTGAAATGGAAGTCTTTAAATGAAAGACTTTAAATGAAAGACTTTAAATAAAAGACTTTTAACAAAAAGTCTTAGATATGAATTTAAATAAAGATGATTTAAAGAAGAGCTTAAATATCTGTGAAGTTTTTTAATAACTTTTTGATTAAGGTGAGAACTATAACTAATTTCTATTTATATATAATATTATGCATAATCAGCTTTATAGTATTTTCTTAAGTGAGTTAATAACATTTTGTTTTCATTTTTATTTATTTCTTCATATTTTGCTTCTCCTCTGTCTTGTTTCTTTTTTTAATGGGTTAATAAACTTTTTTTTTAAATAACTTAATTTTAGCCTGCATTTCTTTACGCTTTAAGATAGTTTTAATTAATTGAAACAAATTGTTCAAATTTAATTTGCGGTTTTGATACCACAAGTTTTTTTTTATTATTATAAATTTCTTTTAAAATTTTTTGTTCAGTATCTTTTGGTTATAAAAAAAGTTTCGTTTGATTCATAAAGAGTGTGATAACTAGTTCAATAGCATTTTGTGTTTACTGGTGAATTTTGATTTATTTTTGTTCATTTATCTTTTATTTCTTTCTTTCTTTCTTCATTTCTTTTCTTTTTTTTACATATTTCGTAATTATAAAAATTCGAATTTATGCCAAAATTATTTATTAACATATAAGTTGCTTTCTTTTATAATAGCTCTGTGGCATCATCATCACCTCTTGAGATGTTATACTTTAAATTAAATAAACATTTATTAAGAAAACATGTAAATTTCTTTGTTAAATAAGAAATGTTATGTTTTATTCACTTTTTGTTTCTTTTAACACATACACCTTGTCAAGTGTTTGTGAGAGATTTGCTATTGGAAAGGTACAAACAAAATATTAATATACAAAATGTTAATTATTCTGAATAAGAAAACAAAGAAAGAGTGTTTTTATTATCGTTAAATCGAACAAATAAATAAATTTTAAATGTTGCAAAACGTTTTCTGATTTAACGAAACAAGTTTGTCTCTTAAGTCTTTTGTTTGAGTTTGGTAAATTTTTTTTACATGTAAACTAACAAAAGAAATTTATTCTTCAGATAGAGATTGGCTTGTATGTGTTAAAAAGTTGTATATTTTCTATAGAACAGAATCAAATATCAATATGATATCAAAAATTTTTCTATAGAAAATATTTCATAAAAATTCAAAAATCAAAATTTTTTTTATAGAAAAAATTTCATATCAAAAACTTTGCCTATAGATTTATATTTTCATCAAGAAATGTTCCATAGAAAAATTACCTATAAAAAATTTTTCACTAAAAGAAGCTTATAATAATTTTTTTTCTATAATTTATTTCATTTTTTAAATTTTTTATAGAAAAAATTTCACATTACAAATTTTTCTATCGTATAAAAAATGTTTCTATAGAGGAAATTTTATATCAAAAGTTTTTCTATAGATTTATATTTTCATCAAAAAATGTTCCATAGAAAAAATTCCATATAAAACATTTTTCACTGAAACAATCTTATATTAAAATTTTTTCTATGAAAGATATTTCATATAAAAAATTTTCAATAGAATAAATTTTATATCAAAAATTTTTTTTATCATATAAAAAATTTTCTATAGAACAAATTTTAAATCAAAATGTTTTCTATAGATTTATAATTTCATTAAAAATTTTTCCAAAGAAAAAATTATTTATCAAAAATTTTTTACTGAAAAAAGCTCATAAACAATTTTTTCTATAGAAAATATTTTATATCAAAAATTTTTCTATACAAAAAAATTCATATAAAAAATTTTTCTATAGATTTTTATTTTCATCTTAAACTTTTCAAAAGAAAAACCTCCATAACAAATATTTTTTTATAGAAAATATTTCATATCAAAAATTTTTCAATGAAACAAATTTCGTATCAAAATTTTTTCAGAGAAAATATTTCATATTAAAAATTTTTCTATAAAACGAATTTCATATCAAAATGTTTTCTATAGAATTATACTTTCATCAAAAATTTCCCTATAGAAAAAATTGTATATTAAAAATCTTTTACTGAAAAAATGTCATAATAAAATTTTTTTCTATAGAAGATATTTTATATTAAAAATTTTTCTATAGAACAAATTTCATATCAAAAGTTTTTCTATAGAAAATATTTCATATCAAAATTTTTGTATGGAAAATTTTCATATCAAAAATTTTTCTATAGAACAAATTTCATATCACCAAAAATTTTTTTAAAGAAAAAATTTCATATCAAAAATATTTCACTATAAAAATTTCACAATAAAAATTTTTCTATAGAAAATATTTCATATCAAAAATTAAAATTTCATATTGAAAATTTTTCTATAGAAGAAATATCACACCAAAATTTTTTCTACAGATTTATATTTTCATCAAAAAGTTTTCCAAAGAAAAAATTTCATATCAAAAATTTTTCACTGAAAAAATTCCATATCAAAAATTTTTCACTGAAAAAAACTCATAATAAAAATTTTTCTATAGAAAATATTTCATATCAAAAATTAAAATTTCATACCAAAAATTTTTCTATAGAACAAATTTCATACCAAAATTTTGCCAAAGAAAAAATTCCATATCAAAAATTTTTCCAAAGAAAAAATTCCATATCAAAAATTTTTCTCTGAAAAAGGCTCATGGCAAAATTTTTTCTATAGAATATATTTTATATCAAAAATTTTTGTAAAGAAAATATTTCATATTAAATTTTTTTCTCTTAAGTTATATTTTTATCAAAAATTTTTGAAAATTGTTTCTATAGAAAAAATTCCGTATCAAAATTTTAAATTAAAAAAATCTCAAAATAAAATATTTTCCAAAGAAAATATTTCATATCAAAAATTTTTCTATAGATTTATATTATCATCAAAAAATATTCCATAAAAAAAATCTCATCATAAAAGTTTTTCTATAGAAAATATTTCATATTAAAAATTTTTCTATTATATAAAACATTTTTCTATAGAACAAACCGATGGAAAATCGAATTGTGGTGTTAGGCGATCTTCGAATGAATAACTCGACTTCTTCTGCCTTACCAATATTTCCTGGGTCTTTTCTGCTCCACGATCTAGTTTTTTTTTCAATGCTCAGGTCTTTCTTAAATGTTTAAATGGCATTTGAAACAATTCAAGGGTCAACTTTCAAATTTTTTGTTATTTTTTTTTAAATCCATTACGAATTTTTTCGAAAAACTTTTATTTTATTATCATTCCAGACTCGGGCGATTTTCCGTTTTAAGAACTTGTTCATCTAATCATTAAAGCCAAGACTAGAGCATGACCAGAGACATTACTTACTTACTTAAATTACCTATATTTACAACCTGTTAAGGTCAATAGCCGATCATATTTAGGAATTCCATTTGTTTTGTGCATATTTTCGAATTTCATAGGCCAAGATTTGAAAGATTTTCTTTGACTTGGTCTTTCCATCGAAGTTTCGGAAGACCTCTTTTAACATTAGAATGGCCGTTTTTATTATAATTTTAGCTTTTTCATAAAAATTGTTTTTTTTTTCAATGAGTGGGTTACTATCCCGGGTTAGAACTCATATGGGTTAAAATCCATATTTTAAAAGTTCTTACGGGAGAACTCGAGGCACATGTTAGCTAACTAAGTTAAAGTGTGTTAATGTTGTTCCCCGGGTGATACCACGAAAAGGTCAGTGTCCACAGTGGAGATAAAGGATAACCAAGGTTGGGCTTATCAAGTTAAGACAAATCGGTATCCTATATCCCCTACACTATCCATGACTTATCAAGTTAAGACAAATCGGTATCCTACATCCCTTACACTATCCATGACTAAAGCTATGATTATATCTTCGACTAAAGTATGACTAGAGCTGTGAATATCTAATACTAAACCAGAGACATAAAGAGCTACATATGACTAAGGTAATGTCATAAGCTACGACTAAAGCTATGACAAGTGTTACTACTAGGCCTATGACTAATTCTATGACTGAAGCTACAACTAAGAACATGACTAAACATCAAACAAAACAATAAAAAAAACAAAATAATTCCAAAAAAAAATTTAACCTTTCAAAACAAAAGACTTAAGACAAAAACTTGATTTTCATAAGACTCCCCCCTTATCTAACAATTAAAAAAAATATTGATTTAACTTAAAAAAAAATATTTACAATAATGTTATCGAACATTAACACTTTAATATCGATAATATTTCAAGTTAACTCTTGTTTGACACCGCTCTTCATCAAAATGCCATTAAAATGGCATACCACCAGCAAGTGAAGCCTCAATGTGAGCTTTAATAAGATGACGCATAAAATAAATGTTCATAAAAATTTAACTAACGATAAAGATGGTCAGATACAACTGCCATAACAATAATAATAATAATGATGACACTACTACAGCAAATACTAAACATAATAAATAAATAAATGAATAAATATGGAAATTTTGAAAACAAGTTTTGGGTTAAAAAGAAATATTTAAAAATAAAAGTATTTATATTTTAACATTTTGTTAATGCAAAATGTTAATCACTATAAACAAAAAAAAGGCAGTCTTTGGCTTTAAGACAAAAGCCTAATTTTTTAAAAGTGACTGAAGCTTGAGCTTAAACTTTAAACTACCAATATAAGTGAAAAAATTTAATTTTGAATAAAACTAGCAAAATTTGTATAAAAAAAAATATTAAAATTTTTATTTTAACTAAAAAACATAAATTATTATTTAACCACCAGCTTTTAATTTGTTAAAATAAAAGGCCATAAATTATAAAAATTAGTTAATCAAATGTTAATCTTTTTAAACATCACAGGCCTATGAATTTAAATGTGTCATTAAAATATCATTTTTTTTTTTTGATTTTCAAGTTTTGTGGTAGAAAAAAAAAGTAATATAAAACTTTCGTTAAAACTTTTTTCTATATATTTTAGAGAAGCACAATGACTTTGGGGTTAATATCGTATTCAAGGTTTTAACATATTGATTACAGTTCAATGACTTGATTAGAAAATAAGTTAAGAACAGTGAAAAATGTAAACGATTTATTCTTTTTTTGATAAAAGAGGTTGATGGTGACATTTCAAATTGAATTAAAGAAAGAGGAAGTAGGGAAACTTAATATTACTTTTTAAGATGATTTTAATTTTGAGTTGTTTTTTTTAATTTATTGCTTTTTCCCTAAGGCTTTTATATGGGAACAAGTTAAGTTAACATAAGCTTAAGAGTTAAGCAGAAAACTTTTATAAGCTCTATTAAACAGTTCAACAGTTCTGAAAGTGTGAAATAAAAAAATCTAAAATGTACTTAAATCTTAACTTATCAAAACAAAAGACTTAAGTAAGAAACTTGAAAAATGAATAAATATTTAGATAGAAATGAAAGAAGTAATTAAAGCAGCAGAAAACTGGAGCAAAGAATAGAATAAACTAGCACAAGTAATTTTCTTTATTAGGGAAACTTTTTATGCAATGGATGATGAGCAAACATAAGGTGCTCAGCACAAAGAGAATGCTACTCTTTTTTTAGGAATCATAAAACCGAAGATCATAAAAATATTCTACTACCGGGAAAACATCAACTCCAGGCAGCTTCAATAGCTGCGTGGATGGAGGATAAAACCAATTCATGACGTATTGCCCAGAAAAAAGGCTAGTCTACCTTAAGGGCTCATGAGACTGAAAGTCATTGGAATATTAGACTATCGGGAGAATAAATAAATTCCCTTCTGTACTTGGATGATGGATGTTTCATAAAAATATTTTCCTCCTCACCACAGCTTGTGCAAAATTCTCGGCTTGAAAACTTCAGCCTCTATGCTTGACTTTCAATCATAACAAAGAATCTATCATTACAAATGATGTGGGAATGAAGTTTTTTTTGGGCAGATGCACAACTATCAAATGTTGAACTTAAGGCTCTGTCAGACACGATAAATTCGCAAAAGAATTGAAAAAAGATGATAATCTAAAATTTGTAAGGTAGTCCTAATTTTTGTTAAAAAGTCCACTCTATAGATACCTGTGGTGATATAAGGGATGTTAGATACCAAGCAACGGTTCTGATTGGTTTTAACTTGGTAAACCCAGACTTATCTTAGTTATCTTTCATCTCAACAGTAGGCACTGGCCTCCCTGTAGTATCACCTACGTTAACACCCGTTTATGTAGTGAGCTAACATGTCTCCCATAAAAACGATAAAAATATAGGCTAGGATGTCGGTCTAGTAACCCACTCCTGGAAAAAACAATCACTATGAAAAAGCTAAAATAAGAATATAAACGGCCAACCTAATATAAGAAGAGGACTCCCGAAACTTTGATAGAAAGACCAAGTAAAGAAAAGTCTTTAAACGTTTGACCTACGAAATTAGAGAATATGCGCATAAGATCGAAAAACATGGAATTCTAAGATATGATCGACCTTTGGCCTTAAGAGATTGTAAATATAGGAGATTTACTTTCTTACTTACTTAAATAAGTAAGAAAGTAAATCACGGTAATAGCCTTGTTGGCTGCCACATGATACAATAAATAGAAAAATTTCAGTCATGTTTTCTCATAGCTCTTTAAGACATTCTTTAGTTACTTTCAGATTTAAAAAAAAAAATTTTCAGAAGCCTCTAAAAATTTAAAATGTTTGTAAACTTTTTTTGTATTCAATTCAAAATTCTCTTTAGCCACAGTATTTTTTTTTTCTTTATATTTTTAATATCCCGATATTTTACTTAATCTGTTTTAAAATGATAATAAAAATAGCGGCTAATAAATAAGTAATAAAAAAATAACCATAAAAAATGCATGATAATATTAAGACAGAGATTAACTAAAATTAAAAGAAGATTATCGGCTAATCAAAGTATAAATATTTTAAAATGATGATAAAACAAATGATAACGATGAAAAACAATGAATAGAAACAAATAAAGAAGAACTTGTTGAGTAATTGTTAGTGCTAAAAAAAGCCCAAATATCAAACAAAAGACTTAAGAAACAAACTTGTATTCACTACTAAAAAAATTGATATGTTTCCAATTTTTTCAACATTTATTTTGAGATCTTAATAAAAAGTACTAGAGTTTCATTTTGTACTGCTTAGTAATTAAAAAAAAAAAAACAAAAGATTTAGGAAACAAGCACAATGTTTTTAATAAAACTTTATTCTTCATTCTACTTTTAAAGTACAGGGTACTTAATTACTTACTCAAATGGCGTATATTACAACCTGTAAGGCCGAGCATATTTTAGAATTCAATGCACTTCGATCTTGTGCGCATATTCTCCAATTTCGTAGGCCAAGCTTTGATAGGTTTTCTTCTACTTCATCCATCCACAGAAGTTTCTGTAGTCCCCTTTTACGAGTTCCCTCAGGATCATTTTCGAAGGTATTTCTTGCTGGAGTATTTTCATCCATTCTTACAATATGTCCTAGCCAACGCAACAGCTGTTGTTTAATGTGTTTTACTATGTCAATGTCAGCAAATTAGTCATACAGCTCATGATTAAATCGGTGTCAATATTCATTGTCGACGCTGATTGGTCCATACACTTTTCGTAGAATCTTACTTTTAAAATTTCAGGAATAGCTTCATCTATTCGTGCAAGTGTCCATAATTTAGCATATAATAATTCTGGTAGTACAAGTGCTTTGTAGGGTGTAATTTTAGTTCTTATAGATAGCATTTTATTCCTAAGCTGCCTGCTTAACCCGAAATACATAGCATCAGTTGGCAAGTATGACTTTAGGCTGGTAACCCACTATTGGAAAAAATAACTTACTATGAAAAAGCAAAAAAGAAGAATTAAAGTACAGGGTAGCTAAAGGGTTCAATACGGATACGAATGACTATAGATCTTATCGTAGCCGGGAAGTTTAAAAAGAAGTTTAAAAAGAAATGCCATCACACAATAGAATTATTTCGGAAATCCTTGTACCGCCTTTAGATGTTTTGCTATTTCTCCCATAACTATTTTTTTTTTTTGTAGTATTTAGAATAAAAAACAAAACACTAAGGAAAATCAAATTTGTTAATTCATTTTAGAGTATTATTCTAAAAACAAGTGAACCTCGTGGTATTGCAGGTTAGTCATCCGCCAATCAAACCAGAGGTCCCAATTTCGATCCCCGGCCATACCCACTTAAAAAAATAATTTAAAAAAAAAAATCTGCGGTTCACCTCATAACTCAGCTAGCCATCGGTTATAGAGTTTTGGGCTATGCAAAAACTTCCCTTACTAATCCATTTGCCGTTCGGAGTCGGAGTTAAAACGTAGGTCCTTTTCATTGAGTCTAAAAATATAGAATCTGATGAAGCTCATTGTCTGAGGGAAGTACCCCTGGTTCCAATTGGAACGTTGTCGGGGAATTGTATATATGTATATTCCAAAAAAAAATTAAAACAAAAGACTTAGAAAACGAACTTGAACTTGAATTTGTCTTAATTTCAAAATTAAAATACTATTAGATTTTTTATATTAATTCAAATTTAATTGGAAATATGTAAAACCTTAAGGCAAATGTAAAATATTTTACAAATGTAAAGCAAACGAAAGGTGGTTTCTTTACCATCAAAAATTAAACAAATAACCGAATCATCATTATTTACTTAAAATTGGATTAACGTTATCTTTTTAACATTTTAGTGCCAGTACTAATTAAAGTAAAAAAAAAACAAAAGACTTAAGAAAGAAACCTGGATTAAATAACAATTGTTTGTAAATTTTAACACATTTGGAGTCTTTCTAAAATTTAACTGAAACTAAAGACTTAGAAAACGAACTTGAACTTATCAGTATTAACAAATCAGCCGATTTTTCATATGTGTTTCAATTTTAATTGTAAAACCTTAAAGCGATTGTTTATTGTTTTTTGCGATTGGTTTTATTAACAATCAAATGTTACATAAATAAGCGAATCATCATTATTTACTTAAAATGTTTGAAACATTTTCTTTTGGTATTAACATTTGATTGCCACCCATTATGTTTCCTCAGTAATTAAAGCAAAAAACAAACCTGAAATTACTAAAAAACTGTTTTTAAATTCTTATACATTTTGGAATATATATTTTTTAAACAAAAGACTTAGAAAACGAATTGATATTGGGCTACTGTTCAAAAAATTACCAAATCATTCTAATTTTTCATTAATATTTTAATTCTATTGAAAATATGTAAAACTAATATAAATTTACCTAAATAACTGAATCATGATTTTTTTGATGTAACGTTTGATTAATGTTGTAATATTCGTTTGCCGCGTGAATAATTCCTAGTAATTAAAATAAAAAACACAAAAGACTTAGAAAACAAACCTTGATTTTCTTATAAAATTTGTTATATCTTAGAGTTCTTTCTTTTCTATCGTATATAAATCTCATTTATTTTAGAGTATTTTTCTTAAAACTAATTAAAAACAAAGCTTTCAGAAAACAAACTCGAACTTAAGCATATTTGACTACTGTTTATAAAAAAAATTATAAAACACTCTACTTTTTGATTAGTAGTTAAATATAATTGGAAATATGTAAACTCTTAAGGCCAATACTCGTATAATTAATCATTTACAACTATTAAAGGAAATAGATTTGGTTTCAATAATAATAATAATTCTCTTTGAACTAAAATTACTTAAATAACTGAATCATTATTATTTCTATTTTAAAATAAGAAAGACTAAGTTTTGAATTAAGACATTTTTTAATATTACCTCTGACCACTATCTCCTATTACAAACCTAATGCCCAAAATCATCTTATTCCCGCTCAATATAATATACAATCCAAAAAATTAAAAAAAATTGGAAATATATAATACCAAATATTTCTTTTAACTGTTATTTGCCAAAATCAAACTGTAACAATATCCCAATAAAGCACCTTGCACTTAAACTTTTACTTCAAAATTATTTTCAAAATATTAGCAATTTCATAACTTCCAAAAAAAGAAAAGAAAAATCCGAAAAATTACCATTATACCATAATTTAAAGTTCATAATAACCGTGAAAGTTTTTTGTTTGTTAACAAAATATTTCCTCACTTTTAATAATAGGTTTCAAGTTAAAATAAAGGGGAAAAATCTTTTTCAAACATTTTCAAGTTAATCAAACAAAATGTTTTCCTTTTTTTGGAACAAAATGATCAGTAATTTGTATTTTTAAAATTTTCTTTAACATCCAAGATTTTAGAGTTTATATAAAATTTTAATTTATTTAAAAAAAATCCTGTTAATTATTTTGTCTGAGTGTTTGTTTTTGATTTGTTTGATCTTATAAGTTATAAAATCTTAGTAAAGGTTTCATTGTTCGTTTAAAGTTTTCTACGGCCAATTACTTTAATGATTTATGACTGTTTTTGTGTTAATGGTTTTTTTGTTTTCTAAGTGGCTGAAGGGATTTAAGTAGCTTTAATTATTTTTATGAAAGGAAAACTGGTAGTTAAATTATATATTTACATATATTAATAGTTAATGTATGTTTTCTTAAAAGAAAGTGTTATAATTTGTTGAAAAATTTATATTAATTGTTAAGCGAATTTTTTAAAACTTCATAATGATTTTTCGGAAGATTTAGTTTTTCAAAAGATTTTTCTACAGATATTAGCTTTGTTCCCGTTTAAGTGGTTTTATTTTATAAATTCGAGCCCATTGACTTTTAATATGAAATTGTTATTAAACCAAAAATTTTGAAAGTTTAATTGTTTTCAAAAAAAGTTTGTTTTCTAAGTCTTTTATTTTAGTTAAAGTCAAGAATAAAAAAAGTTTCTTTTCTAAGTCTTTTGTTTCAGTTAAAGTCAAGAATACTTTATAAGTTACTTAAAAAAGGCAAAAAAAAAATAGTTTAAGTGACAAATCAGTAAAAAAAAGTTTTAATATTTATATCTCATTAATATAAATACAGGGTGGCCCAAAAAGGCCGAAGGGGGGAAAGCAAACTGCATAAATTAATCGTTCTTGGGAATCTCATGGCTTTAGTTCTTGCACTAACTGCACCTTGTATGTGAAAAGATGTAAAATTCCCTTTAATATTTTGCGTAAAAACCGCCGAGCTCAGCAGAGCGCCTTCGAGTTGATGTTTCAGGATTCTCCTCAACACTCTCCAGAACGCGTTGAATATTTGCTTTACTAATAACAGAATGTGGTCTTCCGCTTCGTGGAAGATTCCTCACTGAGCCTTGTTCCTGAAAACGTGTCACTAAGCGTCGAATCATTGTTTCGGATGGTGAATTCCGCACATTAAAATGACGACGATAGGCTCGTTGAGTTTGAATTATTGATCGTTGATGATGTTCAAAATAAAGTTCTATGATTTTGGTTCGCTGGATAACGTGGTAACCTTTCATAATTAATCTCCCAGATTGATTTTACAAGTCCTTAAAAGAAAAATAATAATAATAGTTAAATTAGAGAAGTTATTAATTTTTCAAATCCGTTCACGACTTTTGGGCCACCCTGTACAAACACAAAAATTTCTAATACGTGCTCGTATACCTAAAAGCATTTTTTCAAATTTTCATAATAAAGAAAGCTTTACTATGACAAAATAAAATATCAATTTCTATAAACAAAAGAAATCATGTGCATATAAAATTATGTTAGCACTTAATTATGAGTAGAAAATAGTATAAAAAAGCTCCTATTCCCCCTATGACAAAAAGGCCCCTCCTTCATCACAAAACAAATATATCAAATTTTGTACTCAAAGCAAGTCCATATTATTTCTTTGGTAATTATAAACATTTTCACAATTACTTTATGGTCTATGATTATGATTTGGTAATTTTTTATTTTTGTTCATATGTTAACAATTTGATTTAATAAAACAAAGTAACTGAAATATTGTCACATATTCACCTCAACCCAATTAGGGCCAAGCAATGAAAGTGAAAGAAATTTTTTTTTTTTGGGTTGGAAAGAAATTAAAAAAGCAGTGTTAATTAATCATACAAACTATTTTAGGGTGTATTAGTAACCATATGTTGGCAATTTAATTATTTTGTAGATTTTTGTTTACATATTTTTAAGGTTAGCCAGAAAGTTGGAAATTTTTAATAAATGAAAAATGTAGTTTTCTAAAAAAAGTAATCTTATACGACATTTGGAAATTTTAAAAGCTTGTCTAGTCCAGAGTCATCATAATATAGTGACCAAATATTTCGACACATTTGTTCCATTCATCCCCTCCTTGTGCAACTACAGAACAAATTTTGAATATGAAAACGATAGACCGGTATCCAAGTACCAAACAGTTTGGAATAATTTAAAAAGAATTACAGTTTAAGAAAATAATGACGATATAGTTATTGGTTTTATATATTTGGTTTTATATATTTTCAATTTAATTTGAATATAAAAAGAAAAATCGAAGGATTAGTTCATTTTTTGAACAGTAGACAAATATCAATAACTTCAAGTTGGTTTTCTAAGTCTTTTGTTTTAGTTAAATTTTAAAAATGATCCCAAATGTATTAGAATAAACAAAAAATTGTTTAGTAATTTCAAGTTTGTTTCTTTAGTCTTTTGTTTTCTTATTTTGATTACTGAGAAGCATAAATGTAAAGACAATAAAATGTTAAGACAATCAAAGAACATTTCATTCATTTTTAGAAAAAACAAGTAGAAAGCGCTATAGTCGGTCAAGCCCGACCATACGATACCCTTCACCACTAAGGTCAAAAGTGTTATTTTTCCTGTATAACGACAAATATTTGCTAAATTTTGCCATCAAAAAACATTTTCTCAAAACTTATATATTCAACCTGTTTCCGTCATTTGGATTTATATGAGAGCTAGGGTCAAATGTAGACCGATTATCTTGAAATTTGGCAAATTGATTACAAAAATTATGTATGCAAAAAATAAACTCAAAATTTTCATTATCTTTAGATTTACGAGCGTTTTAGTGATTTTTTTGTATCATTTAGTGCGTTTTTAAAGAAGAGTTTGTATGGGAGCTATGGTCAAATGTGGACCGATTTCAACGAAATTTGTTACAGTAATTTTAGTTTATATAAGCAGTATTTGTTTTAAATTTCATGAAAAAATGTTGATATTTGTAGCCAATATATCAATTCCGGGAAGTGGGACCTATGGGAGGTACCATAAATAATGGACCGATTTTGACCAATTTCAATACCCATGGTCCCATTATTAAAAAACTTATCTGTGCCAAATTTCATCAAATTATCTTTAGAATTGCGACCTGTAGTTTTACATGGGGGTCCAGCCAGCCAGATGGACGGACGGACGGACATCGCTAAATTGACTCGGATTGATTCTAAGCCTATTGGTATACTAAAAGGTGGGTCTAAGTCAAATATTTGTATGCGTTGCATACATCAGCACAAACTTATAATACCCTTTCCATCTATGGTGAAGGGTATAAATATTATAATTCAGTTATTTATGTAATTTCTATTCATTTGAAATGATTGTTACAGAAAAAAACTATCATTTGCTTAAAATTTGTTAAATATTTTATATTGGCCTTAAGGTTTTACATATTTTCAATAAAATTAAAATACAAATGGAAAATAGAGTGATTTCTTCATTTTTAGAACAAAAGTCAAATACAGATAAGTTCAAGTTCGTTTTCTAAGTCTTTTGTTTAAGTAGTTCTCAGAATAATAGTCTAAAATGTACATATCAATAAATGATGTTATCAGCCATTTAACAAATCCCGTTTGTAATTGAAATTATTTCGTATTTGAATTCCGATCGAAATAGTTTTAAGTTCTATAGATTCTGATTTTTAATGATCTATTACATTACAAAACATTATATAAAGATATCTTTATTGAATTTTTTTTAGGAGAAATTATTTATATTAAAACCAACTTTCATTTGCTTTATATTTGTAAAATATGTTATATTTGTCTTAAGGTTCTACATGTTTTTAATTAAATTTAGAAAGAAATGAAAATATTGAGGGATTTGTTAACATTTTGAACAAATACGTAAAAGTTCTTTTCCTAAGTCTTTCGTTTTAATTAGTTTTCAGAAAAATACTTTAAAATGTATTATATAATATGGTTAGAAAATTCAAAATTCTTAAGTCTTTTGTTTTGATATTCTTAATACTTACAAGTATAAAGGCTGGCAAGCAAATGTTACAGCAAAAAAACTTTACATCTACTTTTAGATAATTATCATAATTTAGTCACTAAAGTAATCTTATCCAAAGGAAATGTTTTTAATGGAAACAAGCTTTCATTTGAACTTCCCTGGTATAACAGGTTAGTCATCCGTTTAGCAGACCAGAGGTCCTAAGTTCGATCCCCGGTCAGACCCACTTGAAAAAAATTAATTTTCAAGCGGCGGTTCACCTCATAACTCAGCTAGCCACTGGTTATTGAGTATTAGGCTATGTAAAACTTCGGAGCCGGAGTTAAAACGTAGGTCCCTGTCAATGAGTCTAAAAATAGAATCGAATGTTGCTCATTGTCTGAGAGAAGTACCCCTTGTTCCAATTGGAATGTTGTCGGGGAATTATATATATAACTCTCATTTGCATTACATTTGTTTAGAATTTCATTTTGACTTAAGGTATATACCTTACAATTCCCCATATAGAACATATTTTGAGTGATTCTATTTTGTTGTGTATGTCATTTAGACTAAACAAAGTATAAAATCTCATAAAATAGGGTTTTTAATTAGAAGAGATTGGGATGAACCCTGCTTATGTTATGCATTGTATTGGAGCTAGGAACATAGGTTACATAAAGAGAATAGTGTTTATGGATATTAGATTATAAGTTTCCTATGTTACAACTTGGAGTGTGTTCTACAGGTGTACTGTACCCCTAAGACACGAATTTCCACTATAGTGAGTCCAATATGGTGGCCAATCGACCACAAATCCTTGTAATGTGTACATATCTTCCGGTTTTGGGAACGAGATTCCTGATAACGTTAGAACACATTCCAAAGTAGTACCGATAAAATAGGGTAATACAACCCATATTGCAGCTCTGTTCCAATAAGTCAATAGAGTTTGATGCTCTACTGTCACCTATGAACCGTTTTCTGCACGCGATTAAAAAGCTCCAAATTCGACTTTGAAGCAACAGCCCATATATGAGAGTTGTATTCCATATTCGTTTGGATAAAGGTTTGGATAAGGTAGCCTAGACTTATCTTGGTTATCTTTCACCTCAACTGTGGACACTGACCTTCTCGTGGTATCACCTGAGGAACTACGTTAACACCCGTTAATGTAGTGAGCTAATATGTGCTGAAAGTTCATGGGGCATCGGGATATTAATCCACTAATGTTAGAAGATAATGTCCGAAACTTTGAGTTCAAGGCCAAGTAGAGGAAAATCTTCTAAAGCAAGGCCTACGAAATTAAAGAATATGTGCACAAGATCGAAGCGCATGGATTTTTAAAATATGCTCGGTTTTTGACCTTAACAGGTTGTAAATACAGGCCATTTAAGTATGAAAGTACGTTGAAGTAAAGTATTTATCTTTTACATCATTTAAACCACCAATTTACTTGAATGCTTTTTTCGACACTTGAAAGATGGGCCTTGTCCAACGCACAATTGAATTCTCATGCCCAAAATATCAAGAGCTTTCTATTTTTGAATATTTTTACCATCCGTGGATACAGATGACAACACTGAGTCTTGAGTGCATTTAAATCGGTTATATTCATAAGACCCTATTAAGTGATGGTATCGAGATTGCAATTTAATGATTCATTCATGTTTTGCCTGTAAGATACAATTT
>OW121741.1:110416484-110516484 GCA_933228675.1 Stomorhina lunata
TATTGAAAGCTCTTTTCATAGTTTCTGTTTTTTTTATCAACATAACAATTATATCATAAAAATCTCATCTACTTATTACATTATTCTTGAAGAATTTAGCAGATTAACTATTTTTAAAATATTTATTTTATGAAAAGCTATGTAAATTTTTCTTGCTTAGTTGTTGATAAAAACATAGCAGACATATTTTTTCTAATTAAATGTTAAAATGTCTAGTTAGGGCACCTTAAACTACATACATACATAGGGGAGAGGAGGGCACCTTTGAACACTTTTTGCTTTCAAGCCCGATAAAAATTTATATTTTTGAATTATTGACCTTTTGTGTAATTTAACCTATATTATTTATATCTGGTATATTGCAGAATCTCAAAATATTATTGTAAAATCTATTTCTATATATTATATAAAATCACTAATGTCTGCAAAACCTTAGCTTGTAAAATGCACTTAGTGTAAAGACCCCTCAAGTTATTTTAAACACACTCACACTCTTACTGCATTAGCAGAATCGACAAAAACTTTGCCCCGGAAACTTAATCAATATCAGGTGAATGATAAACATGATGATGCATTCGTACCCACATCTTGGTAACGGGTGTAAACGATAAGGCATTAATGTGTAAACCGCAAGCCATATAATGTAAAATGCAATTTAAAATGCTCACTCAAATATATTATTTTAATTAAGATAAGAAATATACATATACATATATCTATCTATCACGATGACTAATATTTATTATAGAAACTGATATATTATAAGCAAACATATTGGCAACTAATATTCAAAAGGGCGTAACTTAATAAAATGTGAAAATGATTTCAAAATGATTTTTGGCGGAATATTCATAATATAACAAAACTAATAAAAATATCTATGAAATATGAAACTAAATTATTTTGTTTGTTAGGGCCTTTTATATATTAGCTGGCACTCTTATGCTAATGCCTGATTGCAGGTGTATATTTGCATATAAATTCCAAATTCGTGAGCACATTAAAATTTTATTAGATAAATTACTAATGAACAAGAAATATTTTGCCAACATAAGTAGCATTAAATAAATGCACAAAGTTTATAATTAAATATTTAGTGAAAAGATACACATAAAGTGAAACTTTATTAAGAGCTTTCGTATTTCATTTAAATAAAATCAATTGACATTTAGAGAATGCAATGTAATTTCATTCATAATTTTCTATAGAAAATTTCATTATTTTCTATAGAAAATTTCATTATTTTCTATAGAAAATTTCATTATTTTCCATAGAAAATTTCATTAATTTCCATAGAAAATTTCATTATTTTCTATAGAAAATTTCATTATTTTCTATAGAAAATTTCATTATTTTCTATAGAAAATTTCATTATTTTCTATAGAAAATTTCATTATTTTCTATAGATAATTTCATTATTTTCTATAGAAAATTTCATTATTTTCTATAGAAAATTTCATTATTTTCTATAGAAAATTTCATTATTTTCTATAGAAAATTTCATTATTTTCTATAGAAAATTTCATTATTTTCTATAGAAAATTTCATTATTTTCTATAGAAAATTTCATTATTTTCTATAGAAAATTTCATTATTTTCTATGGAAAATTTCATTATTTTCTATGGAAAATTTCATTATTTTCTATAGAAAATTTCATTATTTTCTATAGAAAATTTCATTATTTTCTATAGAAAATTTCATTATTTTCTATAGAAAATTTCATTATTTTCTATAGAAAATTTCATTATTTTCTATAGAAAATGTCATTATTTCCTATAGAAAATTTCATTATTTTCTATAGAAAATTTCATTATTTTCTATAGAAAATTTCATTATTTTCTATAGAAAATTTCATTATTTTCTATAGAAAATTTCATTATTTTCTATAGAAAATTTCATTATTTTCTATAGAAAATTTCATTATTTTCTATAGAAAATTTCATTATTTTCTATAGAAAATTTCATTATTTTCTATAGAAAATTTCATTATTTTCTATAGAAAATTTCATTATTTTCTATAGAAAATTTCATTATTTTCTATAGAAAATTTCATTATTTTCTATAGAAAATTTCATTATTTTCTATAGAAAATTTCATTATTTTCTATAGAAAATTTCATTATTTTCTATAGAAAATTTCATTATTTTCTATAGAAAATTTCATTATTTTCTATAGAAAATTTCATTATTTTCTATAGAAAATTTCATTATTTTCTATAGAAAATTTCATTATTTTCTATAGAAAATTTCATTATTTTCTATAGAAAATTTCATTATTTTCTATAGAAAATTTCATTATTTTCTATAGAAAATTTCATTATTTTCTATAGAAAATTTCATTATTTTCTATAGAAAATTTCATTATTTTCTATAGAAAATTTCATTATTTTCTATAGAAAATTTCATTATTTTCTATAAAAAGTTTCATTATTTTCTATAGAAAATGTCATTATTTTCTATAGAAAATTTCATTATTTTCTATAGAAAATTTCATTATTTTCTATAGAAAATTTCATTATTTTCTATAGAAAATTTCATTATTTTCTATAGAAAATTTCATTATTTTCTATAGAAAATTTCATTATTTTCTATAGAAAATTTCATTATTTTCTATAGAAAATTTCATTATTTTCTATAGAAAATTTCATTATTTTCTATAAAAAATTTCATTATTTTCTATAGAAAATTTCATTATTTTCTAAAGAAAATTTCATTATTTTCTATAGAAAATTTCATTATTTTCTATAGAAAATTTCATTATTTTCTATAGAAAATTTCATTATTTTCTATAAAAAATTTCATTATTTTCTATAGAAAATTTCATTATTTTCTATAGAAAATTTCATTATTTTCTATAGAAAATTTCATTATTTTTTATAGAAAATTTCATTATTTTCTATAGAAAATTTCATTATTTTCTATAGAAAATTTCATTATTTTCTATAGAAAATTTCATTATTTTCTATAGAAAATTTCATTATTTTCTATAGAAAATTTCATTATTTTCTATAGAAAATTTCATTATTTTCTATAGAAAATTTCATTATTTTCTATAGAAAATTTCATTATTTTCTATAGAAAATTTCATTATTTTCTATAGAAAATTTCATTATTTTCTATAGAAAATTTCATTATTTTCTATAGAAAATTTCATTATTTTCTATAGAAAATTTCATTATTTTCTATAGAAAATTTCATTATTTTCTATAGAAAATTTCATTATTTTCTATAGAAAATTTCATTATTTTCTATAGAAAATTTCATTATTTTCTATAGAAAATTTCATTATTTTCTATAGAAAATTTCATTATTTTCTATAGAAAATTTCATTATTTTCTATAGAAAATTTCATTATTTTCTATAGAAAATTTCATTATTTTCTATAGAAAATTTCATTATTTTCTATAGAAAATTTCATTATTTTCTATAGAAAATTTCATTATTTTCTATAGAAAATTTCATTATTTTCTATAGAAAATTTCATTATTTTCTATAGAAAATTTCATTATTTTCTATAGAAAATTTCATTATTTTCTATAGAAAATTTCATTATTTTCTATAAAAAGTTTCATTATTTTCTATAGAAAATGTCATTATTTTCTATAGAAAATTTCATTATTTTCTATAGAAAATTTCATTATTTTCTATAGAAAATTTCATTATTTTCTATAGAAAATTTCATTATTTTCTATAGAAAATTTCATTATTTTCTATAGAAAATTTCATTATTTTCTATAGAAAATTTCATTGTTTTCTATAGAAAATTTCATTATTTTCTATAGAAAATTTCATTATTTTCTATAGAAAATTTCATTATTTTCTATAGAAAATTTCGTAATGTTTTGTCTGTATGTATGTTGTAGTCCATATTAGGTTCAAGTGGCTTTTCATGGAACATAGTTCAATTTGCTCTACATTAGTCTCTGTTGGCCATTCTATTGGTTTGTTGCGGTTGTGTGTAAGTCTTTTGAAATTCATAGATTTTGTGGCTTTTAATAGAAATCTTATATTTTATTATGTATTTATATTTAAGCAAATATTGTAATATTCTATTTCGTATAAATTATTTTAGTTTATTGATGATAATAATATCTAATGATTTCAAGAATACTTATTCTTGTTTGGCTTTAATACATTCCAATACCATAATTTGCTTTTGCTGGTAAGAGGCTTTAGTAAATAACTAAAATGGGATTTTATTAGGGATTTAAGAATGTAAATGAATTTATTTGAATTTCTCTATCTCTGAGGTTTTGCTTTAAAGGATTTAAATTTATATATAGGAATTTCTGGGAGTAAATTTAAAATATGTAGTTTTGTAAGTTATGCAAGGCATTAGTGTTTTTGTGAGATTTTAATTGATTTTGAATTAAAAGAGATTAAATTAATTTAAGGTATGAAAATGTTTTAGACAAGTTCTAATTTTATTAGATTTTAATTATATTCTTTTGTCTACAAAAGTATGTGGAAAATTTTATTAATTTGTTACAAGAACTTTCTAATGGAATGAATATTAATAAGCAATTGTTTATTTTTGATTATCTATTATTAATGCTCAGAAACTGAATGGACTGATTTTTTTCATACAAGACCAATTTTGGATACTTCTATTTTCGACCAAAACTATAACTACAAGAATTTTTATTGAATTTTAATTATTTAAAATACTAGAGTTTTTGTTATTTGGGAAGATTTTTTACACTCTCGTAACTCTAACTATTTTCGATTCCATAAAAATATATTTAAGCTTTAACTTACTTTAATACCATTAATGAATGTTTAACCACATTTCCCCGTCAAAAGTTAATCCTTAAACTTTAAACCCCTAATAAATTTTTAAACACACATACAAATGTACGTGATTAATAATACAAGCACATGTACATAACTTTGCCCAGTAGTTTCAAATAAGTCCAATACTAATACTTATACCCTAGGTTACAGTAGGTAAAAAACCGAAGTACATATAATTTACAAAAGAGGAATTTTCTTCAACAAACCCTTTAAACCCTTTCAATGTGAAGCAAATGTTGAAATCTCTAGCGTTGGAGGTGATGCCTTCAATTAGAAACTTCTGGCTATATTCCCTTATAAATTCTTCTTCCTACTTACTTCTACAAATATTTGTATGAATAGATTATAATGAATGAACCACATGGTGTTTGGTTTTCAATGTTCAGAAAAAAAAGTAGAGTAAAGATTGAAAAAATCATCGTAAAATAAACTAAAAATCTTCAACAGAAATAAAAGCTACAAAAGAGAAACTTAAAAAATTGGCACAGGAAATAAAAGAGAAATCGAGAAAAAAAGCAAAGAATTTAATACAAAAATAAAGAAAAAATATAGCAAAAAACAAATATTAACAAACAGATATTAACCCTTAAAGGCCAACAATATAATTTTAAGAATATGAATTTTCATTCTTAATATAAGAACACAAATCCAAAATTTAAAAAGTAGACTATAAAAAAACTGTTTTTAAAAAAGAAAAAATTTGGCAACAGTGGGTACTTAAGGGTTAAGGATTTACGAACATACATTCTCATAGATACACAGTGTAACTTCAATATGAAATGAAATAGAAATGAAAATAATAATAAACGAGAGACTATAAAAACAAATCTTTTGTAAAAGGAAAAATCGTATAGAATGCGTTTAAATCCCATTTTGTTCAAAGGAACATTTACACATGATGTTGGTAGCTAACAGTGGAATTTGAGAGATAAGTGATAGAAAAAAATAAATAACAAAATTTTTTTTATAGAAAAAAGTTTTCTAACGAAAAGTTGTCTATAGATAAATTTTTCTAGCAAAAAATTGTCTATAAAAAATTTTTATTTCGAAAAATTTTCTATGGAAAAATGTTTATAACAAAAAATTTACTATAGAAAATTTATTTTTAAAAAAATTTTAATAACGAAAAATTTTCTACAGAAAAATATTTTATAATGAAAAATTTTCTATAGAAAAATGTTTATAACGAAAAATTTTCTATAGAAAGATTTTAATAATGAACAATTTTCTATTGAAAAATTTTTATAACGTTAAATTTCTTATAGAAAAATTTTTATAACAAAATTTTTCTATAGAAAGATTTTTATAATGAAAAATTTTCTATAAAAAAATTTTCAATAGAAAAGTTTTTTTTAACGAAAAAATTTCTATAGAAAAATTTTTTAACCGAAAAATTTTCTATAGAAAAATTTTAGTAACAAAAAATTTTTTAAAGAAAATTTTTATAAAGTAAAATTTCTTATAGAAAAATTTTTATAACGAACAATTTTCTACAGAAAGATTTTTATAAAGAAAAAAATTCTATAAAAAAAAAATTTCAATAGAAAAGTTTTTCTTTTTTTAACGAAAAAATTTCTATAAAAAAAAAATTTTTAATCAAAAAATTTTGTATAGAAAAATTTGCTAACCGAAAAATTTGCTATAGAAAAACTTCTTAACCGAAAAATTTTCTATAGAAACATTTTTTAACCGAAAAGTTTTTTATAGAAAAATGTTTATAACGAAAAATTTTCTATAGAAAAATTTTATAACGAAAAATTTGCTTTACAAAAATTTTTGTAATGAAAAAATTTCTATAGAAAAATTTTTATAACGAAATATTTTCGTTATAAAAATTTTTCTATAGATAAATTTTTATACAAATATGGAAAGATTTTGATATCAAAAAATTTCAAAAGAAAAATTTTTATAGCGAGAAATTTTCTTTACAAAGATTTTTATAACGAAAAATTTTCTGTAGAAAAATTTTTATAACGAAAATTTTTTTATAGAAAAATTTTAATTACGAAAAATTTTCTATAAAAAATTTTAATAACGAACAATTTTCTATAGAAAAATGTTAATAATAAAATTTTTTCTATCTAAAAAATTTAAATATCGATAATTTTTCTATAGAAAACCATTTTTGTAACGAAAAATTTTCTTTATAAAAAATATTATAACAAAAAATTTTCTAAAAAAATTTTTATAACTCATAAGAAACTTTTTAAAACTAAAAATTTTCTACAGAAAAATTTTTATAATGAAAAATTTTCTATAGACAAATTTTTATAACTAAAAATTTTTTTTAGAGAAAATTTTAATAACGAAAATTTTCTATAGAAAAAATTTGAATAACGAAGATTTTTTATAGAAAAAATTTTAGTAAGTAAAATTTTTCTATAGAAAAACTTTAATTACTTAATTAAATAAGAAAAATGTTTCTATAGAAAAAATTTCTATAGAAAAATTTTCGTTCTATAAATTTTTTCTGTAGAAAAGTTTTACCTATTAAAATTTTTTCTATTGGAAAATTTTCCCCGTTAAAAGTTTTTTCTATAGAAAATTGTTTCTATAGAAATATTTTCGCTGTTAAATTTTTTTCTATAAAAAATATTTCTATAGAAATTCATTCTATAGAAATTTTTTCTATAGAAACATTTTTCTTATTTAATTAAGTTATTAAAGTTTTTCTATAGAAAAATTTTACTTACTAAAATTTTTTCTATAAAAAATCTTCGTTATTCAAATTTTTTCTATAGAAAATTTTCGTTTTTAAAATTTTCTCTAAAAAAAATTTTTAGTTATAAAAATTTGTCTATAGAAAATTTTTCGTTATAAAAATTTTTCTATAGAAAATTTTTAGTTTTAAAAAGTTTCTTATGAGTTATAAAAATTTTTTTAGAAAATTTTTTGTTATAATATTTTTTATAAAGAAAATTTTTCGTTACAAAAATGGTTTTCTATAGAAAAATTATCGATATTTAAATTTTTTAGATAGAAAAAATTTTATTATTAACATTTTTCTATAGAAAATTGTTCGTTATTAAAATTTTTCTATAAAAATTTTGTACGGAAAAAATTTTCTCTAGAATTTTTTTTTTAATTTTTGTTTTCAATTTTTGCATAACAAATTTTGAGTCTTTAATTTTTCGAAGTTCTTTTTTGTAAAATTTTTTTATTGGAATATTTTCGTCATAAAATTTATCTAAAGAAGCTTTTAGTCATTAACTTTTTTTTTGAAAATTTTCTTGATTATAAAATTTTTCTGTATCAAATTTTTAGTTATTAATTCTTTTATTGAAAATTTTTCGTCACAAAATTGTTACAAAAAATTATGATGAAGTTTTCATCATAATTTTTTTTACAAAAGTTTTTGTTATAAAATTTTTCTAAGAAAATGTTTTATCATAAAATTTTTCTTTAGACATTTTTTATCATAAAATTTTTATATAGAAATTTTTTATCATAAAGTTTTTCTATAGAAATTTAATAAATTTTTTGTCACATAATTTTTCTATAGAATTGTTTTCTTCATACATTTTTTCTATAGAAGAGTTTTTGTCATACAATTTTTGATTTCAATTTTTTTCTTTTTCTTTTCATTTATAAATTATTCTTGAAAACTTTTGGCGTAAAATTTTTCTAGTGAAAATTTTTCATTTAATTTTATGAATAAAAAATTTTCCCCATAAAATTTTTCTATATAAAATTTTTCGAAAGAAAATTTTTTGTTTAAAATTTTTCATAAAATTTTTTTTGTCCCACAATTTTTGGTTAAACACTTTTTTTAGAATTTTTTATTTTTAAATTTTTCTTAAAAATTTTTCTATTGAAAATATTTTTGTTTAATTTTTTGTGTACAAAAATTTTTTTGTTATTTTTTTATTCATTTAAATATCTGCGACCCCACTGTGCCGTGTTATTTATTTATTCAGCTAAGTACTGAAAATCATACATTATTGTTTTATATACACACGCATACCAAACAACTTTACATTTTCAAACCAAAAAAAAAAAAATCTCAAGTTATTTGAAAATGTTTTGGCTAAAAGCACATAAAAACAAACACAGACATAAAAACTATGAGGATTTTTAAGCGAAAAATCACCAATACTGGCTTACAAATGATACATACATACTCACAGTTTATAGACACTCATGATGGGATCCCAGAAAATTGTAATAGTAAAATTTCTCGAAATAGCGGCGGCTTCGTTTTGGTGAGGGCACATTTATGTAAATCTTCTTTTGTGTGAGTGTTTATAATGTCAGCGTGTAAGTGTATATGTAGTATATGTCTAAAATGTCTCTATGACATCTATTTATATAAGTATATCGCTTTTGTATGTACGCAATAATGGCTAAACAAATAAATAAACAGACAAACGAACGAACGAACAAAATGACGGCACGTAAAAGGAAGACAAGTTTATCTATATGCTTTGAATGTGTGTGTGTGAATCTTCATATGTGTATTTTAAATACATTTGCTTGTTCTACTATATAAACTGAAATATTCATGGTGAATTTAGTTTATCGACATAAACATATACCGTTGAACATCTATGTATGTAGTTCTAGTTATGTGTATATGCTTCCAGAGATACTTGGTCTATTCTGCTTACAGCCATGTACCAAACTAAAGCTTGTGGCGCCATTATAACCGTTAAACATGAAAGTGCTATATGCTCCATACATACGCATGCAGTTGGGGAGAATGAATGCATGTGTTTAAAAGTGTAAGAGAGTAAGTTATCAAAATTCTGGGAAATTATTTTCTAAGTATTTTCGAAAAATTTAAGATAATAAATTTTGTATAACTAATAGGTCTTATTTCAAAGACTACACGAAATTTATCGATTTCGATAAACTCAAATACTTTTCCCACATCCCACGGTGGTATTAATAGAAGGAGTGACTCTACATACTTGTTCAGTTTTATATAGATAAGAAAACTTAAAAAAAATCGAAATTTGTCGACTCCTTGGGGTACCTGCCTTGGGCCCCCATTTTTTCACCTTTTTTTCTTCTCAATGTACAAGTCGGAATTCTCAACAAAATTTTGTGAAATTTAACAAACGTGTACTAATTAATTCAAAAAAAGAGCTCTATTAATTTTGGTTGAAATTAGACTACCCCTTGGGGTACCTGTCTTGGGTCCCCATTTTTTCACCTATTTTTCTTCTCGATGTACAGGTAGCAATTCTCAACAGAATTCGATGAAATTCAAAGCACGTCTACTGATTAGTTTAAATAAGAGCTTTATTAATTTTGCTTGAAATTAGACCACCCCTTGGCGTACCTGACTTGGACCCTCATTTTTCATTTATTTTTCTTTTTGAAGTACAGCACGCAATTTTTTTAACAAAATTTATTTGAATTCGGCAAATGTCTATAAATGTATCTTAAAAAGATTTCTACTTATTTTAGTTGAAAGCTATCGACTCCTTGGGGTACCTGCCTTAGACCCCCATTTTTCTTTTCAATGTGCAAGTCGCAATTTTCAATAGAATTTGATGAAATTAAACACACGTCTACTGATTAATTGAAAAAAGAGCTCTGTTAATTTTGGTTGAAATCAGACCACCCCTTGGGGTACCTGTCCTGGACCCTAATTTTTCACTTATTTTCCTTTTTGATGTACAATCCGCAATTCTTAACAGAATTTGATTGAATTCGATACACGTCTAAAAGTTGATCTAAAAAAGAGGTCTAGTGATTTTTGTTGAAATCAGTTGTCTCCTTGGGGTGCCTGCCTTAGGCCCCCATTTTTCACCAATTTTGTTTTTTAGTGCATAAGCCGAAATTCTCATCAGAATTTAAAAAAAATCCTTACACATCCGTTAATTGATCCATAAAATAGTTATACTTACTTTAATTGAGATCTCTTGACTTTTTAAGGTACCTGTCTTGGACCCCCATTTTTTACTTATTATTGTTCTCAATGTATAAGCCGGAATTCTTAACAGAATTGAAAAAAAATTGGCACACGTCTATTAGTTTACAAAGAGCTCAACCAATTTTGGTTGAAGTCCGTCAACTCCTTGGGGTACCTGCTTTAAACCCCCTTTTTTCACCAATTTATTTCTCCTTAATATAAGCCAAAATTCTCAACAGAATTCGATCAAATTCGGCATACTTCTATTGGTTGACCCAGAAAATAGCACTACTAATTTTGGTTAAAATCTGTTTACTGCTACGGGGCTTAAACTTAAAATCAATTTCATTAAACGACTGCAACACTTTTTGCTTTAATTAACAATTTACATGACTTTTTTCACACACACATTTCAATACATTTTTGATAACGCATAATGTAACATTTTTTTGAAAACAATTATTGATCCTTAATGTCTAGACCCTTTTCTGTAGAACAGCATCATTACATTTTTCAATTTCAATTTCATTAAAAAGTTACGCCTAAACGACTGCAACACTTTTTGCTTAAATTATGAGTAATAATTTACATGACTTTTTTCAGAAAATTTTTAACTTTGTTCTACGATCGGTAAACTTTGGTGCATTTTTTTTACTCAATCTAAAGAAGAGACTTTCATCCTTCACGTTGTTATGGTGGGAGTACCGAGCAAAACCGAGCCAATTAAGTTTTTGACCAAAGAAAAACGAAAACACTAAATTTTGTAAAGCTTTTTTGATTTTCTGATATCTCCTAAACTATATATGAGATTAAGTTATTTTCTTCTACAGACTAAAAACAAAGTTTTGTATCTTAATTAAAAAGAGATCAAGCTTAAAGCTGTGAAACTATATTCGATGCATGAGCTACTGATTTTGATGAAAAATTTCATCAGATTTCGTTTTAGAACATTAAGCACATTTCAATACCTTTTTTGTAACGCATATTATAACTTTTTCTTGAAAACAATTATTGATCCTTAATATCTAGCCTCTTCCCTGTGGAACAGCATCATTACATATTTCAATTTCAATTTCATTAAAATGTTACGCCTAAACGACTGCAACACTTTTTGCTTAAATTATGAGTAATAATTTACATGACTTTTTTCAGAAAATTTTTAACTTTGTTCTACGACCGGTAAATTTCGGTGAATTTTTTTCACCCACTCTAAAGAAAAGACTTTCACCCTTCACATGATTATAGTGGGAGCACCGAAAAAAACGGAGCCAATTTATTTTTGTCCAAAGAAAAACGAAAACACAAAATTTTGTAAAGCTTTTTTGATTTTCTGATATCTCCTAAACTTTATATGAGATTAAGTTATTTTCTTTTGCAAACTAAAACCAGGGCTGCGTGTCTTAATTAAATCGACATTAAAATTAAAGCTCTGAAACTATATTCGATGCATGAGCTACTGATTTTGATGAAAAATTTCATCAGATTTCGTTTTAGAACATTAAGCACATTTCAATATCTTTTTTATAACGCATAGTATAACTTTTTCTTGAAAACAATTATTGATCCTTAATACCTAGACTCTTCTCTGTAGAACTGCATCATTACATTTTTCAATTTCAATTTCATTAAAAAGTTACGCCTAAATGACAGCAACACTTTTTGCTTAAATTATGAGTAATAATTTACATGACTTTTTTCAGAAAATTTTTAACTTTGTTCTACGATCGGTAAATTTCGGTAAATTTTTTCACCTACTCTAAAGAAAAGACTTTCACACTTCACATGGTTATAGTGGGAGCACCGAATAAAACCAAGCCAATTTATTTTTGTCCAAAGAAAAACGAAAACACAAAATTTTGTAGAGCTTTTTTGATTTTCTGATATCTCCTAAGATTAAGTTATTTTCTTTTGCAGACTAAAACCAAATTTCACTTTTTCACTTTTCTTTTTAGAACTTTAAGCACATTTCAATAGCTTTTTTATAGCACAAATTATAACTTTTTCTTGAAAACAATTATTAATCCTTAATAAATAGACTCTTCTCTATAGAACTGCATCATTAGATTTTTTAAAAGCGATGGTCAAAAAATGGCTTTTTGCGCATCCCTCGTATTTTCCCAAAGTAAATATGCGTAAATATATACGAGTATGTATATACATTTGCAAGAGATTTCTTTCTCTGAGTTATTGTTTATTTTTGTTGGAAAATGTCATTGTTGTTTTGTTTTTCCACATTGTTCATATCCATAAGATACGAGATGTGACATTTTAGCGCCAAACTGTTTATATTCGTTTGCCAACTACATACATACATATATGCTCGTCCATAAGGTATTTGCGTTAATTTTTGCTTTTCTACATTCCCATCATGTTTTATTTTAAATATTTTAAACGAAAATAAAGAAAATCACACATGCACACAAAAGGATTGATGGCCTGAAGCTGGATTAACAATATGGGGTTGCTTTCCAGTGAAACTGATGGCTGCGGTCAGGTTTGTTATGGTTTGGCTTTGGTGGGATGGGATGTTGAGCTTTCAATTTCTATATGTTTTTTTGGTAACTGACATCAAAGTTTGTTTGTCAAGGCCAATTAGACTTGAGAAAAAACTAATTGTTAAAGCTTTCACAAGAGTTGAATGTGTTTATTTTTAAAAGGGAAATATTGAAAAATTATTCTAGTTTGGTTTAAAATAAATTGCGGATGTTTGTTTTAGAAATAATAATTGAATTTAAAATAGGATTTTTCGAAATGTAGAGTAAATAACTTTTAATGGTTTTTCTATTTAGTTTGAAAAGGAATCAATTTGAATATTCCAAGTATTTTTTAAAGTTTTTTTTTCAACTAATTCCGTGAATGATAATTATATTTTTGATATTTTATGAAAATTTAAAGTCATAGCTTTAGTTATATGTAGCTGTAGTCAAAGCTTTATTCTTAGTCAAAGCTTTATTATTATAGATCAAAGATGACCACCATTACTGTTTTCCTACCACTTGTGGTAGAAGTTGACGTTGTTAAACGTGTAAATTGTTATTTTTCTGGGCATCACTAACTTAGTCATAACTAAAGTCATAGCTCTAATTATATCCTAGTCATAGGTTTTTCATATTCTTGAACTTTTGATAAACTTTTTTATATTTTCAAAAAAGAAATATAAAACAACAATTAAAACTAAAGACAACTTGGAATTTGCAAAGAATAGTTAAAAGGAAAACTTATAACTTAACAACAAAATCAACATTAATTTGTAAAAATAGCCGTCATTACAGTGCCAACATATGCACAATGGGGCAAGCGTAAATAATTGAGTTTATTCGGCTTTTGAATAAAAACAAGTATGAAAGTGCTGCAGTCGGTCAAGCCCGACCATACGATACCTTTCACCACTAAGGTCAAAGGTGTTATTTATCCTATATAGAGCCAAATATTTGCTTAATTTCGTCATCATATTAACATTTTCTCAATACTTATATATTTAAGAAGTTTTCATCATTTGGACTTATATGAGAGCTAGGGTCAAATGTGAACCGATTATCTCGAAATTTGGCAAACTGATTACAGTTTTTACAAAAATTATGTATGTAATAATTAAACTTAAAATTCTCATCATTTTTAGATTTACGGGCGTTTTAGTGATTTTTGTCTCATTTAGTACGACAGAAGAGTTTGTGTGAGAGCTATGGTCAAATGTGGACCGATTTTTGTACAGTGATTTTGGTTTACATAAGCAGAATTTGTTTTAAATTTCTTGAAAAAATATTGATATTTGTAGCCAAAATATCAATTTCGGGAAGTGAGGCCAATGGGCAATTCTAAAGATAATTTATTCAAATTATCTTTAGAATTGCCATCTATACTTTGATTTCATTGTTTATATGACTTACAGACCTAGACGTCCACAAAAACTAAGAAGGTTGCGTTCGATTCGAGGAGGCAATATGAACTCTGATCGCTATCTTGTTGCAGCCATGATGAGCTACAAACTCAATAGATATCCGCGCTTTCTCCCAACATACAACTTAATTATTTATAGAAAGTATTTCTTGTTGTAAGGATATTATCGCTCAATGGCTACATATTGCCCACTTTAAAAGTACTGCTACCAAATCTGCTTTCAAAAACCATTAAACAAATGTAGTTTACATGCAGGGCTGCCAGAAACTTTTCGTGAAAAATCGCCATATTTTTTCAAAAAATTGTCAAAAAATAAACCCCTATAAGGGCTGGAGTATTTAACGCTGTGTTTAAGTTCGACAATCCTACGAAGTTGGAAAGACTATGCAGAATGACATCAGCTTAAAATAGGCAAACAGGGACTCAGACAATGTTATAGTTTATCTTAATTTTTTTTTTAGGGAAAATACAGAAAAATGCTTCTGGCACAATTTTCATCAGAAAACACCAGCTTTAACTATAACATTGATATCCTAGGTCGCGCATTGCTAGTGGTAAGTGCTGCCTTTTCACGACAGAATCCCTTGGTTTCAACAATATTTTTTACCAAAACTAATGCCTTTTTATACCCACCATCAAAAAGAATGGGTTGTATATTGAGATTGTCATTCCGTTTGTAATTTCCTTAATATTGGCTCAAAAATCAAAACCGATATATATTTTGAATCCTTATGAAATTCTAAGACGATTGAGCTATGTCCGTCTGTCTGTCTGTCTGTTGAAATCAATATAACGCTTAAACGAAAGTAGCTAGCTCACTGAAACTTAGTAAAAACTGAATAATGTTCTTACTCTCTGAGAAAATTTTGGTATTGAAATTGGGCAAAATCGGTCAACATTTGATCATAGCTCGTGTATAACCTCGCCTACGCTAATCGATTATTTGTTAATAAATAACAAACTATAATAGCTATGATGATAAAATTTGGTATATAAAAGTTTTGCATAAGCCCTAGGTAGCATATAAAATTTCATCAAAATCGGTTCACATTTAGTCATAGCTCTCATACAAAAAATGCCAATAAATGCCAACCAATGTGCAAAATTTTTTCACAATCGGTCACCATTTGACTTACGGAAACACACAAATACAAAAAGAAAAGGGGGTTTATGTCCATCAGATAAAAGTGCGATAACGCCTTAACTATTATGTGTATACCAAGGTACCCCGGTACCTTTAGCACTTTCATCTTAACTTTTTTAATGGAAACAGATGGTTCACAAACCTCAAACTTCTTGACAACTCCTAACTATTGAAATAGTTTAAATTATTATTGCTTTTAATCTAAAAAATTATATTGTATAGGCGCTGTGGTCCAATTTATATCTTATATACGTAACCGTACGGCAAGGTACCCGGGTACCTTCATACATTATATATGAAAAAACTGTAATAAAAAGTAAAATTTTATTGAAAGATAACTAAAGCAAAATTAGACAGATTAGTTATAAATATTTTATATATGAATATTTATGTAGAAACAAGATTTACACGATTTGCTTTGTTTTATACATAGTTTCGAATTTTTTTCAAATTTTATTATTGACCCTGGTTAATAAAGGGCTAGTGACATCCAATTTCAACCAATATTCTAAAATATATGTTTTTATCCGTTATAACAATCATAATTTCAGTTCTGCTTATAAAAACTGCTAATATATAACAATTTACGTGCTTTTTTATAACTTTGATGAAAAATTATGTTTTTGTCGAAATCCTTTGAATTTAAGTCGCAGGTACGACTAAGCCGTTAAAGATATTGCTCTAGTTCTTTCTTTGTGGTAATCTGTAGGGGGTTCTAACTATAACGGGAGCTTTTTTTTTACTTTTTTCGAGTTCGTTTAACAATCTATTTTAAAAAACCAAAAATGAGTTTTTAAAACGGTATGAACAAAATACTTTTATTCGTCCTGTGCAAAAGTGACATATCGTTAGCCCATTGCATCAAAAATGGGTATTTAAATGTCCTAAAGCCTTAAAAAAGTAAGACTAGTCAAACTTTTTAAAGTTTTTTATAAATAATAATTTTTTTATAGCATATGCTCAGGAGAGTCTTCAAGGACATAGGATATTTTATAAAACCTTTGCTAATTAGAAAAGTCTTCAACCGATTTTAAGGTTATATATCATGTATTTGGATTATTGGAGTCAAATGTAGAAAAATTGGAGGCTACATCTTCCTGTAGTACGAAACTTAATTTACTTAATACAAATTTATGGTATACATATATATTCGCCATGACTTGTATCCTTATAACCGCCACGTTGAATTCACCTTGAGATTTACTATTTACTATAAATGAACGTGCATTGTAACTCTCAGAGTTATTTTCCGAGATCACTCATTTATTTTCTCCAAAAATGTTTGTTTACAATAATTTTTCCATATAGGTACCCGGGTACCTTGCCATTCTCTTAAAGGTGTTTTTTTTTGCCATACACATAAGGGTTAACGAAAAGAGCTACAGCAACAAAATTTTACAAAAGGAAGTCTTATGTGAATGTCAGCCAGTGTTACAATCGGCTCCCGCATAAGAAACTTACGGAAACAAAAAACTACAAAAAGAAAAGACGGTTAATGTCCGTCTTTCCGTCAAAGAAAAGCGCGATAGCTCCTTAACTACAAGAGCTAGAGAGACAAAATTTAGCTAAAGTATTTTCGATATGTTATAGAAATTGTGTGCTGAAAATGGGTAAAATCGGTTCACATTTAGTTAGAGCTCCCATATAACCCTGCCCCAGGAATCACATTTATGCTAATAAATTGAATAAAATTGTAAAATCTATGACTACTAAATTTAGAACAGAGAAGTTTTATGCAACTTTCAATCAGTATGTCAAATTTTATAGGAATCGGTCCATTTGTGACCATAGCTTTCATATAAAAACGCTCCCGGTAACCACTAAAATGCCACAAACGCCAGTTAAAAGCTATTAAATTATAAACTATGTCAGCTATGGCCAATAAATTTTGCACAAAAAAAACTTTATATTAATACCAGCCAGTATATAAAATTTTGTAACAATCGGTCAGAATTTGGTTATAGTTCTTATTTATATAATATCCCCTTTTTATATCTACTATCAAAAAGATTTGGAGGTACATTCAGTATATTAAGATTGCATCTACGAAATAAGACAGCTATCGATCAATGTTTGGTCCAGACTTTATATACGGTAGATGCATTAGGAACTAACTCCTAACAAAATATATGAACCTGCCGTGTTGCTATCAACATGTTTATGGCACAACGAAACAGCTTATTAATGTAAAACTATATTTGGTTATGGAACAGCATTTTGTCCAAGGTAAATACTAGGGAAACCACTTAGATACTTTTAAATGTTGAACTGCAACCGAATTTAGTCCAAATATATTACCAACAATACCACATTTGGTCAACATTTTGAACTAGCTGCACTCTCGTACAACTTGATGGTGGGTATACAAGATTCGGCACAGCCGAATATAACACTCTTTCTTGTTTTTACATGAAATTAAGTTTTTATCAATTTGACGTAAGCTAGAAGCAATTGGCCAAAAGTAAAGAAGAGCGGAACATAGATGGCGCCACAGTATTCAATAAATTTGATGTTTAGATATGTATAATTTTTACAGCTGTTGGGCTTTTATTGCATTTTGACTGAAGTAATTCTTGTTAGATTGATCTATGTTTGCAGCCTAAAATTTATTAACAACCCCTATGTGCATATGACCGTATTAATTTATGCAAAGACATCATCATCATCAACAACAACAAAAGTAATTTAGATCATGACACTGCAATTAACAACTCGTGCCAAAATGACAATAACAACTACAACTAGAGAAGAACTACAAACATTTAATAGCAACAATAAAACAGAAAAATGGACACAGACTTAGAAGAACAAAAAAAAAAAAAAAAAAAAAAACACTCAAATAAAATACATATAAAGAGAACATTAAATACAGGATAAGAGAGAATAACTAATAAAAAAGGAAGACAAGAATATTCTTTAATTTCTTCTAATTCACATTTTATCTTTTCTTTCCTTTTTTTGATGTTTTGTCTTTAAGACTCGAAAAAAAAAGAAATGTCAACAACATTTTGATTGCGTCAGCAACTTACAATAATTTAAGAATCAACTATTCTCATATTAAGGAGCTATTACGGTGGTGATGTGATTTCAGGACATTAGAGGACATAAGAAGATTTTATTACGGTCATTTGATGTTTGACGACGACAGTGGCTCTTGAAATGTGAGATAATTCGGAGGAAAAGAACAACGATAAATCGGAGGCATTAGGTGTTACTTGAGGGGGGGTTCATTATCTGAGATGGCTAAATGGTTAAATGATATGTGATTTAATTAAATGGAAAAAGATTAAGTGGTGAAAATATTTACTGCGGTTGGAATTAGATATTGCTTAGACAGGAATTTTATATGTATGTATATACTTAGATTTAAAGATTTAAATCTTATGTTTAGAAGAAAAGTTGTAACTTTGAATAAAATCTTTTAATATAACTATTGTATTTAGTTGTTATAAGAAAACTTACTTTTGTCTTTGTGTATGATGAGCTAGTATTGTTATCATTATTAGTAAAGTAATTTAAAGTCCTTGGATTTAAACACAATTTGTATATTTTTCTTGTAAGTCTCTGTAATCACTTTTTACTGCATCAAAAAAATTATATTAATTTATTACTCTGTTACTTTATATAAATCTTGTCTTAAAACCACAAGTTATAAAAAACATTACCTAACTTTTTAATTTAAAATATGTATATGAGTAGAAATACGAGGGTTGCCTTTTAGGTTTCTAGATTGGGAATTCAAGTGCATTAACTATCAACTTACATTCCTATAGCCTAATTTTGATAATATACCAATTGGAATAAGTGTATAAGAGTGTCCCTCCTTTGTATGGAGAAAATTAAATTTTGTAATACAGAAAGACATAACCAGAAGTAGGCAGCCCTTACCGCCAGAAGCCGATAACTTTTTTTTTTTAATTTTCGTAAATACCACGATCATTAATAAAACTCGTGAAAATGAATATTAAAATCATTCAATTGGAATTTGGATGTTAACAGAGTTGGTTGGTGCCATTTTGTTAAAGAAAAACCGAAAAATTTAGATAAGAAACAAATCAAAATCCAATTTAAAGCAATAAAATACATGGTTCGAGAGAACCAGTTGTTGCTACGACACTATTATTTTTGTAAAGACTGGGAATATTTTTGTAAACATTGGGAATATTTTTGCAAATATTGGGAATATTTTTCAAAACAAAAATAAAACTAATATTAAACAATTTTAGATTTTTAGACTTTTTCGATCCAAAAATTTCCTTATAGAAAAATTTTTAATAAAAATATCTTTCTTTGGAAAATTGTTCGATAAAAATTATATTTTATAAAAAAATTTCTGTAAAAATTTTCAATAAAAATATTTTTATATCAAAAAATTTGCAAATCTTTTATAGAAAAATTTTTGATAAAAAAATTTTCTATAGAAAAATTTTTGATAAAAAATTTTCTATAGAAAAATTTTTGATGTAAAAATTTTCTATAGAAAAATTGTTGATAAAAAAATTTTCTATAGAATAATTTTTGATAAAAAAATATTCATAGAAAATTTTTTGAAAAAAAATTTTTCGATATTTTTTCGACCAAAACATAAAAAAAATTTTTAATAAAAATATGTTTCTTTGGAAAATTGTTTGATAGAAATTATATTTTATAGAAAATTTTTCGATAAAAATATTTTTCTGTAAAACTTTTATATCAAAAAATGTTCAAATCTTTTATAGAAAATTTGTTGATAAAACATATTTCTATAGAAAAATTGTTGATGAACAAATTTTCTTTATAAAAAAAATTTTCGATAAAAATATTTTTATATCAAAAAATTTTCAAATCTTCTATAGAAAAATTGTTGATGAAAAAATTTTCTATAGAAAAATTTTTGATAAAAAAATTTTCTATAGAAAAATTGTTGTGACAAAAATTTTCTATAGAAAATTTTTTCTAAGAATATTGAAAAATTTTGATAAAAAAGTTTACTATAGAAAAATTGTTGATAAAAAAATTTTCTCTAGAAAAATTTTTGATAAAAAAATTTTCTCTAGAAAAATTTTTGATAAAAAAATTTTCTCTAGAAATATTTTTGATAAAAAAATTTTCTATAGAAAAATTTTTGATAAAAAAATTTTCTATAGAAAAATTTTTGATAAAAAAATTTTCTATAAAAAATTTTTGATAAAAAAATTTTCTATAGAAAAATTTTGGGTAGAAATATAAATCAGAGTTTTTTTGAAATCGGATGTGATTAACCCTTTTATTACCAGGGTCAAAATAAAATTTTGCATTTATTTTTATACACAAATTAACCCTTGCGTACCATATAAAATATTTTATGACTTGAAGACTCTCCTGAGCATATGCAACAAAAAATTTATTATTTTAAAAAAATTTAAAAAACTTCGAGTGGTTATTCTTTTTCGAGATATTCAAATACCCATTTTTGTTGAAATCGGCTAACGTTATATTACTTTTAAATCGGAGTAAAAAAGTATTTTTTTTCATAAAATTTTCAAAACTCCTTTTTTGTTTTTCTTTTAATAATTTGTTAAAAGAATGCAAAACAAAGCAAACAAGAGTTTCATAGTTTTAATAAAAACACTTTGCAAATTATCAGAATGAAAGATTTAGATCGATATCTTTAACGGCTTAGCCGTACGTGCGACTTAAAATCAAATTATTTCGACAAAAACCCAATTTTTCACATAAGTTATAAAAAATACTTGAATTGTTATCTTTTAGCAGTTTTTATAAGCAGAACTCAAATTATTATTGCCTTAATGGTTAGAAATATATATTATAAATTTTTTTTAAATTGGATATCATTAACCCTAATATTACCAAGGTCAACTTTTTAAAATATAAATTTTTTTCAAAAAAGTACTTGAAATTATATGTTTTTATTGTTTTATTTCAATGAAAACTAAAAAAAAAAATGTTTGAAGAAGCTTCACTTACATTTTTATATAAATTAACCCTTCCGTACCCATATCAAATATTTTACGCTTCTGAAGACTCTCCTGAGCATATGCAATAAAAATTATACTATTTTTAAAAAATATTAAAAACTTTGACTTGTTTTACTTTTTTAAGATCTCAATATATTTAAATACCCATTTTTGTTACAATCCGCTACTATTAAGTCACTTTTACATAGGACGAAAGAAGTATTTTTTTATACAATTTTCAAAACTCCTTTTTTGTTTTTTTTTTTTTTTCAGAAATTTATTAAACGAATGCAAAAAAAAGCAAAAAACAGTTTCAAAGTTTTAATAAAAACACTTTGCAAATTGCCACAACGAAAAAATTTGATAGATATCTTTTACGGCTTAGGCGAACGTGCGACTTGAAATCAAATTATTTTGACAAAAAGAGAATTTTTCACTAAAGTTATAAAAAAGGAACGTGAATTGTTACGTATTAGTAGTTTTTCTAAAAAAAACTGAAATTATTATTGCTTTAATGGGTGGAAATATAATATAATATATAATATATATATAAGAAATTTTCTTGAAATGGGATATCATTAACTCTTTTATTACCAGGGTCAAAAATAAAATTTTTCAAATATTAATATTTTTCAAAAAAGTTATTAGAAATTACATGTTTTTAGTGTCATATTTCAATGTCAATTCAAAAAATCACTCAAAGGAGCCTTTATTTATATTTTTATACAAATTAACCCTTGTTTTCCCATGGCCTCAAAATGGATGCAATTTTAATTTGACGGAAAACTACTTAAATATGTGTAATATGAGTGCTAAAATATTCTTCTAAAAGATTCTTTCTGTCATATTTTTGTTAGAAATTAACCCTCAAATAATCAGAGTATCTAAATAAACTGAGGCAAGCTTCTTAAAATTAGGAGAGTCTTTAAGGATTTAAAATATTTCGTAAAACTTTTAATAATTTGGAAAGTTTTCAACCGATTTTAGAATAATGTATCTCATTGGGAAGCCCACTAAGTTCTCAGCATCGTGCTGTTAAACAATTTTTGGAAAATCTATTCTAAGTGGATTTTTTTTCAAACATTTGAAGAAACCCCTTATTTTTCCTATATAACTGGCATGTCAAAGCTCTGGCATCAAGTCGGCACGCTTTGCTGATATCCGATCTAAACGAAACTTTGTATTTGGATTATTGGAGTCAAATATAAAAAACTAGGGGGTACGTCTTTTTGTAAAACGACTTACAATTTTTAAGGACATTTTAATGCTCTAAACATAAAAGACAATCCTCCTGAAGTTTACAGTTTTCATCTACATGTTATTTAATTTTATTACAAAAATAAAGAAATATTTTTTTAAATTACCTAAAAACTATTTCAAATTACTTGTTAACAATTTATTTTTTTATTTTTCTATATTTTATGAAAATTACAGTTTATGTTGTAAATAAATAAAATTTTCTTAACACTTTTAAACATGAATAGTTTTATAGAGTTTTATTGAACTAAATGTAAAAACATGGGACAGACGGATTCAATCTCATATGCAACAACAAAGGATAGACCAACAATAAAATTGTATCTTTACATTGAATGTTAGAATGTGTTTTTGAATAAATTTTAATAAAAGTTTTCATATGAAGAATAAATTATAAACAAAATTATTTATTGGCATAAAAATGTAGCAAATGGACATTAGAGTAGGGCTTAACAAATGGGGTAAACATTTTTAGAAAATTTTCAAAACTCAAATTAAAGCCAAGAATACCTTTAACTTTAAAAAAATATTTGAAATTTTAAGATTTTATCTACCAAATCTTTGGAAATATTTTTTATAATTTTATTAAATGGTTTTAGGCTAATGTTTAGTTCTTCGATTTACTTTTCTAATTTTTTTACTCCTAAAATCTATGAACTCAAAAGGGATGAAGGATGTATGTAAAAAATAAAACCTAAAAAACAATATAAATATTTTTGCAATCAAATAAGTTTTATTTAGTAAATGCATACACATGAGCAATCTTTTAAAATCTTGGATTACCCAGCAAACATTTTTTTTTATAAAAATCTAAAAAAATTTCGTATTTATTTTAATGTTTAAAACCAATACAATTTTATAAACATGATATTTATATAAGGGATAATAAATTATTTTAAGACAGTATTAAAATGTTTGCTGGTCATCACCAACTCTAAATAAATACAGGACATTGATGTAGTAAAAATAAATCTTATTTTGAGGATTATAAAAAAAATTTTAAATTCTTAAGAATAACACAGAAAAGACAAGATATAAATATTTTTAGTAAGAATAAAACTTTTACTGAATAAAAAGTTTCTTTAAGATTTGTAATTTACTTCCTGTAAATTTAAAAAGTTATGTCTTAAAATTGTTAACATAAAGGAAACTAAAACTATCAACAAATTTTTTTATGAAAAATTTTTAAATGCAAAATTTTAACAAAAAATTTTTCTATTGAAAAATGTTGGTCCAAAAAATTTTTATAGAAAAATTTTTTAATAAAAATTTTCTATAAAAAATTTGTATATCATAAATTTTTTTACAGATTTTCAGTAGAAAATTTTTTTCTCAACATTTTTCTAAACAAAATTTTTCATATGACAATTGATCTCACAAAAACCATGGACAAGTTGGCGACAGAAAAGCATTTGTATAAAGAAAGTGATGCTGAATGATATTTCTATAGAAAAGTTGATGATAGAAAGACATTTCTCTAGAAAAGTTGACGATAGGGAGACACTACTATAGAAAAGTTGACGAAAGGAAGATATTTCTAAAGAAAATTGACGAAAAGAAGACATTTCTATTGAAAAGTTGACGAAAGGAGGACATTTCTATAGAAAAGTTGACGAAAGGAAGACATTTCTGAAGAAAAGTGGACTATAGGAAGAAATTTCTATAGTAAAGTTGATGATAGAAAGACATTTCTATAGAAAAGTTGACGATAGGAAAACATTTCTATAGAAAAGTTGACGATAGGAAAACATTTCTATAGAAAAGTTGACGATAAGAAAACATTTCTATAGAAAAGTTGACGACAGGAAGGCATTTCTATAGAAAAATTGACGATAGGAAGATATTTCTAGAGAAAAGTTGACGATAGGAAGACATTTCTATAAAAAAGTTGACGATAGGAAGACATTTCTAGAGAAAAGTTGACGATAGGAAGACATTTCTATAGAAAAGTTGACGATAGGAAGATATTTCTATAGAAAAGTTGACGATAGGAAGACATTTCTATAGAAAAATTGACGATATTAAGACATTTCTATAGAAAAGCTGACGATAGGAAGACATTTCTATAGAAAAGTTGACGATAGGAAGACATTTCTATAGAAAAGTTGACGATAGGAAGACATTTCTATAGAAAAGTTGACGATAGGAAGACATTTCTATAGAAAAGTTGACGATAGGAAGACATTTCTATAGAAAAGTTGACGATAGGAAGACATTTCTATAGAAAAGTTGATGATAGGAAGACATTTCTTTAGAAAAGTTGACGATAGGAAGACATTTCTTTAGAAAAGTTGACGATAGGAAGACATTTCTTTAGAAAAGTTGACGATAGGAAGACATTTATATAGAAAAGTTGAGGATAGGAAGACATTTCTATAGAAAAATTGACGATAGGGAGACATTTCTATAGAAAAGTTGACGATAGGAAGACATTTCTATAGAAAAGTTGACGATAGGAAGACATTTCTATAGAAAAGTTGACGATAGGAAGACATTTCTATAGAAAAGTTGACGATAGGAAGACATTTCTATAGAAAAGTTGACGATAGGAAGACATTTCTATAGAAAAGTTGACGATAGGAAGACATTTCTATAGAAAAGTTGACGATAGGAAGACATTTCTGTAGAAAAGTTGACGATAGGAAGACATTTCTATAGAAAAGTTGACGATAGGAAGACATTTCTATAGAAAAGTTGATGATAGGAAGACATTTCTTTAGAAAAGTTGACGATATGAAGACATTTCTTTAGAAAAGTTGACGATAGGAAGACATTTCTTTAGAAAAGTTGACGATAGGAAGACATTTATATAGAAAAGTTGAGGATAGGAAGACATTTCTATAGAAAAATTGACGATAGGGAGACATTTCTATAGAAAAGTTGACGATAGGAAGACATTTCTATAGAAAAGTTGACGATAGGAAGACATTTCTATAGAAAAGTTGACGATAGGAAGACATTTCTATAGAAAAGTTGACGATAGGAAGACATTTCTATAGAAAAGTTGACGATAGGAAGACATTTCTATAGAAAAGTTGATGATAGGAAGACATTTCTTTAGAAAAGTTGACGATAGGAAGACATTTCTTTAGAAAAGTTGACGATAGGAGGACATTTCTATAGAAAAGTTGACGATAGGAAGACATTTATATAGAAAAGTTGAGGATAGGAAGACATTTCTATAGAAAAGTTGACGATAGGGAGACATTTCTATAGAAAAGTTGACGATAGGAAGACATTTCTATAGAAAAGTTGACGATATGAAGACATTTCTATAGAAAAGTTGACGATAGGAAGACATTTCTATAGAAAAGTTGACGATAGGGAGACATTTATATAGAAAAGTTGACGATAGGAAGACATTTCCATAGAAAAGATGGAAATTATTTCTAGAAAAAAGTTCACGATTGGAAGACATTTATAGAGAAAAGCTGACGATAAGGAAACTTTTCCAAAAAAAAAGTTGACGATAGGAAGAAAAAGAAGAAAAGTTGATTAGGATAGGAAGACTTTTCAATTTTAATATGATTTTTTTTTATTTTAATATGAATAATTGTCTTTATTTTTGTATAAAAATTTTTTATAAAAAAATTTTTGTGTAAAAATTTTCCGTAAAAAATAATTTTATATACAAATTTTTTGTACAAAAATTAAAAAAAAATGATGTAAAAATTTCCTATAGAAAATTTTTTTTATAAAAATCTCTTAAACAAAATTTTGAATAAAAATCTTCTATAGAAACATTTTTTTATAAAAATATTCTATAATAAAAACTTTGTATAGAAAAGTTTTTGTATAAAAAAATTTTGTAGCGAAATTTTCTAAAGAAAAATTTTTGTATAAAAATTTTCTATAGAAAAGTTTTTGTAGAAAAATTTTTGTATTCAAATTTTTTTTAGAAAAATTGTTGAATTAAAAATTTTGTGTAGAAAATTTTGATAGAAAAACGTTTGAAAGAAATTAATTTTAGTTGAACCAGAAATTTATGTTGATGGTCGTGGGTTCGAGTCGGGCTCAGGTTCATGTCATAAATTATTTTTTTAATTTATGATTTTTTAAATTAGATGAATAAATTTTAGGAATACTGAAAAAACTATGTGATCTAAGTGTCACATAGTTTTTTCAGTATTCCTAAAATTTATTCATCTAATTTAAAAAATCATAAATTAAAAAAATAATTTATGACATGAAAAACGTTTGTTTAAAAATGTCTTTAGAAAAATTTTTGCATACAAATTTTCTATAGGAAAGTAAAAAATATTTCGTATAAACATTTTCTGTATAAAAATTCGTATACATAAATTTTTTATAATAAAATATTTGTATTATAATTTTCTTTAAAAAATTCTTTAGAAAAATGTTTATATAAAAATTTTTCTAGAAAAATGTATAAAAATTTCTTTAGATAAATTTTTGTATAAAAATTTTCTATTCCAAAATTTTTGTACAAAAATTTTCTATTCCAAAATTTTTGTACAAAAATTTTCTATTCCAAAATTTTTGCAGAAAAATTTTCTATTCCAAAATTTTTGTACAAAGATTTTCTATATAATAATTTCTTAAAATAAATTTACTTTAGAAAAACTTTTGTATAAAAATTTTCTACAGAAACTTTTTTGTATTAAAATTTTCTATACAAAAATTGTATAAATATTTTCTGTAGAAAAGTTTTTTTGTACAAAATTTTTTTAGAAAAATTTTCTGTATAAAAATTGTTGTATATTAATTTTCTATAGACACATGTTTATATAAAAATTTTCTTTTGAAACATTTTTGCATAAAAATGTTCTATTGAAAACTTTTACAAAAATTTTTGTATTAAAATTCCTGCAGAACAATTTTCTATAGAAAAAATTTTAAATACAAATTTTCTAGAGAAAAATTTTCTGTATAAAAATTTTTGTATAAACATTTTTGTACAAAAATTTTCTGTAGAAAAATAAAAAAATTTGTATTGAAAAAATTTTAGTATTAAAATTTTCTATAAAAAATTTTTTGTACAAGAGCTTTTGTGTAAAAATTTTCTATAGAAAATTTTAATGGAAAAATTTTGTACAAACATTTTCTATACAAAACATTTTATAGAAAAATGTTTGTATAAATATTTTCTATAGAAAAATTTTTGTATACAAATTTTTTATAGAAAAGTTTTTGAGTAAAAATTTTCTATAGGAAAATTTTTGTGTTAAAATTCAGAAGAAAAAATTTTCTTTAGAAAAATTTTTTATTTAAACTTTCGTTAATGTTTTCTATAGAAACAAATTTCTACAAAAATTTGGTATTAAATTTTTCTATAAAAATTTTCTATTACAATTTTTTTTTTATAAAAATTTTCTTTAAATGTTTTGTAAAGAAAAAATTTTGTATAAAAATTTTCTAAACAAAACATTTTATTGAAAAATGTTTGTATAAATATTTTCTATAGAAAAATTTTTGTATAAAAATTTTTTATAGAAAAGTTTTTGAGTAAAAATTTTCTATAGGAAAATTTTTGTGTTAAAATCCAGAAGAAAAAATTTTCTTTAGAAAAATTTTTTATTTAAACTTTCGTTAATGTTTTCTATAGAAACAAATTTCTACAAAAATTTGGTATTAAATTTTTCTATAAAAATTTTCTATTACAATTTTTTTTTTTATAAAAATTTTCTTTAAATGTTTTGTAAAGAAAAAATTTTGTATAAAAATTTTCTAAACAAAAATTTTGTAGACTAATTTTCTATAGAAAAATTTTTGTTTAAAAATTTTTCATAGAAAATTTTTTGTTTAAAAATTTTTAATAGATATATTTTTGTATACAAAATTTCTATAGAAAAATTTTTGTATATTAATTTTCTATAGAATAATGTTTGTATAAAAATTTTCGACAGAAAAGTTTTTGTATACAATTTTTTTATAGAAAAATTTGTGGATAAAAATTTTTTGTAGAAAAAACTTGTACTAAAAAATTTCGTATAAAGAGTTTTTTGTATAAATTTATTTGTTTAAAAAAATGTCTAATAAATTCTTAATGAAAACAAAATTGGTTCTAACCTAATATCCATATTTAACATTCTTTTATATCCTTATTTAGATATTTATTTGCTTTTATATTACTTGAGATCTTTACCCTTAATGTGTAGAAAAAAGTACATAAAGGAAAACTAAATAAAGAAAAAATACACACTTAAGATAAGTATGAAAAGCAATGAAAGTGACAGATTTTGTTATCTTTAAACATCTATGAAATATTGACTTTACGATGTGTGTGTAATATACATACATTTTGACATAAAGTACACATGTTTACATACAAACATCTAAATAGTAAAATATTTCTTTCATTCATATATAAGAGTGTACATATTTTCACATATGCATGTATGTATATGTTGATGTGCATGTAAGTTTCCAAGTACTTGTCTTGGTAAATAATATTAAGGAAAAAAGAAAAAATCTTTACATTCTTTTTATTATATGTATGTATGTATATGTATATGCAGATAAATTGTAAGATATGAGTAGTTTTTCTACTCATGTAATATTGGATTCCTATTACCCCAAAGAATGAATGTTCTTTAACAAGAAAGATGACCATAATGAAAGAATATATTCGTTTTTATATTGGGATAGGAATTCTGTGTAAAAGGATAAATTATATTATTTCAAGCTAAAAATAAAGAAAATTGTTTTTCTTTGAAAAAAATATTGTAATAAGTTTCGTAATAAAAATTCAAAATATTATACAAAATATATTAGAAGAGATATTTCTATAAAAATAGTGTTTTATACTCCAGTTCAAAATCCCTTTATAGATTTATATTTATTTTTTTAAGAACAGCTTAATCATTAAGTTCCTCCAAATTTCATAATGTCAATTTGTAAAATTTTTAAATTGTATTTTCATGTACCCTCTATTTTTATTATAACATACCTTGAGAATCGTATAAGTCAAAGGAGTCTATATTTTATTATTGACATAAATAAGTCGAAAGTAGAAAATGCACAAGCGAAACGAGTAATATATTTGAGTCAGGCAAACGATAGACAGTGGGACTACATGAAGAATCAAATGTTTGAAAATATCATATACAGTTTTTTATGTCCTTAAACAAAGGTTAATATTTGTCCCTCAAAAAAAATTTGAAAATTTTTTCTTAAAGAAAAAATTCATATAAGATTTTTCTTATAAAAAAAAAAATTGTATAAAATTTTTCTTATAGAAAAAATTCATATGAAATTTTTCTTATAGAAAAAAATTCATATGAAATTTATCTTATAGAAAAAATTCATATGAAATTTATCTTATAGAAAAAATTCATATGAAATTTTTGTAAAAAAAATTTTTGAAGAAAAAATTCATATGAAGTTTTTCTAATAGAAAAAATTCATATGAAGTTTTTCTAATAGAAAAAAAATCATATGAAGTTTTTCTAATAGAAATAATTTATATGAAATCTTTCTTATAGGAAAAATTCATATGAAATTTTTCTTATAGAAAAAATTCATATAAAATTTTTCTTAAAGAAAAAATTCATATAAAATTTGTCTTAAAGCAAAAATTCATATAAAATTTTTCTTATAGAAAAAATTCATATGAAATTTTTCTTAAACAAAAAATTCATATAAAATTTTTCTTAAAGCAAAAATTCATATGAAATTTTTCTTATAGAAAAAACTCATATGAAATTTTTCTTATAGAAAAGATTCATATGAAATTTTTCTTATAGAAAAAATTCATATGAAATTTTTCTTATAGAAAAAATTCATATGAAATTTTTCTTATAGAAAAAATTCATATGAAATTTTTGTAAAAAAATTCATATGAAGTTTTTCTAATAGAAAAAATTCATATGAAGTTTTTCTAATAGAAGAAAAATCATATGAAGTTTTTCTAATAGAAATAATTTATATGAAATCTTTCTATAGAAAAAATTCATATGAAATTTTTCTTAAAAATATAAAATTTTTCTTAACGCAAAAATTCATATGAAATTTTTCTTATAGAAAAAATTCATATGAAATTTTTCTTATGGAAAAAATTCATATGAAATTTTTGTAAAAAAAATTTTTGAAGAAAAAATTCATATGAAGTTTTTCTAATAGAAAAAATTCATATGAAGTTTTTCTAAAAGAAAAAAATCATATGAAGTTTTTCTAATAGAAATAATTTATATGAAATCTTTCTATAGAAAAAATTCATATGAAATTTTTCTTAAAAAAAAAATTCATATAAAATTTTTCTTAAAGAAAAAATTCATATGAAATTTTTCTTATAAAAAAATTCATATCAAATTTTTCTTATAGAAAAAATTCATATGAAATTTTTCTTATAGAAAAAATTCATATGGAATTTTTCTTATAGAAAAAATTCATATGGAATTTTTCTTATAAAAAATTCATATGAAATTTTCTTATAGAAAAAATTCATTTGAAATTTTTCATATAAAATTTTTCTTAAAGAAAAAATTCATATGAAATTTTTCTTATAGAAAAACTTCATATAAAATTTTTTAGAGAAAAATTAAAATATAATTTTTCTTATAGAAAAAATTCATATGAAATTTTTCTTATGGAAAAAATTCATATGAAATTTTTCTGATAGAAAAATTCATATGAAATTTTTCTGATAGAAAAATTCATATGAAATTTTTCTTATAGAAAAAATTCATATGAAATTTTTCTTATAGAAAAAAATCATATGAAATTTTTCTTATAGAAAAAATTCATATGAAATTTTTCTTATAGAAAAAATTCATATGAAATTTTTCTTATAGAAAAAATTCATATAAAATTTTTCTTATGGAAAAAATTCATATGAAATTTTTCTTATGGAAAATATTCATATAAAATTTTTCTTATGGAAAAAATTCATAAGAAATTTTTCTTATAGAAAAAATTGAGATGAAATTTTTCTTATAAAAAATTCATATGAAATTTTTCTTATAGAAAAAATTCATATGAAATTTTTTTTATAGAAAAATTTTATATAGAATTTTTCTTTAAGAAAAAATTCATATGAAATTTTTTTTATAGAAAAAATTCATATTAAATTTTTCTTATGAAAAAAATTTATATGAAATTTTTCTTATAGAATAATTTCCTTTAGAATGTTTCTTAAAGATAAAATTCATATGAAATTTTTCTTATAGAAAAAACTCATTTGAAATTTTTCTTATAGAAAAACTTCATTTGAAATTTTTCTTATAGAAAAAATTCATATGAAATTTTTCTTATAGAAAAAATTCATTTGAAATTTTTTTTATAGAAAAATTTTATATAGAATTTTTTTTAAGAAAAAATTCATATGAAATTTTTCTTATAGAAAAAGTTCATATGAAATTTGATTTTTATAGGAAATTTTTCAAAAATTTACTTTTTATAGGAAATTTTTCAAAAATTTACTTTTTATAGGAAATTTTTCAAAAATTTACTTTTTATAGGAAATTTTTCAAAAATTTACTTTTTATAGGAAATTTTTCAAAAATTTACTTTTTATAGGAAATTTTTCAAAAATTTACTTTTTATAGGAAATTTTTCAAAAATTTACTTTTTATAGGAAAATTTTCAAAAATTTACTTTTTATAGGAAATTTTTCAAAAATTTACTTATTATAGGAAATTTTTCAAAAATTTACTTTTTATAGGAAAATTTTCAAAAATTTTCTTTTTATAGGAAATTTTTCAAAATTTTACTTTTTATAGGAAATTTTTCAAAAATTTACTTTTTATAGGAAATTTTTCAAAAATTTACTTTTTATAGGAAATTTTTCTAAACTTTACTTTTTATAGGAAATTTTTCAAAAATTTACTTTTTATAGGAAAATTTACTTTTTATAGGAATTTTTTCAAAAATTTACTTTTTATAGGAAATTTTTCAAATTTTATTTTGCATAGAAAATTTATCAAAATTTTACATTTTAAAGAAAATTTTTCAAAAATTTGCGTTTTATAGAAATTTTTTTTGTAAATTTACTTTTTATAGGAATTTTGCTATGAAAAATATTTGTCAAAATTTTTGAAACAAAATTTTTCATTTTATTTGTTTTTAAAGTGGAATAAGTCCCATACATTTTTCAATTCAAAAAATAAGTATTTTAAAATCTTTGTTTTGAAAGTGGTATAAGTCTATCAACCTGCTAAAAAACGCATTTTTTAGAAAAGAAAAAATTTGATAGGTTCTGATCAAAACGTAAGATATAATTTACTAAAAGTGGTCACCTATATTTTTAAAAACACAGAAACTCAAAACCCTTTATATCTGAATTAAAAAAAAATGGACTTAATCCACTTTCAAAATAAGGTCTTTGTTGTTACAAAAAGTAAAATTGGATACAAACTGGCTGAGCTATGGGTCGATAAGTGGACGAACCTCGTTAGAATCAGTTGTTTGCCTATAACTCTTAAATTTAGACGTATTTCGTTATCTATTAAAATCTAATACTTAGATATTCAGTCTTTTGAATACCTTTTGTATATTCATTATACATAGTTTTAAGTCTTATACTTAAAACTTACATTCAACATTTTCTTTGAATGAAGTTCCTCGATTTTTTCTCATTTTGCTCCACTGTTAAGCCAAAAGTGTCTTTCAATATTCGATTACACTCATCTAGACACTCTTACTCCATACAATTCATTCATTGTTGTCCGTAAGTATTAAGTATATTTTATTCTATTTAAATATGCATAGAAAAAGGTCCTTAAGAAGGACATACACTCACGAACATAAAAACGACTACTTATGTACTTTTTTCTTTTTGCAAAACTCTGAAATATTTATTCTCTATTATTTTGTGCAATCTTCTTTAGAGCTAATGGTAGCTAGAACATCCTTTCTGAATGGAAAATAAATTACATGTATTGTTCAGTTTTTTCGAAATGGAAAATTTTAGATCATGTTGCATTTTCTTTTGCAGTTTTTATCTTTTTTTTTTTCTGTGTTTAATATTGGTTGGGTTTTTCAAAAGTCCTTGGCTATAGTTTGTAACTAGTTATCTTGTCTTGCTCATTTGTTTTTTTTTGTTTCTGGCCATTTGCTAGTGATTTTCGTTCATTTTTTTTGTGTTATTTTTTACTATTTTTTACATCCTTGGAGTAGTTGTGTAATTTCAGTTTTTAATGTTTTAATGTTCTTTTAGGGTTTTTTTATTTTGCTTCTTTAGGGTTTTTCCTTTCTATTCGTAAATAAGGGCGTAAGTACTTTCAGAGCAGAGTTTAATGTAGTGGCGTTGTTGAAAATTAATTTATTGAACTGAAGTGGAAATAATATTGTTATAGTTAAAATGTAAATGTTTACAAAATATTAACGAAAAGTTTTTTGTTACACAAATTTACTTTGATTTTGAGATTCTTTTACCAGATATTGGAGAATATTAAATTAGTAGTAAGAACTAACTAAAATATAAAGTAAAACATAAATCATTATAGCATTTTTCAGTTTTAGTTTTAGATTTCTTTTCATAACAATTCTTGTTATTTTATATTATTTTGTAATAACTCTTAAGTTTCCTGTTTCCGTTGTTATCCTTGTAACCTTTTATCAATATTTTTCTTACAAATTAACTTGTCAACTGACATTAAGTCCTAGTTGACAACTATTAAAAAGTTTTATTGATAAATAGTATTAAGTTTCTGAATCTGTAAATAAAAAAACAAACAGTTGTTTTGCCATTAAAGTTAAAGGACTATTAAATATTTTAAGGCAAATGAAAAAAAGTAAAACTTTAATAGAAAAAAAATCATAACAAATTTTTTTTTCTAGAAAAAATTTTTATAAGTAAAATTTTTCTATACAAAAACTTTTATAACGAAAATTTTTGTATACAAAATAATAACGAAAATTTTACTATAGAAAAATTTTAAAATATCGAAAACTTTTGTATAAAAAAATTTTTAATATGGGAGATTTTTGTATAGAAAAAGGATTTAGTAAACAAAAAATTATAAAAACTACAATTTTTCTATAGAAAAATGAAATTTTTTCTATAAAAAAAATTTTCTATAGGAAAATTTTTTAACGAAAATTTTTCTATAGAAAAATTTTTTAACGAAAATTTTTCTATAGAAAAATTTTTTTAACGAAAGTTTTTCTATAGAAAAGTTTTTTTAATGAAAATTTTTCTGTAGAAAAATTTTTTTAATGAAAGTTTTTCCATAGAAAATTTTTTTTAACGGAAATTTTTCTATAGAAAAATTTTTTTAACGGAAATTTTTCTATAGAAAAATTTTTTTAACGAAAATTTTTCTATAGAAAAATTTTTTAACGAAAATTTTTCTATAGAAAAATTTTTTAACGAAAATTTTTCTATAGAAAAATTTTTTAACGAAAATTTTTCTATAGAAAAATTTTTTAACGAAAATTTTTCTATAGAAAAATTTTTTTAACGAAAATTTTTCTATAGAGAAATTTTTTTAACGAAAATTTTTCTATAGAAAATTTTTTTTAGCAAAAATTTTTTTATAGAAAAATTTTTTTAACGAAAATTTTATAACAAAAACTTTTCTATAGAACATTTTTTTTAACGAAAATTTTTTTTAATTTTTTAAACAAAATTTTTGTATAGAAACATTTTTTTAACGTAAATTTTTCTATAGAAAAAAATTTTTAATGAAAAGTTTTCTATAGAAAAATTTTTATAACGAAAATTTTATTTTGATTTTTTTCTATACAAAAATTTTCATTATTTTAAAATTTCTATAAAAAAAAAATTATTATTTTCAAATTTAAAATTTTTTTATAGAAAAATTTTTGTTGTTATAAAATTTTTCTGTAGAAAGATTTTCGTTATTATAAAAATTTTCTATAAAACCGAAAATTTTTCTATAGAAAAATTTTCGTTATCTATAGAAAAATTTTCGGTTTTGTAAAATTTTTCTATAGAAAAATTTTCTTTATTATAAAATTTTTCTATAGAAAAATTTTCGTTTTTATAAAATTTTTCTATAGAAAAATTTTCGTTATTATAAAATTTTTCTATAGAAAAATTTTCGTTATTATAAAATTTTTCTATAGAAAAATTTTCGTTATTATAAAATTTTTCTATAGAAAAATTTTTGTTATTATAAAATTGTTCTGTTTTCGTTATTATAAAATTCTTCTATAGAAAAATTTTCGTTATTATAACATTTTTTTATAGAAAAACTTTCGTTATTATAAAATTTTTCTATAGAAGAATTTTCGTTATTATAAAATCTTTCTATAGAAGAATTTTCGTTATTATAAAATTTTTCTATAGAAAAATTTTCGTTATTATAAAATTTTTTATAGAAAATAATAAAAGTTAAAATTTTTCTGTAGAAAAATTTTCGTTATTATCAAATTTTTCTATAAAAAAAATTTTCTTTATTATAAAATTTTTCTATAAAAAAATTTTCGTTATTATAAAATTTTTCTATAAAAAAATTTTCGTTATTATAAAATTTTTCTATAAAAAAATTTTCGTTATTATAAAATTTTTCTATAGAAATATTTTCGTTATTATAAAATTTTTCTATAGAAAAATTTTCGTTATAAAAATTGTTTCTACAAAAAAATTTTCATTATAAAAATTTTTTCTATAGAAAAATTTTCGTTATAAAAATTTTTGCAGAAAAATTTTCATTACAAACTTTTTTCCATAAATTTTTGTTATTGAATTTTTTACATATAAACATTTTCGTTCAGAATTAAATTTTGTAGAAAAATTTTCGTAATAAAAATTTTTTCTATAGAAAAATTTTCGTTATAAATATTTTTTCTATAGAAAAATGTTTGTTATAAGATTTTTTTCTATAGAAACATTTTTGTTATAAAAATTTTTTCTATAGAAAAATTTTTGTTATAAATTTTTTTTATATAGAAAAATTTTTGTTACAATATTTTTTTCTATAGAAAAATTTTTGTTATAAAAATTTTTCTTTAGAAAAATTTTTGTTTTTAAATTTTTTTTGTATACAAAATTTTTATTCCAAACAATTTTTCTATAGAAATATATTTGATATAGAAAAATTTTAAAATAATAATTCTGATTCTACTGATAAATATTTTTCTATATTAATAATTTTTGTGTTATTTTCTACAGTATCTTTTGCAATATCACTTATTATTCATTATTGTTTTTTGCTTCCCTCCTACCAGAAAGTAATAGCTATCAGCAACATTTGCCCCAGTAACTCTTTTAGACATAAATTACTGAAGAAAACCAATATTATTTTAATGATTATAAAACTTTTCTTAACTTATTTTTCTTCTTCCTTGACTCTTATTTCTAGGTATGGTGGTCACCCTGTCCCAGTCGTGAATGCCCTGAAGAGCCTGAACTTGAATTGGCTGTAAATCAATGTGTTGATTATTGTTTGTTACAAGAACCATCAACAACGACAGCCTCAACATTATTTAGTCCATCAACAGAGTATTATGAGCCCAAGGATGCAGCGGCAACAACAACAACAAAAGCAAAAATAGCGACATCTGAAAAAATCGCAACTACTACAAGTTTTCTATTAGATACCACGACAGCAGAAATATTAACAACCTCCTATTCTTCCTCGGAAGAAACACCATCAAGTACAATACAGCCTTTGGCTGTACCCGTTAGCACAGCAGCATCAACATCAGCAGAAGTTACACAAATACCACCAACATCTAGAAGTATATTCCAAGATGTACTTAATATGTCAGCGACAATGTTCCCGCCAGTAGTGACATCTTTATCCTCCATGTCTATGTTAGAACAGCAGGATTGGAATCGTAAGTATTTTTCATGTTAAACAGTTTCTCCACACTTTCGTCATTGTAAAGGAAGGCAGGACAAAGGGTGTATTTTTATGTGTAAGTGGGTGGATTTAGTTAAGTTTGCTGGAGGTCTATATTATTTTATGTTTTTTTTCTTCACATTTTTTTGCTTGCAATTCAGTTTATTTTGTACAAGCTGTCAAATCTTAGTACAAAGTTATTATTAAAGTTATCAATGTAATAGTTGTGGTGGGTACAATATTGGCTGTGTTTAGGATTTTATGTTTCTGTATAATGTCCTTTGATACCGCAGTCATAAGAAGGGTTGCCAGGGTTATGGGGAAATATAAGTTAATGCCCATAATTTAACCATTTTAAATTAGCTTTAAATACATATCGTATGATTGATATTTAATTCATGGATAATACTTATACGCCTTGAGTGACATATTCAAAGCTAAATTTTCCTTTCTACTTAAATGATACAATAATTTTGAATATTTTTTTTATGATAAAAGTTTTATATTAGTTTTTTAAAAATTTCCAACACTTTTAAACGACAACCCTTAACATTTCAACTTTGCCGTAAAGTTTAGGTGATTGTGGCTTTAGTTTTATGTTTTAAACATTTAGTATTCTATTTAAGTAGCTGCAGTTATGTATAAATTAAAATGAATTTCTATTTGATTATGATTTTATTATTCTCAATTGTTCTGGCTGGTTGGCCAACAGGCTTCTAACACTAATCGAATGAATTTCAGTGATGGGATGTTGCGAATTTCGGTTATTAAAAGATACTTTTAAACAAAAAAGTTGACAAAAGACTTAAGGGAAGACTTGAAGTTTAAACTTAATATTAAATTTATACTTAGACTTAAGTTATATATTTAGAAACGTCACCATTTCGGCTTATTCAAATTGATTGCTTACGAGGTAATAAAACGAATGAGGGAGCAATTCGTAGTCCAATTTCGATTGGGTAAAATCATGTTTAGTTTTTTTTAGAAAATAATGCTTAATGATCACACGAAATTCACTATTTTTCTTTCTTTTCCAAGCCCCGAGTTAATAACTACTATCAAACAAAATTACCCAGCTTGTTTAATGTTAGACACTGTTAATTGTCTAACAGTTTTTATACCCACCATCAAAAGGAATGGGGGGTATATTGAGATTGTCATTCCGTTCGTAATTTCCTTAATATTGGCTCAAAAACCAAAAACGATATATATTCTGAATCCTTATGAAATTCTAAGACGATTGATCGATGTCCGTCTGTCTGTCCGTCTGTCTGTCTGTCTGTTGAAATCACGATAACGCCTAAACGAAAGGAGCTAGCTCACTGAAACTTACTAAAAATATTCTTCATCTCTAAGAAAATCTTGGTATTGAAATTGGGTAAAATCGGTTTACATTTGACCATAGCTCCCGTATAACCTCGTCTAGGCTAATCGCTTATTTGTTAATAAATGACAAATTAAAGCAGCTATGATATGGTATATAGAAGTTTTACATTAGCCCTAGGCAGCGTGTGAAATTTAATCAAAATCGGTTCACATTTAGCCATAGCTCCATACAAAAAACTTACGAAAACAGCCTAAATTTCACCTAAAATACACTTAAACGCCAATAAATCTAAAAGTATAACAGATATAACCACTAAATTTGGCACAATGCCAGCTAGTGTGCAAAATTTTGTCGCAATCGGTCACCCTTTGACCTAGCTCCCATATAAAAAACTTACGAAAACACAAAAATTCAAAAAGAAAAGGGGATTTATGTCCGTCTGTCCGTCAGATAAAATCGTGATAGCTCCTTAAATACAAGAGCTAGTGAAACTAAATTAAGCACAAGGAAGTCTTATGTCAATGCCAGTTGTCACAATCGGTCACCATTTAATCATAGCTCCCATATAAAAAACTTATGGAAACACAAAAATATATAAAGAAAAGGTTGTTTATGTCCGTCTGTCCGTCAGATAAAAGCACGATAGCGCCTTAACGAAAACAGCTAGAGGGACAAAATTTTACAAAAGTATTTTGGATATCTTGAAAAAGATGTGTGTTGAAAATGGACAAAATCGGTTCAAATTTAAGTTAAAGCTCCCATATAACCCCGCCCCGGGAAACACATTAATGCTGATAAATTGAATACAATTGTAATAGCTATGACGATTAAATTTAAAATAAGGAAGTTTTATGCAATTTTTGATCAGTTTATCAAATTTTATAGGAATCAGTCCATATTTGACTTAAGCTTTCATATAAAAAACACTCACGGAAACCAAAAATTTTAGCAAAGTCCAGTTAAAAGCTATTAAATTAGTAACTATTATAGCTATGGCCACTAAATTTTGCAAGAATAAGCTCTATATATATAGCCAGTGTGTAAAATTTTGTTACAATCGGTCAACATTTGGCTATAATTCTTATACATATAACATCCCCTTTTTATATCTAAATAAAAAAGATTTGGAGGTACGTTCATTATATTAAGATTGCACCTATGAAATTAGATACCCATCAATCAATGTTCAGCTCAGACTTTATATATGATGAATGCATTAGGAACTCCTAACGAAATATATGGACCTGCTGTATTACTATTAACGTGTTTAGCCTAACTACATATTAAGCATAACGAAAAGTATTTAACAACTTATTAATGTAAAACTATACCCGGTTATGAGACAGAATTTTGATCAAAGTAAATACTGGGGAAACCACTAAAATATTTTTAAATGTTGAACTATAAAGCTACGGCAATCAAATTTAGTTCAAAGGTTTTACCAACAATACCAATTAGCTTAGCGCTTTTTTCAGTTTTGGTCCAGATTTTGTATGCTGCACCCTGTTTCTGAATTTAACACAACTTGATGGTGGGTATATAAGATTCGGCACAGCCGAATATAACACTCTTACTTGTTTTAACTTAAACCAACAATCAGGGGATGACGCCTACTCATGCTAAGCATTGTGTTGGAACTAGGAAAATTGGTAATTAGAAAGAAGATGAAGGGAGCAGTGCTTGGAATTTGACTTGAATTATTCTACATTATATATGGAAGGATGACTTCTGCGTGAAGTTTGTTCCACATACAAACTGTGCGTTTAAAGAAAGAATTTTCTCCGTAATGCATTGTGCGATCTACTGTCCGACCTTAAATGGATGTATTCTAGAAAGGAAACGCGTGTTCCGAAAAGAAACACGGTTTACAGGAACAAGATTCCTGATATCTTCAGTACACATGCCATTGAAGTTGTGATAGAGCCACATTACAACGATGCTCCAGTGGATCAATAAAGTTCGATACCCTACTGTTACCGATAAGCATATTCACCCTTTCCTGTACTCGGTTGAGAAGTTTCAAATTAGACTTTAAAGCACATGAAAGTTGTATTCCATTTTCGGTCGGATATAATTCGTACAAATAGCAAGGAGATCAGATGGAGTAAAATATCTTTTGAACCGCTTTAAAAATCCAGGGCACCTTAATGCTTTATTCGACACTTAAAAAACGTGTCTAGTTCAACGGACATCACACTGACTTCTCATGCCTAGAACATTAAGAGCTTCTGATTCCACAATATTTATACCAACCATTAATACAGATGAAGCAACATGATCAGATTTGTTTGTCAAAAGACAACATTGTGTCTTTTAGCCATTAAAATCGGCCCTATTTGCGCGACCCCATTTGGAGATTGTATTAAGATCCCGGTTTAACATTTCGTACGTGGAAGGAATTCTTTTTGCCAACAACCAAAAACAAAATTAAAACACTTAATGTAGTTTTATAAAGTTATCATTTTATTAACGTTAGAGTTAGTTCACTTTAGACACAAATCACAAAAACTGTAAACAAACTTGTCGCTTTACAAATATTCTTAGTCTCACTGTTCTTTTATACGCGTCTCAATTTAAATTTTATCACGACAACAGTTCGTCAGCCTTTTATAGTAGAGAAGAGAATTTCTAGCATTTTCTGCAGATGTAAACAAAGAGCTGCTGTCGTCGATTATACTAGTATCATTCAAGTATCATTCTACGTTTAATTTTAAAGCTTATATCGTTATTGATGTTCACAGCGGTACCAAGATATACAAATTCTTCTACAACTTCAAAGCTATAGTTTTCACATGTGAATCAGTTCCAGTGGTCTGTCTGTCTGAAGAAACCATAAGATTTATGTTTGTTTCATTTACAGCCAGACCCATTTTGTTTAATTCCCTCTCGATACTGGAAAAGGCGGCCGTTAGCTTGCGTAAAGTGCGTCCTAAATATCAATTTCATCGTCAAACGCGAGTACCATATGTTTTCTATTGAAGATTGTACCAGTTGTATTAACTGCTACATCTCGCAATATTGAGGAGATCACATGATAGACTATCACCTTGACTGAATCCCTGCTTAATTATGAAAGACTCTTATAGGTTTTTAGCAGATGATATTGTATTAGTTAGTGTTATCCTGCATAACTTTATTAGCTTCGTGGGGATACAGAACTCAGATATTGTTTCAAATACCTTCTTCCGTGTCGGGCTGTCAAAAACTGCTTTGTAGTCAACAAAGAGATGATATGTATGTATCAATTCGTTTCTCTTAGGTGTTGTTCAGGATTTGACGTAGAAGAAAGATCTGGTCAGTGTTTGATTTACCTGGTCTAAAGCCACATTAAGGTGAAAAGGTGATGCCTGGAGAGTGGCATCTTCACTCGGAGACCTTCGGGTCCATTGTGATCCTTTCTGAAAGTAAATAAATGATAGCGGAAAGAGGAAGAGAGAAAAAAGTGAAGGGAGTAGTTATAGAAAGTGTTAAAGATAGAGAAAAAAAAAAAAAAAAATCGTAGAGAAGAGAAGTGTTGACCAAAAACGCTACCCTAGTGGGAAGAGACCCTAAGTCTAAGTCATCTGAGTCCCAAAATAAAACCAACAACATCAGTCAGTTTGCACTGCTGTATGTCTCCCAGTTCCTCATGGAATCTATTGTCTAGAAATTTAATTCTCTGGTTTTGGAGCATAGGACAGTGACAGAGGATATGCTCGACCGTTTCGGACGAGTCTGCATCTAAGCATAGTCTGCAGATGTCCTGAATTGCTCCATCCCATCTACTACGTCTGGAATTCAAGGCGCAGTGTCCAGTTAGAACACCTATGCATTTCCTAAGACTGGTTCTGCTAGTTTTGGAGCATAGGACAGTGATAGAGGATATGCTCGACCGTTTCGGATGAGTCTGCATCTAAGCATAGTCTGCAGATGTCCTGAATTGCTCCATCCCATCTACTACGTCTGGAATTCAAGGCGCAGTGTCCAGTTAGAACACCTATGCATTTCCTAAGACTGGTTCTGCTGGTTTTGGAGCATAGGACAGTGACAGAGGATATGCTCGACCGTTTCGGACGAGTCTGCATCTAAGCATAGTCTGCAGATGTCCTGAATTGCTCCATCCCATCTACTACGTCTGGAATTCAAGGCGCAGTGTCCAGTTAGAACACCTATGCATTTCCTAAGACTGGTTCTGCTAAGACCTAGCAGGAGCTTGGTCTTGCGTATATCTAAGTTGGGCCATAAGGTCCTAGATATCATGCAAGTGTCCAAGTTATGCCAGTTCTTAGCTGTTTTCTCACCGATCCAAGACTTGATGCCCATAAAAAGGTGACATATAGGCGGAGCTATCTCTGTTACCGCGAGTATCAGGTCCTGACTCGAGCCAAGTCTTGCGTTTTTGCCAGCAATTTCGTTCCCTTCGATGTCGCAATGACCAGGAACCCAGCAAAGAGTCATACCCTATAAGTATCAGCCAGGCTGATTATAGCTGATCTACATTACTTGACTAGTTTTGAGGTAATGCTACATCTTTCTAGGGCTTTAAAAGCAGCCTGACTATCAACATAGATTGTCACCTCGCTGTCCACAGGAATATTGTGTGAGATATGTTCGGTGGCTTTCACCTCTAAGCCTGTAGCATTCCCTAACATTCTGATTTCTTAAGAAAACACCAAAGCCGGTGCCGATTTCCATTTTAGAACCATCTGTGAAGATCGAGTTCCCCTCAAAGAGCGATTGACGATTATCCCAGCTAGTTCTATCAGGAATAACGACCTCTGGTAGAGAACTGAACAGCAGTTCCTTGACTAGATAGTCACATGCAGTAGAACCTGACTGGAAGCACGACTAAGGCCGCCTGAGGAGTGATCCTTGGGGCCCCAGAGATGCCTATACTGCTACTCCACATTGGTACTTACCAATTATTTTGTTAATTTTGGGCTTAAGCCTTTCACACAGTATGGTCTATAGAATCTTATATGTAATTGAGAGGCGACTTATCCCTCTATAATTTGGACATACAGTTTTATCTCCCTTTTTGTGCATAGGACAAAGGACACTAAGATCCCAATCGTCTGGTATGTGTTCTTCTAACCATGTGGCTTCTATAAGTTGGGACACAAGCCTTATCAACTCATCACCTTCAGCCTTAAAAAGCTCTACTGGTAAACCATCGGCATCCGCAGCTTTGTTATTTTTTAGTCGAGTTATTGCGATTCTAACCTCATTTTGGTTTGGTGGTGGACATATCAGGTGGTCAAATTGTAAGGGCCGATGTTGAATGTGAGCCACACTTAAACGCCAAGTTTTTTTTCGAACTTTATTTGACATTTCTCTATTTCAGACTTACTCAATTTGAACCATAGAGATATACACAATCCAACAACGTGTGCGTACAATTGCAAAAATCGTGGAAAAATTCGAGCAAACCGGGTCTGTAGAAGATGTGAGAACACCAGTGCATGCTCGTATAGCTCGTGATGCAGAAAATATTGCTGCTGTTCGCGATAGTGTGGCTGAAGAGCAGTCTACCTTAACTTGTCATCGTGCCCAACAATTGCACCTCTCACGCTCTTCGTTGATGAACATTATGCATAAAGACTTGCATTTACACGCTTACAAGATGCAATTGGCTCAAGAACTAAAGCCTCTTGACCATTTCAAACGTCGTGAATAGGCAGAATGGTGGCAAGAAATGGCAACAGTGGATGATCAATTTTCTAAGAAAATCATCTTCAGTGATGAGGCACATTTTCACCTCAGTGGATTCGTCAATAACCAGAATTGCAGCATTTGGGCGAATGAGAATTTAAGAGTGATTGTCGAAAAACCAATGCACCCACAAAGAGTGACTGTTTAGTTCAGTTTAGGGCTGGCGGCATCATTGGGCCGTATTTTTTCCAAAATGAGGCCGGTCAGGCAGTTACTGTGAATGGTGTTCGCTATCGTGAGATGATAACGAACTTTTTATGGCCCAAATTGGAAGATGTGGATGTGGACGATATGTGGTTTCAGCAGGACGGTGCCCCTTGCCACACAGCTAACGAAATAATGGCTCTTTTGCGCAACAAATTCAATGGCCATGTTATCTCACGTAATGGCGATGTCAATTGGCCGCCAAGATCATGTGATTTGACACCGTTGGACTTTTTTCTTTAGGTTTATTTGAAAGAAAAGGTGTACGTCGATAAGCCAGGATGAGATAATTCGGTATATTAATGGCATAGAACCTCCATTATGCCTCAGGGTCATCGAAAATTTGGACCATCGGATGGAGGTGTGCCGCCGTGGTCGCGGCGCCCGTTTGGTCGATATTTTGTTCCATACATAATTAAGTAATACCAATATATCATAATAAAATAAAATTACATTAATTTCCTAAATAGTTTGTGTTTTAATCAAAATCAACATCGGCCCTTGAAATTTAGTCACCCGATATAACGCCGTCATCATAGACTATTTCAGGCGTGTCATCTTGGTGTCATTCATTTGATACCAACAAAATTTTAAATATTTTTTTTTTGATATCTTGAAAAAGTTCTGTAATGAAATTCAAAATTTTGAAGAAATTCTATGAGCTAAGGGAATGTAAATATGTTTATACAAAATTTCATTAAAATCATAGATGGTGTGGTTTAGTACGTATACATTTATTTGTAAATTTTCTATGCCATTTTCTTTTTTCAAAATAACATTCTCCCATCTCTGATCGGCTAAATTAGTGGCTTTTATGTATAAAGTGTATTTTCTGCCTGTTTCTGTGTTTGTTTTACGATTTTGTCATAATGTCAAAATGTCATTGAGACTGTGTTATAAATATAGATTGTGGAATTAATGAAACATCAACATTTGATTGTTTCAATATGATTTTGAGTGTTTCCACTTCTCTGCGCCCAGTTGGAGTTGTCGTTGATTGAAGTGTTATGAGGAAAGATAAAAGTGATTATATTGATATGTATTTGTATTTGAGGAATTTAGGAATAAATGTTTTAGTGGCAAATATTTATACATATGTATAAGTATATCTGCATAAGATTAGGAGATTAAGTAAATGGCAGATGATGATGTTTAATTTAAGCATAAAAGAAGGTGAATAGACTTTAGATTAGAAATTAAACATATTCATTTATTTATTAAATGTTATATATATGAATAAAGTCTTAAATATATAAATTCTATTGAATTAAACTGAATATTTAGATTTAAATATGATAGTTTTGTTTTCCTCCCTCCTTTCTTTACAGAATCCTTAGACCAAGAAAATGCCACCATCTCCACCTCGTACAGTTGGGTGCACTCGAATGCCAGTGATTCCACTTTCTTTATGCTACAAATGCATCCTGACTTGGCCGATCCTATCGAACAATTGGGCATGGAAATTGAACAGGATGACAACGAGACAGTGACAGATTTCAAGCAACGTTTTGGAGAGAAACGTCTTTGGGAAATGCAAATCAATGTCACCGATTTAGAAGAATTGGATTTACGTTGCGGTGGCATAGCCAGACGTCACAACATGTCACGTGTCTCCAATGAAACGGTCAACTGTATGGTCCAACGTTGCACATTCACCTTAAATGCACCAGAAATTTGTCCACCTGATTATAAGGAAACTGATGATACAATATTTTGGATTTATTTTATGTTAAGGTAAGTTTATGCTTTACCAGTTGTTTCTAAGCAGACCTGACATTTATTGACTTCTGATACTGAGCGTCATTTGACTGTGTATTGACTGTTAGACGGTGAGTTGGTCTATAACAGAACATTATGCTTGAAGATGAGGACGAAAGGGAATAGGAAGGAAGAAGGGTAAGAATATGTGTATTTGAATATATGTTGGCTGTTATTTGAGTTTAATAAAGGACCTAACCATGTGTCCTGGGGATATAACAGTGCATTAGTATATTTTTGTATATATTGTATAATATACATACAATAGCACCATTTTCCATTTGCAAGTACTAATAGTTATCTTTGTAATCTGAACATACATTCTATTCTCTTGACATTTGATGTGACGTTTTGTACATTTTCTATATATATTTTTTCCCCTTTCTCTATTATTTTGTGTTTGTTCTTACCAATCATGACTGACTATTGTGGACTTCACTGGACTATTGATTCAGCATTTTGCATCTGACTATCTTTGGGTGTATACTCGTTTTACATACATAGTAGTTTTTATGTTTAGAGGTGTTTTACTGATGTTTTAGCCACTTCCTTTTGTACATTTTTTTTAGGATATGGTATTTGGTTTCGGGATATGTAAACACTTACAGAGTATATTACATTGTGTTTGAATTTTTATTAGAATGCAAATTTACACATGTTAAATTCTAATATTTAGGAGCTTTAAATTTAAAGTAAAATTTGTAATAGGGTTTTTACATAGTTTATTTTCTGGAATAGTTTATAAGAGATATAATATATTCAAAATATGTAAGTACAACATATGAAAAGTGTCGCCTGTATGTAAGGCCAAGGATCATTAACTTTTTTTTTATAAAAAAAAAGTTAATCAAAGTCTCATTTTTATATAAAAATATGAATCAGTTTACTTATTTGTAAAAGACAAAATTGGTCGAATTCTGATCTATAAAGCAAGATAATTAATTTTAGTCCCATTTATTGAACAAATCATTTATGTAAGTCTCCTCTATTGAACAATTATCGAAAAAAAATGTATTTATATTGAAAAAAATGTATAACGAAAAATTTTTTATAAAAAAAATTTATATGAAAAATGGTCTGTAGAAAAATTTTATATTAAAAATTATTTATATCGAAAAATTTTCTACAAAAATTTTATTACTAAAAAACTTTTTATAAAAATTTTAATACAAAAAAATTATAAGTTGAAAAATTTTATATAAAAATTTTTATTTAAAAAGTTTTACTGTAGTGTATTGCACTAAGAATCCCAATTTATTACAATTATTTATTATTGTAATAATTGTAAAACTTTTTAAAAATCGAAAAATTTTCTATAGAAAAATTTTTATATCGAAAAATTTTCTATAGAAAAATTTTTATATCGAAAAATTGTCTATAGAAAAATTTTTATATCGAAAAATTGTCTATAGAAAAATTTTTATATCGAAAAATTGTCTATAGAAAAATTTTTATATCGAAAAATTTTCTATAGAAAAATTTTCATATCGAAAAATTTTCTATAGAAAAATTTTTATATCGAAAAATTTTCTATAGAAAAATTTTTATATCGAAAAATTTTCTATAGAAAAATTTTTATATCGAAAAATTTTCTATAGAAAAATTTTTATATCGAAAAATTTTCTATAGAATAATTTTTATATCGAAAAATTTTCTATAGAAAAATTTTTATATCGAAAAATTTTCTATAGAAAAATTTTTATATCGAAAAATTTTTAATCGAAAAATTTTCTATAGAAAAATTTTTATGTCGAAAATTTTTCTATAGAAAAATTTTTATATCGAAAAATTTTCTATAGAAAAAATTTTATATCGAAAAATTTTCTATAGAAAAGTTTTTATATCGAAAAATTTTCTATAGAAAAATTTTTATATCGAAAAATTTTCTATAGAAAAATTTTTATATCGAAAAATTTTCTATAGAAAAATTTTTATATCGAAAAATTTTTATATTGAACAATTTTTTATCGAGAAATTTGTATATTGAAGAATTTTGGTAAAGAAAAATTTTTATATTGAAAAATTTTCTATAGAAAAATTTTTATATCATAATATTTTCTATATAGAAAAATTTTTGTATAGAAAAATTTTCTATAGAAAAATTTTTTATAGAAAAATTTTTGATATCGAAACATTTTCTTTAGAAAAATTTTTGATATCGAAACATTTTCTTTAGACAAATTTTTATATCGAAAAATTTTCTATAGAAAAATTTTTGATATCGAAAAATTTTATGTAGAAAAATTTTTATGTCGAAAAATTTTCTATAGAAAAATTTTTATATCGAAAAATTTTCTATAGAAAAAATTTTATATCGAAAAATTTTCTATAGAAAAATTTTTATATCGAAAAATTTTCTATAGAAAAATTTTTATATCGAAAAATTTTCTATAGAAAAATTTTTATATCGAAAAATTTTCTATAGAAAAATTTTTATATCGAAAAATTTTCTATAGAAAAATTTTTATATCGAAAAATTGTCTATAGAAAAATTTTTATATCGAAAAATTTTCTATAGAAAAATTTTTATATCGAAAAATTTTCTATAGAAAAATTTTTATATCGAAAAATTTTTATATTGAACAATTTTTTATCGAGAAATTTGTATATTGAAGAATTTTGGTAAAGAAAAATTTTTATATTGAAAAATTTTCTATAGAAAAATTTTTATATCATAATATTTTCTATATAGAAAAATTTTTGTATAGAAAAATTTTCTATAGAAAAATTTTTTATAGAAAAATTTTTGATATCGAAACATTTTCTTTAGAAAAATTTTTTATATCGAAACATTTTCTTTAGACAAATTTTTATATCGAAAAATTTTCTATAGAAAAATTTTTGATATCGAAAAATTTTATGTAGAAAAATTTTTGATACGAAAAATTTTCTATAGAAAAATTTTTAAATTGAAGAATTTTTTACAGAAATATTTTTATATTGAACAATTTTCTATAGAAAACTTTTATGTCGAAAAATTTTCTATAGAAAAAATTTTATGTCGAAAAATTTTCTATAGAAAAAATTTTTATATCGACAAATTTTCTGTAGAAAATTTTTATATAAATTTTTATATTGAAAAATTTTCTATAGAAAAATTTCTATATTGAAATTTTTTTATATTCAAAAATTTTCTATAAATAAAAAAATTTCAAAAAATTTTCTACAAAAATTTGAATATCGAAACATTTTCTATAAAAAATTTTCTATCGAAAAATTTTCTGAAAAAAAGATTTTTATAACGAAAAATTTTCTATAGCAAAATTTTTATTTCAAAAAATTTTCCATAGAAAAATTTATATATTGAAAATTTTCTATAAAAAAATTTTTATTTCGAAAAATTTTCTATAAAAAAAATAATTTTATCAAAAACTTTTCTATAGAAAAATTTTAATATAGAAAAATTTTAATTTTCGGAAAATTTGTTATATAAAAATTTTTATATATTTATATATTATTTGTGAATCGAAGAATTTTTAAGAAGAATTAAGAATTTTTATAATTTTTAATAAAAAAATGTTGTTAAGGATTCAAGGTATTTCTTATATGTCATCGCTAAGTTCTTTGAAAAATTGAATACGGTCAATTGTAAACCAGTGTCCATATTTCAGCCTTGATCTAGCCGGATCCCTGATTTTTCAATTTTTTTGAATAGAAAATTACTAATCGTGTGAACTTGCCTGATAACAATTTTTTTGGAAAGCGCTCCAAAGCCTTAAAGAGACATTTCATGGTCGTATTATAATTTTGCAGCTCCAACATTGAAAGTACCGAAAGCAGTTCTATCCCCAAGTATTAGCTGTTTTGTTCTTAGAAGCGTTTTTGGTTGCATCTCACTGAATGAAGCTGCTATGCATAGCCTCCATCTGTCTTTGTTGAGATCCTCAGTCCTATATATTTTTACTCTTACTTTATGGGTGAAACATTCTTTGACCTCCCTTATTATATTCCAGGAATAAAACAAATAACTTTTTTCATGAATTACACTCTCTCACCAGGTGTTAAAAGCTCTTTAGAAATTATGCTTTCACCTAAACGTAAGGATCTAAGACCATTAATTAATATGACTTAATCATTTATATTTGCCTAAAACAAAAAGAATAGAAAAATATAATCACCTTAAACACTGGAAAATCTCCTTAAATTACTATAATCACCATTAAATAATTATGAAATTCATTTACTGTAACAAATGTCTCTAATATTTATTCTTGAGAAAATCTTATAGTCAACAATTATAAATAAATTAAGAAATTTGAATAAAGAAATTTTTGATATCATTGGCTTAATTAATTAACTTTTGTTTTATTAGTGAAAATGTTATGTAATTTGTTGAAACTGATAATTTAATAATTTGCTACTGAAGAAAAAGCCAAAAATAAATATAAACTAGAAACTCTATGAACGTAAAGGACAGGAGGGAAAGGAAACGAAAACGAAAGGAAAAATTTTAATGAAAAACACTTGTTTATCAAATGCATGAAGTTGACGTTTGAACTCGAATCAACACAAACAATTTGACATGAGACAGACAATTGTTGAAAATGATTAAGATGAAGAGAATTTGAGTGAAACTTAACACAATAGACAGGACAGGCGTTTGGAGAACATGGACATGTATATTTACTTAATTCTGGTCTTAGACATTGAGAGACATTGAAAGCCCAAGATGATATTGAAAATGATGAAGATGATAATGACATAAACACTAGACATTTTGAACTTTAAGGAAAATTCTTTAGAAAATATCAAAATGTTGATGTAAATAGAAATAATTTGTTCAGTCTTTTTTTGTACCATCAAAAGAAATGGGGGTATATTGTGATTGTCATTCCGTTTGTGATGTCCTGAGTATTGACTCAAAAACCAAAATTGATGTATATTCTGAATTCTTATAAAATTTGAAGACGATTGAGCGATGTCCGTCTGTCTGTCTGTGCTTTTGCCTGCCTTTCAAGTCTGTCTGTCTGTCTGTCTGTCTGTCTGTCTGTCTGTCTGTCTGTCTGTCTGTCTGTCTGTCTGTCTGTCTGTCTGTCTGTCTGTCTGTCTGTCTGTCTGTCCGTCTGTCTGTCTGTCTGTCTGTCTGTCTGTCTGTCTGTCTGTCTGTCTGTCTGTCTCTCTGTCTGTCCGTCTGTCTGTCTGTCTGTCTGTCTGTCTGTCTGTCTGTCTGTCTGTCTGTCTGTCTGTCTGTCTGTCTATCTGTCTGTCTGTCTGTCTGTCTGTCTGTCTGTCTGTCTGTCTGTCTGTCCGTCTGTCTGTCTGTCTGTCTGTCTGTCTGTCTGTCTGTCTGTCTGTCTGTCTGTCTGTCTGTCTGTCTGTCTGTCTGTCTGTCTGTCTGTCTGCCTGTCCGTCCGTCTGTCTGTCTGTGGAAATCACGATAACGCCTAAACGAAAAGAGGTAGGTAACTGAAGCTTGGCAAAGAAATTCTTTGTTTCTGGGAAAATGTTTGTATTAAAATTGAGCAAAGTTGGTTCACATTAGACTATAGCTCCCGTATAACCTCGTCTAAGCTAATTGCTCATTTGCTTATAAATAACAAATTATAACACTTATGATGATAAAATTTAGTATATAAAAGTTTTTCATAAGCATTATTTAGCATATAAAATTCCATACAAAACACTTACGGAAACAGAATAAATTCCACCATAAGTTTACTTGGATGCCAACAAATCATAAACTGTAATAGCTATGGCCACTAAATTTAGCACAAGAAAGTAATATATGAATACCAGCCACTGTGGCAAATTTTATTACAATCGGTTACCATTTGACCATAGCTCCTATATAAAAAACTTACGGAAATACAAAAATTCTAAGGAAAAGGGTTATGTCCGTCAGATAAAAGCGCGATAGTGCCTTAACGAAAAGAGCTAGAGGGACAAAATTTTACAAAAGTATTTTCGATACCTTGAGAAAGTTTTGTATTGCGAAATCGGTTTACATTTAGTTCGAGCTCCCATAAAACCTCACCCGTAGAATCACATTTAAAACAAATTTGGCACAAGTCTATTAATTAAGTAATACTAATTTTTGTTTGGGATCCATTGAATCTTTGAGGTACCTGCCTTGGACCCCCATTTTTCAATTATTATTGTTCTCACGTCTATAAGTTTATCTAACAAAGAGCTCAACAAATTTTGGTTGAAATCCATCTACTCCTTGGGGTACCTACTTTGGACCCCCATTTTTAACTTATTTTTCATCTCAATATAAACCACAATTCTCAACAGAATTTGATAAAATTCGAAAGACATCTATTGGTGGATCAAAATAATAGGTCTACTAATTTTGGTTGAAATCCGTCTACTCTTACGAGACTTACACTTAAATTTAATTTGATTCAAAAGTTACGCCTAAACGACTGCAACACTTTTTGCTTAATTTATATGTAACAATTTATATGACTTTTTTCAGAAAATTTTGAATTTTGTTCTACGACTGGTAAATTTCGGTTAAATTTTTTCACTCAATCTAAAGAAGAGACTTTCGCCTTTTACATGGTTATCATGGGAGCACCGATTAAGACCAAGCCAACTTAGTTTTCGTGCAAAGAAAAACAAAAACACAGAATTTTGTAGAGATTTTTTGATTTCCTGATGATTTACTATATACGAGATTTAGTCATTTTCTTCTGCTGACTAATAGCAAGGTTTTGTATCTTAATTAAATCGACGTCAAGATTAAAGCTAAGAACTATATTCGATGCATGAGCTACTGAGTAGGATGAAAAATTTTATCACTTTTCACTTTAGAACATTGCAATAGCTTTTTTGTAACGCATAATATAACCTTTTCTTGAAAACAACTATTGATCCTTAATATATAGACTCTTCACTACAGAACTGCGTCATTAGATTTATCAAAAGTCGTGGTCAATAAATGGCTTTTTTGCAGCAAAAATACCATAGTGTGCCGTATTAATATCAATGTGTTTGGCCTAACTATATATTAAACACAGCGAAAAGTATTTAAAAACTTATTAATGTAAAACTATACCCGGTTATGAGATCGAATTTTGTTCAATGAAAATATAAGGGAAACCACTTTTTTCGAATTTTTACATATTTTGAATAAGATACACATTCGTAGATATATGAGTTATCTATGATTCTAAATTTAACACAGCTAAATGGAGGGTATATAAGATTCGGCACAGCCGAATATAAAACATTTACTTGTTTTTTTATTTTTTGGGTTGTCATCATCTATAATAGATAGACATGCACTCAAGCACTTATTTAAAGACCTCAAACAAAAAATCCTAGTACTGGCTAATTTTGTTTATCAATCATTATATTATTTTGCATTATTTCTTACTTATTCTTAAGTCTCTAATGATTTATTTATCTATCTTTTTTCCTTCCCTCCAGATTCTTGGCCACCACCATGTTATCGGCTGGTGTCACTATAATGGATCCCATAGCCCTAACAATGATTGAAAAGTATGGTGGCGACTTTGGACGTGAGCGTCTTTTCTCCAGTATTGGCATGGCCATTTTCTCTCCCATCACCGGCATAATGATTGATTATTTCTCTCGCGGCCTTGGCTATACCGATTATTCGGCCGCCTTCTATACATATGATATTTTGTTAATTATTTCAACAGTTTCGGTGCTGATGATGCCGTTGGGCGAGAAACTGCCGGCCGATAATGTCTTTAGGGATTTGTGGAATTTATTGAAAATGCCGCATGTAATTACATTTATATTCTTCTTGTTCATTTTGGGCAACTTTTGGGGTTTCATTGAGAGCTTTTTGTTTTTGTACTTGAAAGAATTGGGCGCACCGAATTATTTATTAGGTAAGTAGATTTAAACAAATTTTTATGATAAGAAAAAAAAAAAAAAAGAAAATGAACAAGAAAACATTTTTAGAATAATGAAAGAAAAATAAGAAATAATCTAAAGTTACAAATTACTTTGGACAGTTCGTGGTGGATAAGCTGAAACAGTGGGCCAAGAGGTTTTTTGTGTAAATGGACATTTGCTATAAAAATTTTTTCATGCAAAAACTTATCTTCTACCTAAATTTTAAGTTTGGACAATTTATAGCAGAGAAAATTGTGGGACAAAGTTAATTTTTTATTGAAAAATTTTTAGTATAAATCTTTTTACAGAAAACTTTTGCTAAATCTTAAGTTTAATATTCAAAAATTGTCTTTGAATAAAAATTTTTATATTAATTTTTTTTTTAATTTTTATAAAAAAAAACTTTAGCGAAAAATTTTTCATAAATAATTTTACATCGAAACAATTATTATAACTAAAAATTTTCTATAAAAATTTTTAAATCGAAAATTTTTTATAAAAATTTTTGTATCGAAAATTTTCTCTATAAATTTTTATATCGAAAATTTTTCTATTAAAATTTTTATATCGAAAAACTTTCTTTAGAAATTTTCTATAAAAATTTTTGTATCAAGAAATTTTCTATAAGAAATTACATATCGAAAAATTTGTTTAAGAATTTTTTACAAAAATTTTTGTATCGAAAAATTTTCTTTAAAAAATTTTATAACAAAAATTTTCTATAAAAATTTTTATGTCGAAAAATGTTCTGTAAAAGTTATATTTAGAAAAATTTTCTTTAAAAATTTTAATATCAAAAAATTTTCTTTAAAAATTTTTAAAAATTTTAAAAATTTTATATCAAAAAGTTTTCTTTAAAAAATTTTATAAAAAAAAATGTTTATCAAAAAATTTTCTTTAAGAATTTTTATAACGATTTTTTTAAATTTGTTTAACGTAAAATTTTCTATAATAATTTTTATATCAAAAAATTTTCTATAATTAATCGAAACATTTTTTTTCAAATTTTCCTAATGAAAAATTGTCTATCAAAATTTTTATAACGAAAAATATTTATATAAAAATATTTTCTTTAAAACTTCTTATATCAAAAAATTTTCCATTAAAATTTTTATATAGAAAATTTTTTTGTTCAAATTTTTTTAACAAAAAGTTTTCTATTAAACAAATGTTTCCCTTAACATGTTTATATCAAAAATTTTCTTAAAAAATTTTTATATCGAAAAATTTTCTATAAATATTTTATAGCGAAAAATTCTCTATAAAAAATGTTCTATGGAAAAATTTTCTATAAAAATTTTTATATCGAAAAATTTTCTCCAAAAATTTTTGTATCGAAAAATTTTCTTTTAAAATTTTTATAACGAAATATTTTCTTTAAGAACTTTTATATCAAAAAATTTTCACTAAAAATGTTTATATTGAAAAATTTTCTTTTTAAATTTTCGTAACGAAAAACTTTCTATACAAATTTTAATATCGAAAAATTTTCTATAAAAAATTTTTATATAGAAAAATTTCCTTTAAAAATTTTTATATCGAAAATTTTCTATAACAATTTTTATATCGAAAAATTTTCTTCAAAAATTTTTATATCGAAAAATTTTCTTTAAAAATTTTCTATATATATTTTTATAAATTTTTATATCGAAACGTTTTCTTCAAAAAATTTTTAAAGATAAATTTTCTCTTAAAATGATTATATTGAAAAATCTTCTATAAAAATTTTTATATTTTCATTAAAAATTTTTATATCAAAAAATTTTTATTACAAAAATTTATATATCAAAAAATTTTCTCGCTTTCTTTTAAAGTTTTTATATTAAAGAATTTTCTTTAAAAATTTTTATACTGAAAAATTTTCTTTAACATTTTTATATCGAAAAATTTTCTTTAAAAATTTTTATATCGTAAAATATTCTATAAAAATTTTGATATCGAAAAATTTTCTTCAAAAATTTTTGTATCGAAATTTTTTTTTTTTAAGATTTTCTTTAAACATTTTTATAGCTAAAATTTTTCTATAAAAAATTTTATATCAAACAATTTTTTGTTAAATTTTTAAATCAAAAAATTTCTTTTAAAATTTTTATATCGAAAAATCGAAAAAATTTTTTTAAGAATTTTTGTTACGAAAAATTTTCACAAAAAATTTTTGTATCGAAAAAGTTTTTTTTATTTTTTAATTTTTATAACAAAAAATTTTCTATAAAAATTTTTATAGCGAAAAAATTTCTTTAAAAATTTTGAAAGTGAAAATTTTCTATAAAATTTTTTATGTCGAAAAATTTTCTTTAAAAATTTTCTATTAAAATTTTTATATCAAAAATTTTTTTGAAAAGTTTTTATATCGAAAAATGTTCTTAAAAAGACAAATTTTTTTTAATTATTATTATTATCGAAAAATTTTCTATAAAAATTTTTATAACGAAAAATTTTCTCTAAAAATTTTTATGTCGAAAAATTTTCTTTAAAAATTTTTACGACGAAAAATTTTCTATAAAAATCTTATTTAAAAAAAATTCTTTAAAAATTTTTATATCGAAAAATTATCAAATTTTTTATATCAAAAAATTTTCTTTAAAAATTTTGTTTTCAAAAATTTTCTTTAAAAATATTTAAATCGAAAAATTTTTTATAAAATTTTTATATTGAAAAATTTTCTTTAAAATTTTTATATCGAAATATATTCTTTTAAAATTTTTATAATGCAAATTTTCTAAAAAAAATGTTCATAATTTTTATAAATTTTAAATTTAATTTTTTATAAAAATTTTTATATCAAAAAATTTTCTTTAAAAATTTGTATATCGAAAAATTTTCTTTAAATATTTTTATATCAAAAATTTTCATCTCGAAAAATTTTCTTTAAAACTTTTTAAATCAAAAAATTTTGTATACAGATTTCAGTGAGATTTAAGTGCATACTTCTAGGAGACTAGAAATTATTTCTATTTTATGAATTTAAATTCAGATTGATCAGAATTGTCCTTTTCCAAGCCTTTGGTAAAGCTGAGGTTCTTTCAGCCCTTTCTTTAACATTTAGCTTAAAATTTACCTTTTTGTACAGTTTGGTCCACAACAAAGATTTCAGAGCATACATCTAGGTGACAAGAAATTATTTCTATATTGTTAGAGTTATTTTAATCTAAAACTCAATTAATTGTCCCACTGTTTAGTAATACAAAGTTCTATATATATTCGTTTGCATGCATGAACAGCAACAGCAGCGGCTAAGTAAAATGCCAAATTTAATCAATGTTATGTTTTGTTTTTCCTCCATTTCATTAACTTTTTTCCATGAAATTCTTAACAAAATTTTCCAAAACTTTTTTTTTTCGTTTTCTTCTTCCAATTTTTAGGTATAACAATTACTGTGGGCACGGTCAGTAGTATACCGTTCTTATATGGAGCTGAGAAAATTACCAGAATCTTTGGACATGTTAATTTGATTATTATTGCTTTCTTTTCGCATGCTGGTCGTTTGGTGGGCTATTCCTTTATCGAGTAAGTAAAACTATCCAAGTACATATGCCTTAATATACCCTTACAAAGTAAATACAGATACACATAAGAGTATAGCAAAAAGACATGAAGAAACATTTTCAGCTCCTTTTCTCACACAAAGGGATATAGAGACACACACGTTTTATACTTATTAGTAAGTATGTGTTGAATTTAAGTTGTAAATGTCGATAAGTATAGTTACATAAGTAAGTATTTGTAAGTAGGCGAAATCGTGTTTCTTAACATGTCTCAAGGTATTATTTGCTGATTTTTTTGTTCTTCATTATTTTTGGGATAATTGTATGTGATTTGTTTGTATTTGCCTGTAAGTGTTTGTATTGCTTCCTTTCAATCTAATTTTCTTTTTTATTTGTTATTTTTGCTTTTCTCATATCCTGTAATGTTTTCCTTATTTTTTGTTTTTTTTTTATACTATTTTTAGAAATGCTTGGTGGTGTTTTCCTTTTGAGGCTATGGAAGCCTTATCCTGCCACTTGATGTGGGTGGCAGCTGCCACTTATTGTTCAATTCTGGCTCCCAAGAGTCTTTTGGCCACATTGATTGGTGTTTTGGGTATGGCCCATTTTAGTTTAGGTAAGTGCAATTATGCTACTGCAAAATGTCGACAACAACAACAACTGAAACATTTGAAATTTTAAAATTTATTTGCATTTTCTCTTGCCTCTAATGTGTTCTAGTTTTTCGTGTGTGTTAGTGGGTGGTCTTGGTTTATTAAAAACTCATTTTTAAGATACAGACCAGTTTGATTTGCCATTTTTGCATTTTCCTGCATTCAAGTTTCTTTTTATAAGCATTTCGTATGCATTTCTGCACACAAATACACTTTTTTTTATTTATTCGACTCTTTCATTCACATGAGTTCGAACTTCGAACTAAAATGAACTGAATTGAAATGTACGAACAAATGCATACATTTTTCTGTCAACTTTTCCTACTTAATGATGTTAAGTGGAAAATTCTGTTTTTGCTGTCATTTCTTCTTTTTTTTTGTTTTTTTTTTTCTATTTTACCCTCATGGTCTGACTGCTCTGGTCTCTGATTTGATATGATAATTTTGAAAATTTGCTTTCATGGAAATTTTGTTTGACGGCACAAACATTTCAATTGCAACAATTTGTTGGTTGTACAAGAATTTTTGGAAAAACAAATATGATCGACATCTCCGATCTCATACAAATTGCTGGCTATTGTTCTAAAACAGTTGGAAATAAATTCGTTTTAAAATCAAAATTTCAAAGTGAAAATTTTTCTTACTGATTTTTGATTTTAGCGAAACGTTCTTCTTCTGTTATCGTTGACTCCCAGTAGAGCATAGCGAAACGTTAACTCAAAAGAAAATTTTTTTAATAAATGTTTTTTTATAGATAAATTTTTCCATCAAAACAATTTAATTAGGAAAATTTTTCCATAGAAACAATTCCATTTAGAAAATTTTTCTATGGAAAAAATTTCATTATGAAAATTTTTATATAGAAAAAATTTCATTATGAACATTTTTCTATAGAAAAAAATTTCATTATGAACATTTTTCTATAGAAAAAAATTTCATTATGAAAATTTTTTATAGAAAAAATTTCATTATGAAAATTTTTCTACAGAAAAATTTTATTATGAAAATTTTTCTATAGAAAAAATTTCATTACAAAAATTTTCCTATACAAAAAATTTCATTACAAAAATTTTTCTATAGAAAAAATTTCATTATGAAAATTTTTCTATAGAAAAAATTTCTTTAGAAAAATTTTTCTATAAAAAAAATTTCACTAGGAAAATTTTTCTATAGAAAAAATTTAATTAGGTAAATTTTTCTATAGAAAAAATTTTATATAGAAAAATTTTCCATAGAAAAAATTTCATTACAAACATTTTGCTATAGAAAAAATTTCATTATGAAAATTTTTCTATAAAAAAAATATCATTATGAAAATTTTTCTATAGAAAAAATTTCATTATGAAAATGTTTCTATAGAAAAAACTTCAATATGAAAATTTTTCTATAGAAAAATTTTTCTATAGAAAAAATTTCATTAGGTAAATTTTTCTATAGAAAAAATTTTATTAGGAAAATTTTTCTATAGAAAAAATTTCATTATGAAAATTTTTCTATAGAAAAAATTTCATTATGAAAATGTTTCTGTAGAAAAAATTTCAATATGAAAATTTTTCTATAGAAAAAATTTCATTAGAAAAATTTTTCTATAGAAAAAATTTCATTAGAAAAATTTTTCTATAGAAAAAATTTCATTAGAAAAATTTTCTATAGAAAAAATTTCATTTGGAAAACTTTTCTATGAAAAAATTGTATTAGGAAAACTTTTCTATGAAAAAATTTTATTAGAAAAATTTTTCTGTACAAAAAATTTCATTGGAAAAATTTTTCTTTAAAAAAAACTATCATTTACAAATTTTTTTTATAGAAAAATTTTCCTAATTAGATTTTTTTAATGAATTTTTTCTAAAGAAAAATTTTTCCAACGAAATTTTTTCCATAGAAAAATTTTTCTAATGAAATTTTTTCTACAGAAAATTTTTTAAATAAAATTCTATAGAAACATTTTCCTAATGAAATTTTTCTATAGAAAAATTTTTCTAATGAAATTTTTCTATAGAAATATCTTCCTAATAAATGTTTTTCTGTAGAAAAATTTTTCTAATGAATGTTTTGCTGTAGAAAAATTTTCCTAATAAAATTTTTTCTATAGAAAATTTTCCTAATGAAATTTTTTCGATTAAAAAATTTTCCTGATGAATTTTTTTCTATTGAAAAATTTTTCCAATAAAATTTTTTCTATAGAAAAATTTTTCTATTGAAATCTTTTTTATATAAACATTTTTCTAATGAAATTTTGTATATAAAAAATTTTCTTAATGAAATTTTTCCTATAGAAAAATTTTCCTAATGAAATTTTTTCTATAGAAAAATTTTCCTGATTAAATTTTTTCTATAGAAAAATTTTCCTAATGAAATTTTTTCTATAGAAAAATTTTCTTAATAAAATTTTTTCTATAGAAAAATTTTCTTAATAAAATTTTTTCTATAGAAAAATTTTCTTAATGAAATTTTTTCTATAGAAAAATTTTCCTAATGAAATTTTTTCTATAAAAAAATTTTCCTAATGAAATTTTTTCTATAAAAAAATTTTCCTAATGAAATTTTTTCTATAGAAAAGTTTTCCTAATGAAATTTTTTCTATAGAAAAATTTTCCTAATAAATTTTTTCTATAGAAAAATTTTCCTAATGAAATTTTTTCTATGGAAAAATTTTCCTAATGAAATGTTTTCTATAGAAAAAATTATATAGAAAAATTTTCCTAATGAAATTTTTTCTATCGAAAAATTTTCCTAATGAAATTTTTTCTATCGAAAAATTTTCCTAATGAAATTTTTTCTATAGAAAAATTTTCCTAATGAAATTTTTTCTGTAGAAAAATTTTCCTAATGAAATTTTTTCTATAGAAAAGTTTTCGTAATGAAATTTTTTCTATGAAAAATTTTCCTAAAGAAATTTTTTCTATAGAAACATTTTCCTAATTTATTTTTTTCTATAAAAAAATTTTTCAAAGAAATTTTTGCTATAAAAAAAGTTTTTCTAATGAAACTTTTTCTATAGAAAAAATTTCTGAATGATATTTTTCTATAAAAACATTTTTTAATAAATTTTTTCTATAAGAAAATTTTCCTAATAAAATTTTTTTATATAAATTTTCCTAATGAAATTTCATTCATTAAATTTCGCAAATTTCTCTCCGATATTCTCTTCAGGTCGCGGTAGTGGTTCCTTTAGTGGTGGCTTGCTTATTGGTCAATTCGGCACTCGTGATGCCTTCCGTTATATGGGTCTCTTAGCCGTAGTAGGAGGAATTGCCTATGGTATTCTACATTTAGTTTGGTTGCGTAAATTCGATCACAATATGGATGACATGGAAGAAGAGGCCGAGGCTGTAGAAACAGGTGAAACAGAAAAATTAACCGAACCCTCAACCAAAGAACAGGGTACCTCTATGTCATTGGAACGTCTATCATTAATGATAAAATATAATCAAATTGGCAGTTTGTCATCATTGCCCAGAGGTTCAAGGGTAAGTTCAAAAAAAAAAAAAACATTATAGCAAAAACAAACAAAATTCTAAAAACAAAACCTCACCTTTTAAAGGTGATAAGGGTTATTTGGTAAGATTTACTCAAATTACCTTAAATTGCAAGATTTTACTTTTGTTTATTTATTTTGTTGTTGTATTTTTATATTTGTTTAATTTTTGTTATATAACATCAGGGCGATATACACGACCATTTATCAATACGTCGCAGCAGCTATAATGTTGAGTCGTTACGTTCACCCAAGCATGGCATTGGCAGTGCCTCAAAGGTTGACATTTTACGCTCAGCTTTGGAAATAAATCACAAATCCTCAAATAATTCGGTGCTGAGTAAGAACGATAATCGAACATCAAATCAATCATTGGGACGAAATCGTGCCGACAGTGCACCCAAACTGAATCATACAACCATGAAGAATATTTCACAACCAGCCCTGGAGGCCGTTGTATTAGAGGTGAGTTTTCTTGTACTTTATTTTAATGTTGCTTTCTTTTTCTATTAAAATTTTTTCTTATTGTTGTTTTTATTGTATCCTTTTTGTTGTTTAACGATAATGGAGTTATAGAATATAAGAAATTCTAGTAAAAGCTCAATAAGTATCTGCAAGCTAAAAGGGAATTTTAATGGATGCGTTATATGTTATGTTGGTACACCGTTTCTTTGAGAAAATTTGGTAAAAAGATTAGAAACCCTTTTATTACACAAAACTGAATACATAATCCTTCCTCTTATATATTTCTATAAAGAAATTTTTAATAAAAATATTTTTCCAAAGAAAAATTTTCGATAAAAAAATTTTTTCAAGAAAAATTTTCGATATAAAAATTTTTTCAAGAAAAATTTTCGATATAAAATTTTTTTATAGAAAAATTTTCGATAAAATATTTTTTTGTTGAAAAATTTTTGATAAAATATTTCTTGATTGAAAAATTTTCGAAAAAAAAATTTTATAGGAAAATTTTCGATAAAAATATTTTTCTATAGAAAAGTCTTCGATAGTAATATTTTTCTTTAGAAAAATCTTCGATAGTAATATTTTTTTATAGAAAGATCTTCGATAAAAATATTTTTCTATAGAAAATTTTTTGATTAAAATATTTTTCTATTGAAAAGTTTTTGATAATATATTTTTCTAAAGAAAAATTTTCGATAAAAAAATGTTTCTATAAAAAAAATTTTCGATAAAAACATTTTTCTATAGAAAAATTTTCGATAAAAATATTTTTCTATAGACAAATTTTCGATGAAAATATTTTTCTATAGAAAAATTTTCGATGAAAATATTTTTCTATAGAAAAATTTTCGATGAAAATATTTTTCTATAGAAAAATTTTCGATGAAAATATTTTTCTATAGAAAAATTTTCGATAAAAAAATTTTGTTTAAGAAAAATTTTCGATATAAAATTTTTTCTCTAGAAAAATCTTCGATAAAAATATTTTTCTATGGAAATTTCGATAAATGCTTTTCTATAGAAAAATTTTTAATAAAAATTTTATTTCATAGAAATTATTTTTGTATAAAAAAAATTTTCTTGTAAAAAATTTTTGATAAAAAAATTTTTTTATGACAACCTTTCGATTCATTTCGTTTTTTATAGAAAAAATTTTCGATAAAGAAATTTTTTATAAAAAAATTTTCGACAAATAATTTTTTTATAGACAAATTATCGATAACAAATTTTTTTATAGAAAAATTTTCGATAAAATATTCTTTTGTTGAAAAATTTTCGATAAAATATTTTTTTATTGAAAAATTTTCGATAAAAAAATTTTTTATAGAAAAATTTTCGATAAAAATGATTTTCTTTGGAAAAGTCTTCGATAAAATAGTTTTCTATAGAAAAGTCTTCGATAAAATATTTTTCTTTAGAAAAATCTTCGATAATAATATTTTCCTATAGAAAAATCTTCGATAAAAATATTTTTCTATAGAAAATTTTAGATAAAATTTTTTAGATAAAAATTTTTTTCTATAGAAAATTTTTGATAGAAAATTTTCAATAAAAATTTTATTCCATAAAAAAAGTTTTTGATAAAAAATTATTTTATAGATTTCTTTTGAATAAAAATATTTTTCTATAGAAAATTTTTCGATAAAAAATTTTTTACAGAAAAATTTTGGATAAAAAAAATTTTATAGAAAAATTCGAGACAGATGGCAAAAGTATTGGCCTGGTCAGCCAGAAAAGTTTGAGGTTGAGGAATTTGAAGCACTGCTCGATAAAGATTGTTGTCAAATGCATTTTCCTATTTTTTAAAGTTATTGGGATTTATTTTAAAGAAAGAAATGAATTGAGGTAGGTTGACTTTGAAAGTCAATTTTCCATGTCGGAAGTTACTGGTAATGAAAAATGGATACATTATTATAATCTAAGAGCAAGAAATCATAGTAAAGCCCACGCGGCCAATAAACCAAACAACTCCCAAGCCAAATATCCATTATGCAAATGATATGATCTGTATTTGTTGGGATCGGAAGGATGCTTTGTATTATAAGCTGTTAAAATCGGATCAAGCTATCACAAGGGGCCCTTCGTCTTAGAAAATAAATTAGTTAAAACAAAAGAATATTCGACTTGACAGGAATCCATAACTTTCTATCATGACAGCACTCGGCCACATGTTGCAAAACCGATGGAAAGTGTTGGCTCAGCTGACTAATGGCCCATACCTTGCGCCTTCTGACTATTTATTTCTATCCATGCAGAATGAACTTACAGGAATACTCTTCATTTCAGCATAGGCTTTATCTACCTCTAATAGGCTATTCTTTATCTCAACAGTTCCCAGAATCAGTTCCTTTGGCGCAGAGTCCGTATGCTTCCAGAAATATAGGAAAAAGTAGCGGCTAACGATGGACAATAGTTTAAAATATAGAAAAAACTAGTGGCTAACGTTTATGACTTTATTTCGTTATTAGAATAAATAAATTTTCAAGAAACATTTAGACAGAAAATGTTTTTAGTGTAAATTTCATTCCAAAAATGTTTTCTTATACAATAAAAAATTCTTTTAGTGTAAATATTTCGTAAACAGTATAAATTATTTTAGTATATTTCAGACTAAAGATTACGTTAGACTGTATGATGCACTGAAAAGGTTTGTTTTTTTTGCTAGCTTTGACCTCTCTATGTAATTCCAAAAGGTATTTCCTACAAACTTTCAAATCTATTATCCATATTATCTACCTCAATCATTTCAATTTTTCACTTACGATGAACAATTTTTAGACTTACCAAATCTTGTAAGTTTTACTGAAAAAATTACAACAGACCGATTTCTAATTTTAACATGACTTAATTGCTTTTGTTTACCTATAATTAATTGTAGTTGTAACTTCGAGCGTAAAATTTAACAGTTGTAACCTAAATTTTACACTGTTCAGTGTTTAAATTCTACAAAATACTAAAAATGTAGTTTGACCCTAGATTTTTTACTGATAATTTCTTTTAATCGAAATGGTGTTCACTTTGACACACATACAACTTTTAAGGTCTATAAAAAAAAATAAACGAAATCTTTATAAATTCTGGTGGGTGTAACGAAAAAATGTTTTCTCATCCTCTAACCGAGGCCTTCAATTTAAATATTTGCTGTGATTTTACTTTTTCTTCACAGGAAAGACGAAAAATTCTTTGTAAAAAAGTTTCTGTATTTAGTTACTTTACCTGTATTATTTTCTTTTACCAAATCTCAGAAATCACTTTATATATTAGAAAAATTCTTAGCATTTTTTCGATTACACTTAAATATACATATCCATTTGCTCGTAATGCTTTACCCCCAGCGCCCTAATCGTTCATCTTTTCGGGGCATAGAATAAATGTACGTATTTCGTTTTAGACGATAAAAGTGTTACGGTTGGTTAAACTCCTTGCAGTAATGCCTAGCATTTCCACTTTTCGCTAAAAAAACTGAACAATTTCATCTAAACAAATAAAAATGTTTTAAGTTTTTTGCTCTTCTTCCCATGTTATTTTTTTATGTCCATGTTTATGTTCCTGTTACAGGCGAAAAACGTGTAGATATTCAGGGTAAAAGGATGAATAATTTTCAAAACGTAAACGAACAAATACAAACGAACAAAATGTGAAAAGGATAGAGCGTTGTTGACCTAAGGACTTCATGATGATAACGTTTATTTGTCGCTGTTGCTGTAGTTTTTGTTCATTTTGCTTATCGGTTGCAATATTGTAAGGAAGTTTTGTACAACCTTGATGGGTAAAAATTTTCCTATCGTCAACTTTTCTTTAAAAAAGTCTCCCTATTGTCAATTTTTCTCTAGAAATGTTTTCCGGTCGTCACTTTTTTTATAAATAAATTCCTATAGTCAACTCTTCTATAGAAATGTCTTCCTATCGTCAACTTTTCTATTGAAATATCTTCCTACTGTCAACTTTTCTAAAGAAATGTCTTTCTATTGTCAACTTTTCTATAGAAATGTCTTCCTCAACGTCAACTTTTCTATAGAAAAGTCTTCCTCAACGTCAACTTTTCTACAGAAAAGTCTTCCACAACGTCAACTTTTCTATAGAAAAGTCTTCCTCAACGTCAACTTTTCTATAGAAAAGTCTTCCTCAACGTCAACTTTTCTATAGAAAAGTCTTCCTCAACGTCAACTTTTCTATAGAAAAGTCTTCCTCAACGTCAACTTTTCTATAGAAATGTCTTCCTATCGTCAACTTTTCTATTGAAATATCTTCCTACTGTCAACTTTTCTAAAGAAATGTCTTTCTATTGTCAACTTTTCTATAGAAATGTCTTCCTTAACGTCAACTTTTCTATAGAAAAGTCTTCCTCAACGTCAACTTTTCTATAGAAAAGTCTTCCTCAACGTCAACTTTTCTATAGAAAAGTCTTCCTCAACGTCAACTTTTCTATAGAAAAGTCTTTCTCAACGTCAACTTTTCTATAGAAAAGTCTTCCTCAACGTCAACTTTTCTATAGAAAAGTCTTCCTCAACGTCAACTTTTCTAAAAAAAAAGTCTTTCTCAATATCAACTTTTCTCTAGAAATGTTTTCCCATCGTCAACTTTTCTATGGAAATGTCTTCCTGTATTCAACTTTTCTATAGAAATGTTCTCTTATCGTCAACTTTGCTATAGAAATGTTTTTCCATCGTCAACTTTTTTATAGAAATGTCTTCCTATTGTCAACTTTTCTATAGAAATGTCTTCCTATCGTCAACTTTTTTTATAGAAATGTCTTCCTATCGTCAACTTTTCTATTGAAATGTCTTCCTTTCATCAACTTTTCTTTAGAAATGCCTTCCTATCGTCAACTTTTCCATTGAAATGTCTTCCTATCGTTAACTTTTCTATAGAAATGTCTTCCTATCGTCAACTTTTCCATAAAAATGTCTTCCTACTGTCAACTTTTCTATAGAAATGTCTTAATATCGTCAACTTTTTTAGAGAAATGTCTTCCTATTGTCAACTTTTCTAAAGAAATGTCTTCCTATCTTGAACTTTTCTAAAGAAATGTCTTCCTATCGTCAATTTTTCTAGAGAGATGTCTTCCTATCGTCAACTTTTCTATAGAAATGTTGTCATGTCGTTAAGTTTTCTATAGAAATGTTGTCCTTTCGTCAACTTTTTTATAGAAATGTTATGCTATCGTCAACTTTTCTATAGAAACGTCTTCCTGTCGTCAACTTTTCTATAGAAATATTGTCCTATCGTCAACTTTTCTATAGAAATGATGTCCTATCGTCAACTTTTCTATAGAAATGTTGTCCTATCGTCAACTTTTCTATAGAAATGTTGTCCTATCGTCAACTTTTCTATAGAAATGTTGTCCTGTCGTCAACTTTTCTATAGAAATGTTGTCCTATCGTCAACTTTTCTATAGAAATGTTGTCCTATCGTCAACTTTTCTATATAAATGTCTTCATATCGTCATATTTTCTTTAGAAAAGTCTTCCTGTTGTCAACTTTTCTCTAAAAATATATTCCTATCGTCATCTCTTCTGTAGAAGTATCTTCTTTTCTTCAACTTTTTTCTAGAATTTCTTCATAAATTTCTTAGAAATTTCTTCCTATCGTCAACTTTTTTTTAAATGTCTTCTTTTCTTCAACTTTGCTCTAGAAATGTCTTTCTATCTGCAATTTTTCTATAGGAAAGTTTTTGATCTACAGCATGTATTAGGACCTATCTAGACCAGTGTCACTATTGTAGAGGCCCCTGCTTTCTATTGAGTGTGTTCTTTTCTTTTCTAAACAAATATACTGACATATGCATGGAGGCACTGGAACCAATTCATCTATCACTATTGCTAATTTCAGTTGTTTATGCTATTTTTTTTCCTTTCATTGGTATCCTGCTTCCCCCTGCCACCCCTCCTGATAACATCGTTATTCATCTGCATTACAAAGAACGGATGTTTTGTATATATTTTTTTGTGTGTGTATATGTGTGTTAGTTTGTAACGGAAGTTTAGAAATGTTTCATCCTTTTGAAATTGGCATTTGTTACGCGTTTTGTTTTTGCTACTTTCCTGGAACCAGGGTTCCGGGCATCATTCTGTATTGATTCGTTTGTTTGATAAGGCTTTATTTGATTGTTCCAATTCTTTTTTGTTCAATTTGTATTGTTTGCCTGGCGTGTTGATACATTTGTTTTTATCTGTTTGTTTTAAACGTCGAAACATTGGAAATTCATGGAGCGTTTCATAAAGTCTTTGGAGTGGGAAAGTTGAGGGCTAAAAATGTTTTGAACATGAGTTTGCTATGAAGTATAATGGAATGGAATTAGTTAGAAAAAATATGAAGAATGTAAGAAACCATTTTTTCATTTCGGGTTTCCTGTTCATCTAATTTTGCTTTTTGTCTATTAAAAAGTTTTTGTGCGTGATAATTAATTAAGATGCTTTGTTATAAATTATGAAATACCTGTTTATTACTTAGGTATTTCAAAGGTTCACAAATTTCATAAAATTTAATATTTATAATCATGAATTTTTAAATCCAGATTTTAAGACTTTTTAAGCTTCATCCCAATTAAAATTCTTTGTTTTTAAGCAGAAATATTTCCTGGAATTCTACCTTGTTTTCTTCATTTATTCCAAATATGTCATTACCAATTTACATCTCGAACTACACCATTTAAACGATATTTTTAATTGTTTTCTTCCATATCATATGACACGGCAATTTTGTACATTATTTATCCCTTGACTTTCTTTAATGCGAAATCCTGAGTCCTTGTAATTTTACTTACATTAATTCAGTACTTACAAAGTAAAGCGAATGGAATTATTTCGAAAAAGTTTTGTAATGAAAAAAAAACTTAATTTCTTTCAGCCCATTTCATTTTTAAGGCCATTATTTAATATCTTAACCGCGTTGTGCTTTTTGAAGCATAAGGATGAAGGATGAAAATGAGGTTCATGCATAGTTTTGAGCTACATATAAGGATATGTATAAATATTTTACATTCAATCTTATGATGATTTAATATACAAAAGGGCCTAACTAAAAATTGTTTTTCCTTATATTTCTATAGAAAAGATGACGTTAGGAAGACATTTCTATTGAAAACTTGACGTTATCAAGACATTTCTATAGAAAGGTTGATGACATGAAGACATTTCTATAAAAAAGTTAACAATAGGAAGACATTTCTATAGAAATTTTGACGATAGGAAGACATTTCTATTAAAAAGTTGACGATAGGAAGACGTTTCTATTAAAAAGTTGACGATAGAAAGACAGTTCTATTAAAAAGTTGACGATAGGAAGACACTTCTATAGAAAAGTTGACGATAGGAAGACATTTCTATAGAAAAGTTGACGATAGGAAGACATTTCTATAGAAAAGTTGACGATAGGAAGACATTTCTGTATAAAAGTTGACGATAGAAAGACATTTGTATAGAAAAGTTGACTATAGGAAGACATTTTCATAGAAACGTTAACGATAGGAAGACATTTCTATAGAAAAGTTAACGATAGGAAGACATTTCTATAGAAAAGTTGACGATAGGAAGACATTTCTATAGAAAAGTTGACGATAGGAAGAAATTTATATAGAAAAGTTGACCATAGGAATACATTTCTATAGAAAAGTTGACGATAGGAAGACATTTCTATAGAAAAGTTGACGATAGGAAGACATTTCCATAGAAAAGTTAACGATAGGAAGACATTTCTATAGAAAAGTTAACGATAGGAAGACATTTCAATAGAAACGTTGACGATAGGAAGATATTCCCATAGAGAAGTTGATGATTGGTAGACATTTCTATAAAAAAGTTGACAATAGGAAGACATTTCTATAGAAAGTTGACAATAGGAAACATTTCTATAAAAAAGCTGACGATAGGAAGACATTTTTATAGAAAAGTTGACGATAGGAAGACATTTTCATAGAAAAGTTGACCATAGGAAGACATTTCTATAGAAAAGTTGACAACAAGAAGATATTTCTATAGAAAAGTTGACGATATGAAGACATTTCTATAGAAAAGTTAATGATGGGAAGACTATAGACTATAGATATATAGAAAAGTTAACAATAGGAGAATATTTCTATAGAAAAGTAGACGATAGGAAGACATTTCTATAGAAAAGTTGACTATAGGAAGACATTTTTATAGTTGACGATATGAAGACATTTCCGTAGAAAAGTTGACGATAGGAAGACATTTCTATAAAAACGTGGACGATAGGAGAACACTTTTTTAGAAAAGCTGACGATAAGAAGACATTTCTATAGAAAAGTTGACTATAGGAAGACATTTCTATAGAAAAGTTGACGATAGGAAGACATTTCTATAGAAAAGTTGACGATAGGAAGACATTTCTACAGAAAAGTTGACGATAGGAAGACATTTCTATAGAAAAGTTGACGATAGGAAGACATTTCTATAGAAAAGTTGACGATAGGAAGACATTTCTACAGAAAAGTTGACGATAGGAAGAAATTTCTATAGAAAAGTTGACGACAGGAAGACATTTCTATAGAAAAGTTGACGATAGGAAGACATTTCTATAGAAAAGTTGACCATAGGAAGACATTTCTATAGAAAAGTAGACGATAGGAAGACATTTCTATAGAAAAGTTGACGATAAGAAGACATTTCTATAGAAAAGTTGACGATAGGAAGACATTTCTATAGAAAAGTTGACGATAGGAAGACATTTCTATAGAAAAGTTGACGATAGGAAGACATTGACATGTTGACTTTATGATATTTTTTATATATAACCTTTACCTGTAGAATTATTGATGATTTGAAGCTCTTTATATTTAAAAGTTTATAATAGATAGCTTTTTTAATAAATTTGTTAACTATAAGAAGACATTTTTTAGCATGAATTTTTCACTTACTCCCTTTTGCATATAAGCTTACTTTCAGCACCTTTCCCCATGTTTGTCTATATGTACATTTTATTTTTTGAATAATTGGCAAACTTTTATGAACAGAAAATAAAAATTGCTCACACAAAAAACTACTTCACAAGGAAATCGTATTGTATGAATACTAAAACATTGAACGAACCAAAGGATTTCATGTTTTTTTTAAGGAGTTTTCTTGGTTGGTTGAAGTAAAATACAAATTTTTCCACAGCTAAAGCTCCAATATACAACTTGAAATGAAAAATATGAAAAAAAAAAAATGAAAAAGGGAAAACAATAATAAAAATGCAAGCAATTTGCACATGTCGAGTCAGTGCATAAAAATGTAGGGATATTCTTATTTGTATGTGGTAAGACAAATACGGAAGGAAAGACCTGAAGGCATTAGCTTTTGTCGGCTTTCAAAGTTTGTTGTTTAAAGCTTTATTCTCGATTTTTTTAACCTGATTATAATCATGTAATAATATAAGAACTATTGAAAACACACGATTTTGAAATTCTTCTTAAATATAAAGCAAAAACTGTAAAAGTATCTGTTTTTCTCTCAAAGGTCATTTTAGTAGACTTTTTGGATAGACTAAAGATATAAAGGGGAAAAATCAAAATGCAGACTTTCAGAAAGAACAGATAGACTTGAGTTTAATATTTCAAGTCTAGCCCCTTTTTTGAATTCATTTTTTTTATCAGGCCCTAAAACTTTGTCCATTTTTCTTCTTGCATTTGACTGTGCAAATGTGTTAGTATACGTTGGAAAAATATCTGTAGAAAGGTTCAATGCAAGAAGTTTTTCCAAAAAAAAAAAAAACAATTGCATTTTTATGTTAAAGATCCATAAAAAATAAAATGTACAAGAACGTATGAAAAATATCAGAGAAATTGTGGAAAATATAAATACTTGCATTAAAAACAGATGAAAAGTTGTGGATAAAATTATAGCAAATATGTGAAAAAATTTTAAAAATTTGTTTGAATTTTTATGATCTACTTTTAATTATTAATGGTTTTGTTTTACTATTATATATAAATAGTTAGAGTTAGTTAAGCGCTACTTGTTAATACCCCTTAATATTATAAATCACACATAGACTATGAGGTCCATTGTGTTACTAAGAAAGTTAGCAAAAGCTTAATACGTAAAGTGTACTCCATAAGGTTATAGTCCAAAAGTTATATAATCATATAGAAAACATAATCCATTTCATATTAAACTGACATAGGAGAGTATTATGTAACTCATAAATGTTTTAGATCTGAGCAATCACAAAACTAGTCTTTAATTAGCTCATTATCAACAAAGAGTTAGAATCGAAGCTTCTCGATGTCACCCTACAAAATCACTTTGAAAATAAGATAAGATTGCGTTTGTAAATATTTCCACAATCGCCTTAAAACGCCGTCCTTTCATGGGTCTCAACCTTGGGAACAGAAAAAGTCGCATTGGGCCAAATTTAGTAAATACAGTTGCTGGGGCATGACAACGGTATAGTTTTTGGCCAAAAAAATACGAAAAAACAATGACGGATGAGCAGGTGCATTATCGTGATGCAAAAGCCATGAAGTGTTTTACTATACTTCCGGACGTTTTCTACGCAATGCTTTTCACTAGCGGCACATTACTTCAATATAGAAACCTTTATTAACCTAACCTAACGACCATGTGGTAAGAACTCCTAATGCACAACGCCACGGTAATCGAAAGAAGCAGTCAGAAAAATTCAGGTCTCCTGTACTCTTCCATTGGCACGATTGCTCTTTAGTTTCGATGTCATAACCATATACCCATGACTCGTCACCAACATCCATGATCCATCAACAGACATCGTATATTTTTATACATTAGCAGTTGTTCTTACAAAAAATTTCTATGAATTGATTAAGAACTTTTTAAGTCAAATCTTTTTACCATCTTCCAGACTTATGGGAGGAGAAAGCGAAGCGTAAAATACTCTATTACGGGTCATCAAAATCTCGATGTTGTTAAAAAGGAAATTAAGATAGTTTGCACATTAAACCGAATAAATGGAGTATTGAGAGTGACTGTAATCTGTGGGAAGGTTTCCTATATCTATAAATAGATTATGTATAATGTTTGCTGAAGCGAATATTTCATCGTAGTAGGAGCTTGTAAATGACTTGTTTATCTGGAATTTGTATGATAGTCCCAAGCCTTGATTACTTGTCTGGTCTATAGTTCTCCACCCACTTTAGCTATAACTATCCGATAGCGTTGAACAGATGGACGGTTAAATTTTAGAAATAGTATTTGTTCCAGAATGATTTGAAAAGCTTTAAAGTCGACCAGTAAAAATCTCAGCACCAAAAATAAGAGAATAACTTCACATCTGTCTGGAATGAATACACTGTCGGACAGATGCTGATGACATTACTTTTTTACTGCTTCTCATCTAATTTTTAGGAATGTTTCCATATATTTCTTTCATGTTGATGACCACCATTGCAAGGCTACTCTAAAACTTGAACAAAGACTTTTTAATCAGTTTATCCTGTGGATCATTAAGCGATTAAAAAAATATTGTTTAACTTTTTTGAGAAGTATAAGGGCCATTTTTAGAAATGCCCCTCTATCATTAATAACACAGTACGACAGTGGTTGGTACACATGAGAAATGTTAACAGAATATGAAAATAGGCTTAAAATAAAGAAATACGTATCTCGGCGTTTTGCTGTAGCACGTCAGAATTTTAAGAAAATCGTTTTTAAAGATTCGAAGGACCGAGGAGGTTCACTTGTAATGTAATACTATTATAAAAAGTTCTATACAAATAGAATGGGTGAACCGATTTATATGCTTGAGCCAGTTTTGAAAAGGGAATTAAAAAGGGAATTGTTTTTATTAAAAAAATGAAAGCGCCATCCGCTAGATGGTGCTTTTAGTTTTATGTAAAATTAAAAAATATCCAAAAAATGTAATGTTATTCAATGTTATATAAATGTAATGTAAAAATGCAAAAATTAATGAGATATCTTAATTATTATTTTGTATTTTTATTGTATCTTTAATGAATTTCGTAAATTTTTTGGATATTTTTTAATTTTACAAGAAACTTAAAGCGTCCTCTAGCGGAACAAATGTTGTTTTTTTTAATAAAAATAAATCAAATTTAATTTCCTTTTCAAAACTAACTCAAGCATTTAAATCGGTTTATCCATTCTATTTTTATAGAAACTCCATTACAACAATTTATAAAGCCGAGGCACTTGTATGCTTCATTTGACACTTGAAAAATGTGATTAGTACAACTGACACCTCATCGAATATTCATGCCCAGAATATCAAGACCATCTGATTCCTCAATATTTCCAGCACTTATTATTACTTATGAAGTAACATAAACTTTTATGCATATATTTAATATTTAGTTTTACAAGCACGACCCCATTCCTAAATCTCGGTTTAAAGATTTATTCAAAATTTGCCTCGTATCGCCAACGAATAAATGATTTGGTATATGATTGAATGAATTCGACTATCAAATATTACTATCATTTGCCAAATAAAAGATATGCTTGGTAGTTTGATACAGAAGGTCGTTTATAAAGATCAGATATCCAGTGGGAGAAAGATAGAGCCTCTATAAATCTTATAGATCTTAGCAAGTGTAGAGTGATTTCTAGATCGAAAAGCCTGTAATTTAAGGGGATAGGGTATTTCTTTGAAATTTCTAAAAAGAGCTCTGAAATCAACTTTGAGATTAAAACATTTTAAAAACCACATTCGGATTTCCGAAATTTAAGACAACATTGAAAATCTGCTATTTTTTCCCCACCACTGTGCTACTTGAACATTGGCCACTTGAACTACAAATCACGAAATTTAAGACAACATTGAAAATCTGCTATTTTTTCCCCACCACTGTGCTACTTGAACATTGGCCACTTGAACTACAAATCACACATGAAGTATGTTTATATGGATTAAAAAGGAAAACTTTCGCTTATACATATGAAAATTCATACAAATAACCAACTGGTAAATAAACTGGGCAATAAATGTTTTAACAGAATACAAACCAAAAACCGACAAAAAAAATCGGAACATTTAAACCACAATAATAAAAAAAAAACAACTAAGAGAAATAATAAAACTTTAAGAAGAGCAAACAAAAATAAATGAAAATATAAAATTGTAGCAGCAGGGAAATACAATAAATACAAATACATAAAAACCAATAAGTATCAAAGATTATTGAAAATGTTCAAGTGAAAAAAATGGAAATTTTTCATAAAGAGCTGTTTGAAATGAAATATTTTAAAAATTAACAAATTGTTTGAAAAGCTTTAATTTATTTTTTCCTTAAAAAAAAAAAACAAATTTTATGTTGAATATTTTTTTAATATATATATTTTTTCTATCTTTCTTGTTTGTTTTGAAAAAAAATTACTGAAATCATAATCTTTAACGATATAACTAAGCAGGGTGTAGAATCTACATTTTTTCCTAGTCGCTTGAAAAAATATCCCAGTGGTTTATTAACTTCCATACCAGCAGTGGATTTATCTGTCATACCCAGCTCTATGCTAATGGTAAAGTATGGCATGCATTTTTTCCTTCTTACGAAACCCTATAATTTCTATGCAAAAAAAAAAAAAAAAAAAAAAAAAAAAAACATACTCACAAACCCCTATTTTTTTATAATATACTCATATATGCACTACCCTACTCCACTTTTCCACCCTTTCCTGATTTGAAGAACTACAACGAAACTTTAACCAAGAATTCTTTTATATATTAACTCTCAAATAAATATTACAAATATGTTTTTCCACTGCATGATATTAATGCTAAGTTCCGTTTTCTGCTGAAAATAGATATCAACCGAAAGGATTTAGAAGATAAAAGGGAGATCATAATAACAACATTAAATTTTGTTACCCACAAATACTATAAAATTGTAAATTTATATTTATTTTTAAATAAAAAATATATACTTGAAAAATTTCATACAATTGTCTGGAGAAATGACAGCAACTGAACAATCTTCCTTTTTTCTGTATTTAATTTTCTTTTAGCTCAAGAGAATTTTGTGTTTTTTCTTTTTAAAATGTCTTGTCTGTACATCGGTTCGTATACGTAATATTTAAACTTTTGTATTAATTCCAAATAACGTATACGTCTGTTGCACCTACATTTCTTAGAACAAATCAAACGTACGAATTTGAATATAAATCTGTTCACATGAAATCTACATAAATTATTCAATTGCATATTTGTTTAGTAAATATTATCCACATTTGAGTCATTAATAAAATTCGAGTTAAATTAAAATTCATATGGACAAAAATCAAATAGTTTTAATTTTCGGAAATGAAAAAATTCAAAAAATTTTTTGATCGCACACTAAATTTTTTTTTGGGATTCCATTAAGGGAGCTTTGGGAATGTAAAATCCGTTCGTGTTAATGACTTTACGGTTAAAACAAAAATTTCTAAAAAAAATTAAAAACTATTTTATTTTTATTAGTTTTATATGGATTTTGACACAACTTATATATTTTTAGGTGTTCTGTCGTTTCATGGTATTATGGTAGTTTATATATGCCTTAACACGAAGAAATAATGCAATTATGCAAGTGAAAAAAAAATATTTATTAACAATATTTTTTATTTTTTTTTTAACCGCGATTTTTGCGAAATTTGACAAAATGTGAGTCTTACTGAAATTCTGCTCCTTTGACTTATGGACAAATTTAATTTAAAATAATTTTTTATTTATATATAAGTTTTAATAGGTGCATATCTTTCTAAGATATAAAATTCTTATTTGGTCCATGAAATCGTTAATCCTTATAACATTTTGGTGCGCTTCAAATCTAAAGTAAAACTTTATTAAAGAATAGTTTTAAGACAATTCCTGATCAATTTTGAGCTAAATTCGCGATGTGCTTCATTGAAATGTTTTTAGATAAAACCTACGCGTTTTCAGTTAATAAAGACAATTTTGACAAATTTTTGATGCAAATCGGTTATAAATGACATCGCTTTCATGCCTTATGTTATATTGTCTCAGTTTGCATTCTAAAACCATTTAAACCAATATGCACTTTTTTGCACGATTTTCAAAATCTTCATAAAATTTTAGCAAACAATGATTTTTTGGTGCGCTTTTGCTAAATGGCAAAAAACTCGGTTTACATGGTAGTTTGGAAATTTTCTTTCATATTTTCGAGTGTGCTCCACGAAAAACCGGTATTTTAAAAAATTTACGCTCAAAAACTCCTCATTTACACCTGTCGTATATTATACCTATATAGGGCACATTATCGAGATATATATCAAACGATGCGAAATTGAAAGATCTACAAATCGTTATCTATTTTTTAAAATTCTTTGAGGCAGCCAAAAAATATGCAAAAAAAATGAAAAAGTGGCGAAAACAAGCTTCAAATTTTGGCAGCCATTAAGTAGTATTAGAATTGAAGAAATTTAAATTTAGAGGGAAGTGGATTTATCCCCTAAGTGTGGTGTCTATTTCGTAGAACAACGACTTGGGTCCAAATCTTAAAACAAATGCAGAAGAAGACAAAATATGAAGAAAAACTTGAATGCTTCAATCGATTTTTTAACGTTTTTTTTAATTTGCATACCAATTACACTTAGAAGCTCAAATTTGCGCAACTGAAATATTGTGTTCAGTATACAGAAGATTTTGCGAGTTCAAGATCTGTAATTTAATTTTACGAACTTTTAAGGATACCAAAATTATTCGAGTTGAAAGTCGGTTTCAAAGGAATAGAAACTGTTTGATTTTTGCCCATATGTATTTTCAAATAAGCCTTTTTCAAATAAACCTACAACATGATAAATAGGTTAGTACATTATGGAGTGTTATGAGAAATCGTGTTGTAGGTGACTAGAACTATCGTTTCAACCTATATTAAAAATATATATATGAGCAATCAGAATATTAATCTGACATCCATTTTTCTATATACAGATCGACTCAGAAAATCTTTTTGAGTCGATTTAACGATATTCAATCTGCTGACTGAGCCTCTTGATGTACATGTAAGCTAGAGTTTGCAAAAACTGTGAAAATGAGAAACCGCGGTTTCAGTTTTAAAACACCCAAACCTGGCCGGTTTCGGTTCGGTTTTCGGTTTTTTAAATAAAACTATTTTGATTTAAATTTTTAGTGAAATTTAGATAATTTTATTAAAACCATGTATAAGGTATATTTATTAAATCTCAATTTTAATTTAATACTAAAATGTAGGAAATTAATTCAGGTTTTTCAGGGTTTCTTAAATAAGTCTTGTTTCTTTAGGGAAACTGCAGAGTCCCTTTAACTTGTATAATTTTTACATCCGAGCGACAAATTGCTTCAACAGTCATTTTACAAACAGCAACGAATCTTTAAAAGAATTAACAATTTCAAACTCGATAGAAGCAAATCTAAGGTCGACAGCTTTCCTAAACTTTCATGAATACTTTCATTTAGAAGCAGAAATCTAAGAGTAAACTTAATTTACGAACTGAAGAATTATTGAAATACCGAACGAAATTTATATGGGCAATTGGTTTTAAATGATTCAAAGTTTCATCGTCGCCATCTTCAAAATTGTCTTCGCTTTCGTCGGTTTAAAATTCTTCCACATCTGAATTTATAAGAAATTTTTCATAAAAAACATCAATGACTGCAAGATGAATTCCGTGTGCCAACCATAACTGAAGTAGTGTTTGATTTTCAGATCCAAATTTTATATTGACTGCTGCTCTATCTATAGTACATGCTACGATGTTTGTATTAAGTGAAATATTAAACTCCATCTAATGATTTCTTGCGTTTGCTTAGGATTACACGTTCCAAAAATACGGCTGAGTCTCAGGTTATAAAATATACCGTCATATATGAGTCACCTTTTGTTTTTTATTCTTCTGCTTTATTCCATAGACAAATTACGTGAAAATTTATGATATGCTAATTATGAAAAATAAATAGCTAAAACCGTTTTTTTTTCTACGGTTTCGGTTTTGAGGCATAAAAAACCGAGGTTTCGGTTTAGGTTAAAACCGAACTGCAAACCCTAATGTAAGCTTATTATTTAACTAAAAACAACTTTCAAGGTACTTACATAATTTCCACGACATTCCAATTGGATCAAGTTGTGTTTTCCTCAGACAAGGAGCTGCAACTGATTCTATTTTTACACTTATTGCAAGTTATCTACGTTTAAACTCCGGCTCCGAACGGTAAATGCATTAGTTAGAGAAGTTTAACATAGCCTAATACTCAATAACCAGTGGCTAGCTGAGTTATAAGGTTAAACGCTTTTTTTCTGAAAATGTATTATTTCAAGCGGGTCTGCCCGGGGATCGAACTTGGCACCTCTGGTATGCTAGGCGGATTACTAACCTGCTATACCACGGCGCACAGTGGAATTTCTTCATACATCTAACAGTAACAAATAGAACTAGTGGTTCTACAACGAAGAAATTTAACACACTTATTTAGTTTTATATAGATAAGAAAAATTCAAAAAGACTTTAAAATTCGTCGACTCCTTGGGATACTTCCCTTGGATCCACATTTTTTTTCTAATTTTTCTTTTCAGCAATTTTCATCAGAAAACACATTTCTATTACTTGATCCCAGAAAGAGCTCTACAAATTTTGGTTGAAATCCTTCGAATCCTTGGGATACCCGCCTTGGACTTCCTTTCATATATTTTTATTATCAATGTTTAAGGCGAAATTCTCAACATAATTTAAAGAAATTAGGCACACGCCTATAATTTGACCTAAAAAAAGCTGTACTAATTTATATTGAAATCCGTCGAATCCTTGGGGTACCTGCCTTGAAGACCATTTTCTTCATGTGTGTTATTCTCAATCTAAAAGCCGTAACATTCAACAAAATTTAATGAAATTAGGAATACGTCTATTAGTTTATTCCAGAAAGGGGCTTTACTAAAGCTGTACAAATTTCTACTGAAATCCGACGATTCCTTGGGGTACCTGTGCTGGACGCCCATTTTTTGAGATATTTTTACTCTCAATCTATAAGCCGTAAATCAATAAAAAAAGCGTTATTTTTTTCTAACTAAAACATGAATTAGAGTTTTTTAATTTTTGCACTTTTTTACACTATTTGCACTTTTCGAAATAGCTGTCAATAACTTATTAACAAATTGTTATTATAAAAGTTTAACGGTTTTATGTTAAAAAAAATCTTAATTATTGCTTAAAGAACACGTTAGTTACCCAATACTTTAAGGCCAACAAACGATTGTTAAAAAATAGTATCCAAAAACAGTTCTTTAACTAATGAATACGTCAAGTCAATTTTACATGTTAATGCTGGCAACATCGTCATTCTCTCTTGTCTCTTTATAGTTAAATATACAAAACAACGAATTAATTATTCATTGTTTCCTCCGGGTAGTCGAATTTCTAAATAATGTTTTGTATGTTTTTAATATAAAATAACATTTTTCTTCTTTTCTTAATGTAAAATTATGTTTATGTTATATAAAAGCATAAACTAAACATATTTATAATACAGTAAACTAATAAATAGACAAATTTTTATTAAGGGCTTAAACCGATTATTTAAAAGTCGAGTACTTTTAACTCATGTTGAGTATATATACATCACTATAATGTTTTTTGTAAATTTCATTGACCGATGTCTGTTTTTTGTTTGAAAACACGAATTTTTTGTTAAAAATTAGAATTTGTATTATCAATTTTTTTGAAAAGTTTGATTTTAGTATGAAATATGTAAAATAGAGTATGAAATATCATGGAAATTATATTTCATTATTTCACCCACAAAGCCTTTTATATGATAAAAAAATAGCAAATTAGAAAAAATATGATAACTAAATTTAGCAAAAATGTTATTTTTTATCAGAAAAGTCTGAAAACTTAAATATTTTCTTTAAAAGTTTTCACAAAATATTATTTGTCAAAACAATAAAATATTTAATGTAGCTTTAAATTATGTAGACAGCTACTTTAAATTATTTGATGTTAACAAAAGATCGGTTTGTTAAGCTAACAATCGTTTTAGGATAATACTTTAAGGAATTTTGCTTAACTTTAGTTTACCAATCGTTGTTAAATTTTTTTGCATAAGACCGTAAAAGTTAAAAGCCTTTTGCCTTTTATTTGATTATACTGAGGGCAGAGAGGCAGACCAAGCTAACTGACTTTTTCTGCAACAAAAACAGGAAATGCTGAATTTTATGGGATAATTTTAATGAGCTCATATCTCCCAGACTATGGATGCAATAAACTTTTTTCTTTGAAACAAAAACAAGATCTCAGATTTAAATCCATTTTGCCAGTCGAAATATTTTCGATACATAAGTCTTTAAATTTCAAAAATATTACCACAAAATTTCATTTTGCAACATTCAGCTATTTTACTTTTTATAATAACGAACCTTTTAAGACTAACTTTTGAAGGACTGTTTTCTCAGAATAGCGACATAAGCCCTATACAGCCAAATATGTATTCGTATTTGAATGAAGTTTTGTTTATAATATTAATTATACTTAGTAGCTTTTAAATGTGTTATATTATGTCGATAACAATGTAGAACTCATACAGCTCATGACCCATTCGATTTTTTGTAGAAGCTTTTTCTCAAGAACTCCAAAAATAGCTTCATCTTCCTATGCAAGTGCCCATGATTCAGCACTATATAGAAGCACTGGTTTAAGCACTGGCTTAAGCGTTTAATAAAGCGTAATTTTAGTTATTACAAAGGAAACTTTTTTCTTTTTTCTTAGTTGCCTGCTTAGGCCCAAATATCATCTGTTGGCAAATATAATTCCACGTTTGGTACCAAGGTAAACCTAGAAGTTATAGTTCTGAACGACCCAATATATTCAAATTATTTAAGACTATCTACTTCTAGAAAATCATCAGTTTTGTTTTTGATTCGTTGATGATTTGGTATCAAGTCTTGCCTGCTATATAGCTTGATTCATTGGTCCTGAAAAAAGTCCATTAAATGATATGTACATATGCTTCAATCTAGTGTTAATCTTTATTGGATAAAAGAGAGCAGTAATTTAGACATTAGATTATTAGATGATGGGATTTTTTGGCTTGGATAAGAGAGTTTTTTAGACTATCTACTTCTAGAAAATCATCAGTTTTGTTTTTGATTCGTTGATGATTTGGTATCAAGTCTTGCCTGCTATATAGCTTGATTCATTGGTCCTGAAAAAAGTCCATTAAATGATATGTACATATGCTTCAATCTAGTGTTAATCTTTATTGGATAAAAGAGAGCAGTAATTTAGACATTAGATTATTAGATGATGGGATTTTTGGGTTTGGATTAGAGGGTTTTGGATCTGCTATGAAAATAAAAAGATATGACTTTATTCAGTTAAAATGTAGTTATTGGATGAACAACTTATAAAATTTTCATATAAATTAATTAGGTTTTAATATCACTGGTCGACAAAATTTTTGTGCAAGAACGATACACATCAATTGTGAATCAACTACTCACCTTCATTAAAATCCTATACTTACTCTGATCTCTAGTTTTCAAGATATTGAGCTTTTGTTTTGCTAGAAACTTAGTGTTTTTTTTGGGATATTTTGTTGAATAGTGTAAAGTTGGGCTAGAACATCTTCAATATTTTTCAATTTATAGAATCTTCAGAAGTTGTGCTTTTGCTTAAGTATAACAAAAGTTTTCTATCTGCATGGATGATGTTGGGATTCAGCATCAAACACAAAATTTTTATTTTTTCAGTTTTGACCTCGTAGTTTTCAGAACAGCAACTCAATGTAATCTTTAGATTGTAAAGCAAACTAGACACCTTATTGTTTAAAATAAGCTACTAAAGTTCTGAATCCGTTGATAAATAAAGGCCCTTTAGATATGATAACAGATAAATTGTTAACTTTGTCAACTTTTTGCAAAAATAGCCGAGACGTCCAACTTTGGGAGCCTGTATAATATAAACCATATAAAACAATGAGCTAATTTTAAAGCCATGTAGGGGTAGTATATACGACCAAAATCTAAGCAATATCTAAGCTGGCCACATTATGGAGTGAGACGAAAAATTTAAGAATTACACATTTACGAAAGTTGTTTTTCTATTAAGCTGAATTAATCAGGCATTTTTATTAGAATATAAAGGCTCGTTTTATTAGCCATCTTCTGTATTTTTAAAACCAGATCACAAATAGTATGGTTTCTGTACAAAAATGTTGTGTAACAACGTCTCAAAAATTTAAAAATGTATAAAAGACCGGAAAAATATATTTGGTGAAGCTATATCTTTCAAAAAACTTAAGTCCGTTGGTATTTGTCTAAGTTATAGGGTGATAAGTGCATACGGGTATGAAAACCCGGTTTACCCGTAATTCCGAAATTTGGGGTTGTTTTGAAAATTCCAAAAACAAAGTGTTGTTCTACTTGACAGTATCTACCACAAAAATGAAAATTTCACTTCGTTTTTGTTTATGAACCGACGTGGTATAGCAGGTTAGTCATCCGCCTAGCATACCAGAGGCCCAAGTTCGATCCCTGGACAGACTCACTTGAAAAAATAAATTTTCAAAAAAGCGGCGGTTCACCTCATAACTCAGCTGGCCGCTGGTTATTGAGTATTAGGCTATGTAAAACTTCTCTAACTAATGCACTTGCCGTTCGGAGCCGGCGTTAAAACGTAGGTCCCTTTCAATGAGTCTAAAAATAGAATCGGATGCAGCTCATTGTCTGAGAGAAGTACCCCTTGTTCCAATTGGAATGTTGTCGGGGAGTTATATATATTTGTTTTGTCACAGTGTGTAAAAATATCGTCAGCTAGTTCTGAAAATTTTAATCAAAATTTAACAATATTTCAAATATTCTTAAATTTTGAATAAATTTTTCAGATGGAGCATATTCGAGCATTGATTGATCGATCTTTATACTTTTTTAGATTTAGCAGATCTAAATTACCTAAATTTTATAAAGTAATTTAAATATTTTAAACCTTGTGAAATCTGTTCCAGAGCTTGCCTACTGCATCTTAATTATAATATTTTTCAAACGAAATTTTACTTCAAATAACTCTGTACTTGACTTTGTTTTCATTTAAATAGTTTAACATTCATTTGCATGTCAAAAACATAAGTATTCAAATTTTCCAACATTTCTACTTAAATGAATTTTTCATTATTATGCATTTGAAGTTAATAGGGGCTGTTGTCAATAATTCAAACAAGCAAATAAAAATTTCTTTTGAGAAGAGATTTAATATAAAGCTGCACTGATAAAAAGCTTTTGTATGATTAAATGACTAAGACAGCTTTTGCAGTGACTAACATTTTTAAAAAAGCTTAAAGAATATTAAATAATGCTAAAATTTTGAGGAGATTACAGTCCAAAAACTTTTAATAATATTCCAAATCCCCCTTCTATTTGGGGATCATAATGTCTTTGATATAAAACAAAACAAATACCAAAGATTTTATATCTTCAATAGCTTAACACTTTTACCATTATTTCAGTCATAAATCGAATATCTCAACATCATTCTGGAGTTACAAATTTAATACTCGTCAATCTTTATTTGTTTTTTTTTTCTTTGTAAATTTTTATAACAAATGACTCTGATGTTACGATTTATTTTATTGAATGCAAATTGTATCATGTTTATGCCTCTCTCCACCTTTACACTATGCTACCATTTTAATTTTATTATTTTTTTTATTCCCAACCTTAACGTTCTAGAATTTCAATCTGTTGTATGTAAAATACATCAGAGTCTGTTTCTTTACGTTTTCATCCGGCGAAAAGGCTCAATAAATAGTTTTTCAAAAAAGTAAAAATAAAACAGGGAATAAAAAATATTTAAAACGATTTATTGCTACTGTCAAAATAAAATTCACAAGAGATTTTTGGTATATGTTAGTGTGGTATTTTTGGTAGATTTTTACAAAAATTCCCAAGAGAAAAATAATATACGAAAAATATTTTTGGCATATTTTTTGCTGTAACACTAAAAATAAGAGATGATTCAAACAGAAAACAAAAAATCTACCAAAAATAAATTGTTATTGTAACAAAATTTGTAAAATCAAATAAATTGTGTAAATAAAGGAAATATTCAAAATTGATATTTATTTATTGAAAAACTAAAAATATACAATTTAAGTAATTGGCTAAGGCCTTTGTGCCAAAGGCAGTTTTAGATTTATGGGAATAACAAATATTAAGGTATAAAGTTTTTATTTAAGTTTTATATAACAGTTGGATCTAGTAATAGTCTAGTCATAGTCTAGTCATAGTCTTGTCATAGTCTAGTCATAGTCTAGTCATAGTCTAGTCATAGTCTAGTCATAGTCTAGTCATAGTCTAGTCATAGTCTAGTCATAGTCTAGTCATAGTCTAGTCATAGTCTAGTCATAGTCTAGTCATAGTCTAGTCATAGTCTAGTCATAGTCTAGTCATAGTCTAGTCATAGTCTAGTCATAGTCTAGTCATAGTCTAGTCATAGTCTAGTCATAGTCTAGTCATAGTCTAGTCATAGTCTAGTCATAGTCTAGTCATAGTCTAGTCATAGTCTAGTCATAGTCTAGTCATAGTCTAGTCATAGTCTAGTCATAGTCTAGTCATAGTCTAGTCATAGTCTAGTCATAGTCTAGTCATAGTCTAGTCATAGTCTAGTCATAGTCTAGTCATAGTCTAGTCATAGTCTAGTCATAGTCTAGTCATAGTCTAGTCATAGTCTAGTCATAGTCTAGTCATAGTCTAGTCATAGTCTAGTCATAGTCTAGTCATAGTCTAGTCATAGTCTAGTCATAGTCTAGTCATAGTCTAGTCATAGTCTAGTCATAGTCTAGTCATAGTCTAGTCATAGTCTAGTCATAGTCTAGTCATAGTCTAGTCATAGTCTAGTCATAGTCTAGTCATAGTCTAGTCATAGTCTAGTCATAGTCTAGTCATAGTCTAGTCATAGTCTAGTCATAGTCTAGTCATAGTCTAGTCATAGTCTAGTCATAGTCTAGTCATAGTCTAGTCATAGTCTAGTCATAGTCTAGTCATAGTCTAGTCATAGTCTAGTCATAGTCTAGTCATAGTCTAGTCATAGTCTAGTCATAGTCTAGTCATAGTCTAGTCATAGTCTAGTCATAGTCTAGTCATAGTCTAGTCATAGTCTAGTCATAGTCTAGTCATAGTCTAGTCATAGTCTAGTCATAGTCTAGTCATAGTCTAGTCATAGTCTAGTCATAGTCTAGTCATAGTCTAGTCATAGTCTAGTCATAGTCTAGTCATAGTCTAGTCATAGTCTAGTCATAGTCTAGTCATAGTCTAGTCATAGTCTAGTCATAGTCTAGTCATAGTCTAGTCATAGTCTAGTCATAGTCTAGTCATAGTCTAGTCATAGTCTAGTCATAGTCTAGTCATAGTCTAGTCATAGTCTAGTCATAGTCTAGTCATAGTCTAGTCATAGTCTAGTCATAGTCTAGTCATAGTCTAGTCATAGTCTAGTCATAGTCTAGTCATAGTCTAGTCATAGTCTAGTCATAGTCTAGTCATAGTCTAGTCATAGTCTAGTCATAGTCTAGTCATAGTCTAGTCATAGTCTAGTCATAGTCTAGTCATAGTCTAGTCATAGTCTAGTCATAGTCTAGTCATAGTCTAGTCATAGTCTAGTCATAGTCTAGTCATAGTCTAGTCATAGTCTAGTCATAGTCTAGTCATAGTCTAGTCATAGTCTAGTCATAGTCTAGTCATAGTCTAGTCATAGTCTAGTCATAGTCTAGTCATAGTCTAGTCATAGTCTAGTCATAGTCTAGTCATAGTCTAGTCATAGTCTAGTCATAGTCTAGTCATAGTCTAGTCATAGTCTAGTCATAGTCTAGTCATAGTCTAGTCATAGTCTAGTCATAGTCTAGTCATAGTCTAGTCATAGTCTAGTCATAGTCTAGTCATAGTCTAGTCATAGTCTAGTCATAGTCTAGTCATAGTCTAGTCATAGTCTAGTCATAGTCTAGTCATAGTCTAGTCATAGTCTAGTCATAGTCTAGTCATAGTCTAGTCATAGTCTAGTCATAGTCTAGTCATAGTCTAGTCATAGTCTAGTCATAGTCTAGTCATAGTCTAGTCATAGTCTAGTCATAGTCTAGTCATAGTCTAGTCATAGTCTAGTCATAGTCTAGTCATAGTCTAGTCATAGTCTAGTCATAGTCTAGTCATAGTCTAGTCATAGTCTAGTCATAGTCTAGTCATAGTCTAGTCATAGTCTAGTCATAGTCTAGTCATAGTCTAGTCATAGTCTAGTCATAGTCTAGTCATAGTCTAGTCATAGTCTAGTCATAGTCTAGTCATAGTCTATGTGTTTTTAGACATACATACTTATTGTATGTATATTGTTTCCTTGTGTGTTTTGGACTTTTTAAAAATTGTTTACATGTTAAATATTTTTATATGCGATTTGTTATTTTTATTGAATTTAGATAATCCAAAAAATTGTTATTAAACTTTTTCAATTTCGTTTACTTTTTCTGTTATTTTTGTATATGTATTTGTCTATATGTTGGTTCCTTTGCTGTTGTGAACAATTTTCTTTTTTAAATCAAAAGAAAGAAAACAAAAATCTTTGCCCGAGATAGCAAGAGATGGAACTAGGATTTGTTTAGAACAACAAACTTGCAGACATACTTTAGAAAAATAACAAAAAAATATCTTGCAAAAAAAAAAATAAAATAAATTTTATTATTTTATAATACTGAAAATACTACTTCGATATATCTTACAATATTTTTTGTTCTTTGCTTTTTTATGTTTTTATTATTGACACTTTATAAAATATGACAGAAGAACAAGTTTTCTTGCTCTTACAAACTCATGTATTATGCAGTTAGAGATTGGAATGTTGTATGAGAAAAATATCAAATATCGAACTATTTTAAGATTGAAATAGATTTTGAATATACTAAATAAATTTAGATATTTTGAACTATCATTATAAAATAATCTATTATGTGTAAATAACCATTTCACACTCTGTCGATGTCATTTTAAGGCAATTCAAATTGCTAGACCATGACTAGACTATGACTAAACTGTGACAAAGATATGACTAGTCTAAAATTGTACTATGACAAAACTATTTTGAGTTGGGGTATATTACTCATCATAGGCTTAATAAAGATCTAGGGGTAGTTGTGGTTAGGATGTTTTAGTTTTGCATGAGCATTTATGAAATATTTTATCCTTCTTTTTATATATAAATTAAATCTTTAATCAAAAATAACCCTAACTTTTCTTCCTTTACAGGATCAAGACCAAGTTCGTATACCCGAAGAAACTGAACTAAATAATTCGAAACTAACTGTAAATAGTGCTCACAGTAGCAACAGCGCCGAGGAAAATCACAACAACAAACAGGCCAATGGAAATGGCAAAAGTATAAAAGACGAACAAAAGAATAAAGATGGCGCCACATGATTTGTAGATTTTGTTTAAAACTAAATAAATAAATGAACAATATTAAAACTTTAATAAAACAAATAAAACAAGGCAGTTAAAAAAATGTAAAATAAATAAAAAATAAATTAATCTGACCAAAGAATTGAAGTTAAGCCAGGCGTAAGTGATATTAAAAAAATGAAAGAATTATAACAAAATAAATGAATTTGTAATTTATTTAATTATGAAAATTGCTTTTAATTTTTAATTACAAAAGAAAAAATATGTTTTTCATAAATTAATACAAATAGTTTTAATTTTTTTCCCCTTTAAACTAAATTAAAATCCATTAACTTGTTGAATAAATTATTTATTAACAAACAACTAAATTGTTTACTTTAATTTTATAAACAAAGAAAAAATTTAAATCAAGGATAATTAAAAAATATTTGTTACGTTTATTAAAATCAAAGCTTAATAAAGCAATTAAATAAATATTTGTTGAAATTTATAAGAAAATGCAAATAAATTAAAAAAATGAATAAATGCAAACAAATCTCTTTTTTTTAATGTTTTATTATCGTTATTATTAAGTAAATAAATAGTGAAATTTGAAATATTTATTTAAATTAAAAAATCAAAAAAAAAAACGTTTTTGAATTGCTGGATAATCACATAAATTTCATTTATTTAAAAAAAATTATACGAGGGTAAATTTTTGCACTTTCCGCCTCGCAACTCCCAATTGTACTACAATATAGACTAAAATGAACTAGACTAGGATATAGACAAAGACATGTCTTAGTCTATAGACTAAGATATAGACTAAGACATAGACTAAGACATAGACTAAGACATAGACTAAGACATAGACTAAGACATAGATTAAGACATAGACTAAGACATAGACTAAGACATAGACTAAGACATAGACTAAGACATAGACTAAGACATAGACTAAGTCATAGACTAAGACATTGACTAAGACATAGACTAAGACATAGACTAAGACATAGACTAAGACATAGACTATGACATAGACTAAGACATAGACTTAGACATAGACTAAGACATAGACTAAGACATAGACTAAGACATAGACTAAGATATAGACTAAGACATAGACTAAGACATAGACTAAGACATAGACTAAGACATAGACTAAGACATAGACTAAGACATAGACTAAGACATAGACTAAGACATAGACTAAGACATAGACTAAGACATAGACTAAGACATATACTAAGACATAGACTAAGACATAGACTAAGACATAGACTAAGACATAGACTAAGACATAGACTAAGACATAGACTAAGACATAGACTAAGACATAGACTAAGACATAGACTAAGACATAGACTAAGACATAGACTAAGACATAGACTAAGACATAGACTAAGACATAAACTAAGACATAGACTAATACATAGACTAAGACATAGACTAAGATATAATCTAAGACATAGACTAAGACATAAAATTTTCTGTTTAAAAATTTTCTTTATGAAAATTTTTTATCGGAAAGTTTTCTACATAAAAAATTCTATCAAAGAATTTCCTACATAAAAATTTATATGAAAAATTTTCTATATTTAAAATTTCTATCGAAAGATTTTCTATAAAAAAATTCTATCGAAACATTTTCTACATAAAAATTTTCTATTTGAAACTTTGTATCAAAAAATTTTGTATTAAAATTTTTTTTTATATCAAACAAGTTTCTATAAAAAAAATTTCTTCAAAAAAATTTTCTATATAAAAATTTTCTCTTAAAACTTTTTGTATCGACAAATTTTTTCTATACAAATTTTTGATTTCAAAATTATTAATATTTTTAATATAAAAATTTTCTATGTAATATTTTTTATATAAAAGTTTTTTATCAAAAAACTTTCCATATCAAAAATTTTTATATAGAAATTTTCTATATATACATTTATTGTATAAAACTTGTCTATATACAAATTTTTGTATATACATTTTCTACCATAAATATTTCTATATTAAAAACCATCGAAACGCGTCGAGAAACTTTTTTTTGTTTTTATCAATAAATTGTCTATTATATTAATAAATAAATGTAATAGATAGGAATAAAATGCAAATAAAATTCCTTTTTGAATTAAAATTTTTTATCGAAAAATTTTCTCGAGTTTTTTATCAAAAAAATTTTCTTTATAAAAATTTCTATTAAATTTTTTTGTTATATAAACATTTTTTTATAGTTATTTTCTATATCAAAATTTACTATCCAAAAATTTTCTATCAAAAAATTTTTTATCAAAAATTTTCTATCGAAAAATTTTTTATCAAAAATTTTCTATCAAAAAATTTTCAAAAACAAAAGATTTGTAATAAAAATTTTCTATACAAACATTTTCTGTTGAAAATTCCCTTTCGAAAAGTTTTCTATAAATTCTATAAAAAACTTTCAATATAAAAATGTTCAATATTAAAATTTTCCATATAAAAATATTCTAGCCTAAAATTTTTATATAAAAAATTTCTTTCAAAAAAATTTCTATAGAAAAAATTTTAATCGAAAAATTTTCTATTGGAAAATTTTCTGTCAAAAAATTTTGTATATACAAATTTCTATTAATAAATTTTATACATAAAAAAATTTTCTTTAAAATTTCGACTTAAAAATTTCTATCAAAAAATTTTTGTTTTACAAATTTTCTATATAAAAAATTTCTGTGTCAATGAGTCAACAAATTTTTTGTATAAAAATTTTCTATTGAGAATTTGTAGGTTAAAAATTTTTCTATATAAACATTTTTATTAAAAATTTTGTATCCAAAAATGTTTTTTTAATAGACATAAAATTTTTTATAAAATTTTTCTATATACAATTTTTCCGTCAAAAATTTTTCTATATAAAAATTTCAATCAACAAAAAAACTTCTATTAAACAATTTTCTTCATTAAGATTTTTATTAAAAAATGTTCTATATAAAAATTTTTTGTTAAAAAATGTTATATCGAAAAATTTGTATATAAAAATTGTCTATCAAGAAGTTTTCTTCAGTGGTTAGATATTATCTGTGTCAGGTCCATTCATTATATGTTTGGTATTATTCTCTGAGACCATCTGCACTATTCATCTTCAGCCTAACCTTGTTGCCATTTGAAATTATCCTGATGTTGCTGAACTTTTTGCCACATTTCTCCCGGCTGCTGTATTTGGAGATCTATTGAGAAAGTTCTTATTAAGTTTTAAACCAAGATATTGTAGGATATTTCTACGATTCGTGTTTATTACTTATATTATTACCCATATGCCACACCAGTTTAAACTTACATAAACATATATAAATATGTAAATACATATTTACATTCTTGTGTTGTTTATCAAGTTTTTGCTATTTTATATTATTTCTATTCAAATGAACTTCCTGAGATTGAACTGATTCCCTTCAGATATCTTCTTAAATTTAATATATATATTAACATTCCTTAAAGACATTTCTTCTATGCAATCTCCACCCTTTCCTATTGAAAACAACAATTCTTTTTTACCAAAGATAATATTCATTATATCTTATGTATTTGTTTTCTTCTTTTCATCTATTTAGCGACGACAATTTTCCTTATTTTTTCCTTTTTCTTTATTTGTTGTCTTTGTTCGCTGATAAAACATAATATTGACAAAAAAAAAAAAAGAACTAAATAAAAATTTGGAGAACTTTTCTTTTGAAAATTTTTGCCAGAAAATTGTTGATAATATTTAATGCTGTTGTGTTCTTGTCTGTTTTCCCTTCTTCAACTTTTGCTTTAGCATACATTTTCCGGAAAAGGATAAAGTTTTGTTGTAGGTGAAGCAGAAAAATAGGGAGAGAATTAAAAACAAATTGTTCTGTATAAATAGAAGAATACAAAGAGTAAAATGCATTTTTTGGTCGATGGCTTAAACCTGACAAATAAATTGTGTTTTTGAAAGGAATTGTACAGCAAATTCATTCCTTTATTTTAAAATGTTTGTGTTTAATGACAGTCATTCTCAGCTGATGTCACTAAAATATATATGCATATGTAGAAGTGATATTTTATTGTATCATTAAGTTATTTGATTACATTTCAATTAATTATAAATTATTAAAATCTTAGTCCAATGCATTCATACTGTGTCATGTCTTGTTATCTTTTTGTTAAATTATTTGAAGTTTAAATGGTTGGTTTTGTAGCTGGATATTGATACAGATCAAATGTAGTTTTTGTTTTTTCACAACTCATAGCCACTAATTGAATTATTAACTTTTTTGGGGGTATTCATAGTTTATAACATAAAAAGTTTCGTCGACAAATCTTTGGTAAAAAAATTTTTCAATAGAAAAATTTTTCGAAAGAAAATTTGTATGTAAAACTTTTCTATCGAAAAATTTTATATACCAAATTGTTTGATAACAAATTTTTATGTGGAAAATCTTTAAAATATAGAAGATATTTGGATAAAATTTTTTTATATGGAAAATTTTCTTATAAAAAATTTTTTTATATGGAAAATTTTCTTATAAAAAATTTTTTGATAGAAAATTTTTATATTTAAAATATTTATATAGAAAATTTGTCGATTGAAAATTTTTTGATAGAAAATTTTTCACAGAAAAGTTTTTGATAGAACTTCTCCCGATAGGAAATTTGTATACACTAAATTTATAGATGGAAAATATTTATATAGAAAATTTTGATATTAAAAATTTTTCGATTAAAAATTTTTTGATAGAAAATTTGTATATCGAAAATATTTAGATAGAAAAATTTTCTATAGAAAATTTTTATGTAGATTTTTTTATAGAAAATTTTTTGATAGAAAATTATTCGATAGGAAGTTTTTTGATAGAAAACTTTTCGATTGAAAATTTTTATATGCAAAATTTTTGACAGAAAATTTTTATATATTTTATAAAGAAATTTTTTCTATAAAAATTTTTTTAATAAAAATATTTCGATGGAAAATTTTTAAATAGATCATTTTTGATAGAAAATTTTCATATCGATAATTTTTTGAGAACAAATTTTGTGATAGAAACTTTTTTGATAGAAACATTTTTGAATGAAAACTTTTTGAGTTCCAAAATTTTTTTGATAGATAGAAATTTTTTAGTTAAAAATTTTTAGGTAGAAAATTTTTAAATAGAAAATTTTTTATAGAATTTAATAAATAAATTTTTATATAGAAAATTTTTCAATAGAAAATTTTTTATAGAATTTTATATAGGAAATTCTTTATAGAATATTTTTCGATTGAAAATTTTTATATAGGATATTTCAGGATAAAAATTTTTAAGTAACATTTTTTGAGAAAAAATATTTTGATGAACAATTTTAGGAACGACAATTTTTTGACAGAAAGTTTTTTGATGAAGTATTTTCAGATAGAACATCTTTTGATAGAAAATTTTTCGATGGAATATATTTATAAAAATTTTTTTTGTTATAAAATAGTTATATAGGAAATTTTTCTATAGAAAATTTATGTTTAGATAATTTTTCGACAGAAAATTTTTATATGGAAATTTTTTTATAGAAAATTTTTGACAGAAAATTTTTTGATAGAAAATTTTTCGATAGAAAATTTTTATATAACTATAAAATTGTTATATAGAAAATTTTTCTATAGAACATTTACATTTAGAAAATTTTTTGATAGAAAATTTTTATATGGAAAATTTTTTATAGAAAATTTTTGACAAAAAATTTTTTGATAGAAAATTTTTCGATAGAAAATTTTTATATAGGAAATTTAAGGATAAAAAATTATTCAGAAGAAAATATTTTGATAGAAAATTTTTTATAAAAATTTTTTATTAAAAAAAAATTTTTGAGATATAAATTTTTTTGATAGAAAATTTTTATATAGAAATTTTTGATATAAAATAATTATTATTATTATATTATTATAATATAAATTGTTATATAGAAAATGTTTATGTGGAAAATTTTTATATATAAAATTGATGGAAAATTTTTCTATGTCTTAGTCTATGTCTTAGTCTATCTCTTAGTCTATGTCTTAGTCTATGTCTTAGTCTATGTCTTAATTCTATGTCTTAATTCTATGTCTTAATTCTATGTCTTAGTCTATGTCTTAGTCTATGTCTTAGTCTATGTCTTAGTCTATGTCTTAGTCTATGTCTTAGTCTATGTCTTAGTCTATGTCTTAGTCTATGTCTTAGTCTATGTCTTAATCTATGTCTTAGTCTATGTCTTAGTCTATGTCTTAGTCTATGTCTTAGTCTATGTCTTAGTCTATGTCTTAGTCTATGTCTTAGTCTATGTCTTAGTCTATGTCTTAGTCTATGTCTTAGTCTATGTATTAGTCTATGTCTTAGTCTATGTCTTAGTCTATGTCTTAGTCTATGTCTTAGTCTATGTCTTAGTCTATGTCTTAGTCTATGTCTTAGTCTAAGTCTTAGTCTATGTCTTAGTCTATGTCTTAGTCTATGTCTTAGTCTATGTCTTAGTCTATGTCTTAGTCTTTGTCTTAGTCTATGTCTTAGTCTATGTCTTAATCTATGTCTTAGTCTATGTCTTAGTCTATGTCTTAGTCTATGTCTTAGTCTATGTCTTAGTCTATGTCTTAGTCTATGTCTTAGTCTATGTCTTAGTCTATGTCTAAGTCTATGTCTTAGTCTATGTCTTAGTCTATGTCTTAGTCTATGTCTTAGTCTATGTCTTAGTCTATGTCTTAGTCTATGTCTTAGTCTATGTCTTAGTCTATGTCTTAGTATATGTCTTAGTCTATGTCTTAGTCTATGTCTTAGTCTATGTCTTATTCTACGTCTTAGTCCATATTTTTGTCTATGACTTAGTCTAAGGGTTTGTCTTATGCTTTATTTTAGTCTATGATAATTTGTTGCTCAATGTTTAAGATTAAGCAAGTTTTTGATAGTTATCTTTAGAGTGAATACCCTTACGGACTTATCTTTATTTTTTATATGTACAATTTTGTATATTTATTCATTTGATATTTTTGTAAATAATTTCCCATCTCAGCATTTATTTTGTTTAACTGCATTTCAAATATTTATGCACCTCAAACAATTGACAAACAAATTAATTAGTTGCAAAAAATCGACTGCAAAAAAAGTACAAATGTATTGTAGTCAGTTAAGTCCTACCATATGATACACTACACGACTTAGGTCAAATATGGACTGATGGTAAACTTTGTAGAACTTTTGTTTTCAATGCCTTGGGTCATCAAATAAACATATTCTCCAGATTAATATATAGTAATTTTCGAAGTCTCGAAGTTTAAAAAGCCAAAATTTCGTATAGATCGGTTTACCGATATTCGACATCGTTGCACATATTACCACAAACCTTAAATACCCTACCCACCTATGGTTTTGTATAATGATGCTGCATAATAACAATAAATAATTAAAAAAAATATGTCAAAATGCTCAACTTAATTAGCCTGTTAAAGGCATTTTTTTAACAATTAAATAAATTAAATTGCAAATATTAATAAACAAAAAAATTTTTAAAGGGGAATATTAAAAATAAGCTTTAATTGTCTGTTAAAGCACGAAAAATTGTTTTCTGTATTTGCATTAAAAAAATGTTGCTCATTTATTTAAATCTGGAATTGATAAAAGGTATTCAGTACAACTTAACAACATAGATTTCTAAGAAATGTATATATGGCATAACAAGCGCATATGGTTTTTGTCAATTATAACAGATATGATATCTGGAGATTCTATTTCTGTCATTTAGTATTTGATTGACGATAATGAGTAAATATCCAGTTTTTTCAATCGCTTTAGAATCAAGTCAAAACTGTTTAAACAAAAAATAAGATCTACGTTTTCGATGAAATTTTATGTATATAGTCTTCAAGCTCAGACATTTTGAAATTTTGATTTCATCTTTGAAAATGTTAAATTCACTTTGGTTCAGGTTTTGTGGCGGTTCAAAGTTGAACGATTTTTACAATTCATATTTAACAAAAATATTGAAAATGGAAGATATCCTATAGTAACATTAGTTTTATTTTTTAAATCGTTATATAGAGATTCATGGGGCCAACTTTTTGGTTTTTTTTTTGTTGTCAATACTAGAAGATATGAATATAAAACTACAGGACATACTTATAAATATGGGACCAGATTCATAGAAATCAAATAACCGTATCACATGAATTAAAATCTTGGTTTTGTTTTTTAAAAATTCGTTCTATTTTGTGAATTCAATCAAGTAATAACAGTCAGCTGTTGGCGTCGCTAGAAATTTTTTTAAATCAACAAAAAAAAAACTTTAAAGAAGTATTAATGTGAAACCAACATATGGGCATCATTTAAATTTTCTAGGTAACCGCAATTCACCGGATTTCAAACAGAAAAACGATGCCAATTATTTTGGAACGAGGGCATGATGACCCACTGCTGTTAAACATTAATGCGTTAAAGAGATCCCAAACAGTATAAGAGACTCAATTCAAATAATCTTCATTTCTAATTTAAATATTTTTAATTAGGACCAAATCTCAGGGGATATACCCTAGAAAAATAGGTTCTGCGAAGAAGGATAGAGGAAGAAGTGTTTGTGGATATCAGATTTTAATTTTCCTAACTTCTGCAGAAAGTAAATTCCACATACGTACTGTACGGATAAAGAAAGAATTTTGACTTTAGTGTGTTGTTTGGTCCACTGGCAAATCAACAACATACTGATGTAATCTAACGCATTGACGCTTGGTACTCAAGAATGTCCGCGTTTAGAACACAATCCAAATTAGTACCAATAGAACAGTATGACACCGCTCATATTACGAAGGTGCATCAGTGAATCAATGGATACCCTACTGCCATCGATGAGTACTTTTCAGCAGCAGCCCATACATGAGAGTTCTATTCCATTTTCGGTCGGATAATGGTAGTGTATACATTCAGAAGTTCAATTGGAGTGAAATATCTCCAAGGCCCTTGATTGCTTCTTTCGACAACTGAAAAATATGGCTAGTCCAATAAATATCACATTGAATTCTCATGCCCAGGACATCAAGAGCGTCCGATTTCTGAATATTTACACCATCTATTAATAAAGATGAAGTAACGTGATATGCGTGCGTTTTTATGTTAATTCTTTCTTTATCTCTTTTTACGAGGAATCCGGATGCTATCAGAAAAATGGAAGGAATTCTTTTTGCAAACACCCGAAAACAAAATTAAAACACTTTATGTAGTTTTACAAAGTCATATTTTTGTTAACTTTAGAGTTAATCACTTTAAACACACTTTCACAAAATCTGTAAACAAACTTCACAAAACTGCTTTACAAATATTCTTAGTCACACTGTTCTCTTATACGCGTCTCAATTAAAACTGTTCTTACAATATTCGTTCATCGGCCTTATAAAGTAGAAAAGAGAGTTTCTAGCATTTTCTTCAGACGTAAACAAAGAGCTGCTGTCGTTGATTACACTAACAATGTGGCTTAGGAAAGTTCATACATGTTCCAGTACATTCTCACATGATCAAGAACAATATAATCCTTACAGCAAATAGACAAAAGCAGAATAACAACAACATAAACAGAAACATTCTAGAAAACTAGGGGAAGAATTAAAAGTAGTGACTTTGCACAATGGGACGGATAACTTAAAAATTCGTGACAATATTTAACTTAATTGTAATTATAACAAGTAACAAGTGCTATAGTCGGTCAACCCCGAAAATACAATGCCCTTTACCACTAAGGCCTTTTTCCTGTATAAAGACAAATACTTGCTAAATTCTGCCATCATACAAACATTTTCTCAAAACTTATATATTTAAGCTGTTTCCTTCATTTGGACTTATATGAGAGCTAGGATAATCTCGAAATTTGGCAAGTAGATTACAATTTTTGCAAAAATTATTTATACAAAAAATAAACTCAAAATTCATATTTTCTTTAGATTTACGAGCGTTTTAGTAATTTTTGTCTCATTAAGTGTGTTTTGACAGAAGAGTTTGTATGGGAGCTAGGATCAAATGTGGACCGATTTTTGTACAGTGATTACGGTTTGCATAAGCAGTATTTGCTTTAAATTTTTTAAAAAAAATATTGATATTTGTGGCCAAAATATTAATTCCGAGAAGTGGGACTTATGGGAGGTACCATAAATAACGCAGCGATTTTGATTTATTTCAATAGCCATGGTTCCTGTAATAATTACCAGTTCCAAATTTCATCAAATTATCTTTAGAATTACGACCTACATCGTTGAATTAGGAAGTGATTTAAAGTCTATTGGTATATTTAGAGTTGGGTCTAAGACCAATATTTTTATGCGTTATATACATCAGCGCAAACTTATAATACAAAGGCTATGGTGGTGAAGGGTACAAAAAGCAAAACTTTTAATAATAACTTAGCTTATTTGTAATAATAGAAGCCCTATGCATACAGCTTGTAAAAGGTTGATCCCTTGACTTATCAAAGGTGTGAGATATGGAGTTACTAAAGTACTACGACCAATCTGTCAACAGTTTTTTGTGAATATCTCAAAATTTTGCATGTGTTTCAAAATCTTTGAAAGTGGTTTTTGTATGTCCTCACCTAGGCCTTCAACCCTAGTGGGGATCGCTTTATAAGTTTTTACAAAAGTTGCTTATTTGTAAACCGTGTTTTAAGATAATGAAAATAGGCAACGCAAAATAAACTTTTGATTATTTTAATATTTTTTTAATTCCTTATACACTTGTTTGTCTTAGTCACCAAAAACGCAACAACAAAAGTGTAAAATAAGAAAAGATAAAAGTGAAAAATGCAGAGTGTTTCTGTTTAGATAAGTATCTTCTCCTTATGCTGATATTTGTACAGACACTATAATTCGTATTTATTCTGTCTCGCAAATAAGACATAGTTTTAGATATGTCTAGAACTCGATTTTAAATAAGTCTAGAACTGATTTTATATATATCTAGAACCATCGAGCAGAGGTTGTCAAACCAGTAACTTTTTAATTTTATTAAAAAAATATTTAATCAAATTATAAATAATTGCAATAAACTGGGATTCTAGTGCAATACACTTATGTAAAACTTTTTAATCAAATGTTTGACATAACATAATATCTGAAAAAAAGTTTTCTTCACTAACTCATATTCCCTAAATACTTTCTTGTTATCATGTAGTTTTCGAATATTTAATAAAAAACTTATTTATGCTGTTTTATTTGTAAAAACTTTTTTACAACTCTAAAACAATGTTTAGCGG